>CM055268.1:123767046-123994528 GCA_029237695.1 Conchocele bisecta | reverse complement strand
CCCAATTGAATATAAATATGCACTGTCTGCAGATAACAGTTCTGCTATTTATTCGATAAATCGAACATAAAATAAACTGATATATTTACCTAATCAAACATAAATATAGTTTGTTTAAACAATTATGTGTGCTACATTGAACACACATAGTGCACTGCTGTATTGGTTCGATTATGTTTATTTTCAGTTAACTCAATCGAACGTATACATGTATATGTGATGTCAATTGTTTTGTTAAACATATTGGTTCGATAAATGATACATACATATAGGTTCGATAAATGATACATATATTGGTTCGATAAATGATGCATATTGGTTCGATAAATAATACATACATATATTGGTTCGATAAACGTTATATATTGGTTCGATAAATGATACATATATTGGTTCGATAAATCGTACATATTGGTCGATAAATTAGACATATTGGTTCGATAAGTGGTACATATATTGGTTCGATAAATGATACATACGTATATTGGTTCGATAAATGGTACATATATTGGTTCGATAAATGATACATATATTGGTTCGATAAATGATGCATATTCAGGGGCGGATCCAGGATTTTGGTTTTTTAGGGTGTGTGTGAGTTGAGGTCCACGATTTTGACCGAAATTCTTCGAGGGTCCGGGGGCATGGTTTACCCCCTCCCTCCCCCCACCCCCCCCCCACCCCGGGAGATTTTTTGAACGTAGATACCCGCAGGTGCAATCTGGCATATGTCTGAGACTATAGTGCTGAATATCACAACACAGGAGAAGTAAAAAAAAAAAGAGAAACGAAATTTGACCATTTTCATTTTAAATTTGCATTACGCAAACATAATATTATTATATAGTTGCTCCACACCTTTCCAGTATCAAAAGCGTCCGTTTTTACACCGTGACTATTAACTAATTTCTTAATACTGTGCATTGAGTGATGCGCGTCACTGTCCGTACACGGGGAAATAAGCATATTGCCTCAAACTATTATGCTACGCGCAAGCTGAGCATCATCTCGGTGGTTAAACGGGGCACTGTGGAATATGCTACCCGCGGGCTGAGCATCAGCTCCCCACTGTTCTAGTGACATGAATTGTCGGTCTACGGGTGGTTAAACGGGGCACAGTGGAATATGCATGCTACCCGCGGGCTGAGCATCATCTCCCACTGTGCTAGCGACATGAATTGTCGGTCTACGGGTGGTTAAACGGGACACGGTGTGATATGCTTCCCGCGGACTGAGCATCATCTCCCCACTGCGTAGCATAATAGTTTGAGGCAATATGCTTATTTCCCCGTGTACGGACAGTGACGCGCATCACTCAATGCACAGTAGTAAGAAATTAGTTAATAGTCACGGTGTAAAAACGGACGCTTTTGATGCTGGAAAGGTGTGGAGCAACTATATAATAATATTATGTTTGCGTAATGCAAATTTAAAATGAAAATGGTCAAATTTCGTTTCTCTTTTTCTTACTTCTCCTGTGTTGTGATATTCAGCACTATAGTCTCAGACATATTCCAGATTGCACCTGCGGGCATCTACGTTACAAAAAATCTCCCGGGGGGGGGGGGGGGGGGGGGGGGGTGGGGGGAGGGAGGGAGGGGGAACCATGCCCCCGGGACCCTCGAAGCATTTCGGTCAAAATCGTGGACCTCAACTCACACACACCCTAAACCAAAATCCTGGATCCGCCCCTGAATATGCATCATTTATCGAACCAATATATGTCATTTATCGAACCAATATATGTATCATTTATCGAACCAATATTACGTATGTATCATTTATCGAACCAATATATGTACCACTTATCGAACCAATATGTCTAATTTATCGAACCAATATGTACGATTTATCGAACCAATATATGTATCATTTATCGAACCAATATATAACGTTTATCGAACCAATATATGTATGTATTATTTATCGAACCAATATGCATCATTTATCGAACCAATATATGTATCATTTATCGAACCTATATGTATGTATCATTAATCGAACCAATATGTATAATGTATCGAACCAATATGTTTAACAAAACAATTAACATCACATATATACGTTCGATTGAGTTAACTGAAAATAAACATAATCGAACCAATACAGCAGTGCACTATGTGTGTTCAATGTAGCACACATAATTGTTTAAACAAACTATATTTATGTTTGATTAGGTAAATATATCAGTTTATTTTATGTTCGATTTATCGAATAAATAGCAGAACTGTTATCTGCAGACAGTGCATATTTATATTCAATTGGGTAAATATATGTTTGAACGCATTTATATTTACGTTTGATTTATTGAACATACAAATAAACCGTTTATTGTGAAATTACAATAATGTATTTAAGTATTTGAACATATATGCAACCATAAAATAACAATAGTATTTACGTTCGATAATCATCAATATTCATTTGATTATTGAATATAATTATGCGATAATCAAATGAAAAATATGCCGATCGAACATAGACACAAATCTACTGCCATATAGGACACTTACCATCTTATCAACCAACGGAAGAATTGGTACTAGTGTACCCTGGGCCCGGCTCTCTAATTCAGTAATTGTAACCCGCACGAAGGCCGGGACCACCCGCGGTCCCGGCCTTCGTGCACATTACAATTACTGAATTAGCGAGCCGGGCCCACGATATGTAATCCATTTCCGTTGGTTGAATAAATGGCGAGTGTCCTACCTTCTAGATATTTAATATCAGATTTGAAATTTGGTATGATTTAAAGAGCGTTTAGTCGTTCATACCACAAAATGCCTGTCACTAATTCCACCAACTCTAACGATGACGCAGGGGCGTCGGAACAGGTCCGGTAGGTCCGGAGACTGCCGGACCAATACTTTTGACATATTTGGAAGTCATATACATGTATAAACAAACGGAATGTACATATTTTTTCAGCATTTTTTCTAATTTCTCATCAGAAGTGTATGTTGTTACCACTCAGTTGAACCGTCTCGGCGGCTTGACGGTTGAACTGAGTGGTAACAACATACGCATTTGGGTGGGTAGCGGGCACCCACTAGATTCACACACCGGACCAATCTTATGATGCTTATGACGCTCCTATGACGATGCCCCGGAATAATTCCAAGGAAGTACTCGTGATTGTCCAAATCCAATAACATATGAGACAAGCCGTGTATGTGACGTGCGATTTTCATAAATTTTGTTTACAGAAACTGTGATATTTTCGGTAAATGACATTGTACGTTGACGAAATTTACATAGCAAATGTGGAATTCTAATCCGGATTTTCTCTGAACATTTCGTTAAAGGTACATGCCCACTCAGTAGGCTCAACATGTTCTTATTAAATAAGTGTATAATCGTGCCACTATTCCACCAGTTCTAAAAATTACAAGTGCCCGTTATACAGATATAATCATGTTTGCTTTACTGATAGTGACGCGCGGTGGTATCAGGCTATTTTAACTGATATATGGCAATGAGGCATGGTATTTTTTTAATTATTATAATAATTAAATGCGTCACCTGAAAAAATAATAAGTATGATCATTGCACATCAAAAAATAAATACAGAGAATAAATACTAATGTCCGTTAACATTTTCAGGAAACACGGTTATTGCCCCTGGTATCAGTGTGGAAACTTACGTCTGATATGAAATGTATAAAAATGCCAATCAATACGTGGGGTAATAGTGAATGAATGTTTAGTTTGCCATTAAATGTATAAGATGATGTTTGTATCTACTGGGTGGGCATGTACCTTTAATTTTCGACGTCATTTACGGATAATATCGTATTTTTTTAAAATAATTTGCATTAGATATTGCACATCTTCTTAAGTACGAACTCACATGGCGTGTCCCAATTATAAGACTGGCTTATAAACAGCGCCGTGTCATAAACTCCCGGCGGGTTCAGTTACAGGTGTTTGAACAGATGGTCAGTATGTTCGTGTCTTATGGGTATTTTTGTGAATTTTGGGTAGATTTGGGTGGATTTCGTTGAGTTTGGTTTATTTACATAGTGTTGTGGAACTGCTAATGCTCAATCATTACACACGACAGAAATGCTCAATTGTCTACACATTCACCGTTCCCAACTTTCGGACCCATTTTATACTGACAAAATACCCAAGAAATGAAAGCTTTTTCAATATTTGGCCAATTGAATTTCCAACCTGCGTTGCTTTCAGACCGATGATATCATCAATTTTCAAACAACAAACTCCAAATTCGGGTTCTATCGATTCAGAGGACATATCAATCGACTGATGCCGATAAACTGCATTCATCTGTTCCAACATGTAAGAAAATAAAATCCATACGATTGCGAGATTTTCTAACAAGCCATGAAAGCTGAGATTACACGCGTTGCTCGCCATTTGGTTGGATAGCCATTTCCCGCGGTGTGTCAAAATCCACAACGACATCCTTCGTTATTGGATGTCAGTCAATAAGAGTAGCGATGTAAAAAGGTTTACACGTCTATGTAACCAACTTTTCCGCTTTTTGAGAGCTCGACCATCTATCCGAGAATAGTTGACGTTTTTCAGACGAAATATAAATGTTGACTTACATTGGCGGTTCAGGTCCAGTACATTAATCTAAACAAACAATGTGAGACAGGTTTTATTGTTATCGGTTAACAAATAATGGTTTATTGGTTAAACACGTACGAATGTAGAAGTTCTGTTTCACACCTTTGTAAATTACCGTACACATATATACGTGAACTAACTCGCGGGAGGTGATGTAAATTGTATATTCGTAACAATGCACCCAAACCACCAGATATACCGAAATAACCCATGCAACACCGAAATATGAACCGTTCTTTAAGGACGGGTTCAGTCCTCAGTACAGTCCATAATATCGGCGTGTTTTGTCTCTGTACAGTCCATAAGTATCGGCGGGTTCAGTCTCTGAGGGGCCGTTTCATTAAACTTCGTACGAATAAATGTTCGTAAGCGCAAAAGTATGATAGTCTGTAAATTCCACATTAACAATGTTTTCTAGTAAACAATTTGTGGATTTAAATTTATTGAGCATTGGCTGCATATGCAGCCTATGCTCAATACATGTAAATCCATCAATTGGAATTTCCAGACGATCGTAAATTTGCACTTACGTACATTTTAGTCGTACGAAGTGTAGTGAAACGGCCCCTGGGTGCATAAACTCCCGGCGAGTTCAGTCCCTGTACAGGCCATATACGGAGCCGGTGCATATGAAGTCGGGAGCCGTGTACGTGTACGATGCGAAGTTGTCTTTCTTGTTGCAAAATTTAGTATTGGCAGACTCGTAGTGTTAACGGCTGGCACATGGTCATCATTAAAAGGAGGAAACCACAGCCGTATTTATGAAATATATGATTTACCTGAGACTTCATTGGCGCCGCCACAAATGCAGTGTAAACAATAGACCACGGGATCATATACCCTGAATAGAGAGAAATGTACGACGCTGTTGTGCTGAGAATAAAATGCGGAACGTCCGTTTGGGTACAGGGGTCCCTTATTTCGTGAACGGCATACATGTAGCTGGCGGGCTGCACTATTGCATATTAGTAAATACTCCACCATATAGAGAATAGTAGGTTAGTGTCGTGAATGGGAAACATATCTGGCAAGGCTTAGGAAACGGGATGGGCGTTTCAGTTTCGCGCCAGATATTTTCTCATTCACGGCACAATCTGGCAAGGCTTAGGAAACAGGATGTGCGAGACTCTACCTACTATTCTATTTATCCCGACAACACAACAAATATCTTTAAAATGCAAAAAATAACCCCAGACGCATCCTCAAAATCGGAGAATCGACTAGTATGACAACCGCATATATATACTCATACGCAGTGATTAGGTCGTATTGACAGGATATCAAAAATGTTTTACGGCACCGTGTTTCACGGCACATACGCACTGTGTTGACATAATATAATAATCACGTCCGTTACCAGATTCCTGACGATTTCCCATTCAGCTATGTGCAGAAGATACTGAACAAACGCATTTTCGTCTAGTAACCGGCGAAATTAATTTGCGCCGGTTACGAGACGAAAATTG
This sequence comes from Conchocele bisecta, assembly GCA_029237695.1. NCBI lineage: Eukaryota > Metazoa > Mollusca > Bivalvia > Lucinida > Thyasiridae > Conchocele > Conchocele bisecta. The sequence goes on along the minus strand of CM055268.1, from coordinate 123,988,466 downwards.
CGTTTATGCGGTATCTCTAGGTGAGTGCACTGAGTGGCATCTCGTCCGAAATCGGTGTATTTTTCGACGTGAAACATTTTACGCCGTCGCGGAGTGCATCACCAGTAGAATTTGTGCTGAGAAAAACGTACAGAAAGCACAATTGGGTACAGCGGTCCAGTATTTCGCAAACGACGTAGCAGGCGAACTGCGCCACGAATACACACTCCCAACTGTGATTGTTATATTATTCACGCCCGTTACGGAAACTATCAGTTATTGTAGTGTTTATAGGTGAACATTTTCCGAGTTCGGCTCGATGTCATGACATCTCGAAGTTTCGGGGCGCTACTAGAAACAAAATTGGTACCCCACTCGCGAATGCACACATACCTGTAATATGCAAATACCGCTACCAATAAAAATGCACACATATCTGTAATATGCAAATAATATATCAAGTTTGCTGTAGGACATGGACATTTATATCTCTATACACATGATACAGCGGGGCGTTTCACTAAAATGTTCGCAAGTGCAAAATTAAACAATGGTTGGATTTACATGTATTGCATATGCTCAATAAATGTAAATCCAACAATTGAAATTTCCAGACGATCCTAAATTTGCACTTACGTACATTTTAGTTGTACGAAATTTAGTGAAACGGTCACCAGGTGTGAGAAGCTAAATTATACAGTAAAGTAAAACACAAACATGTGCTTCTTATTGTTTAACTATCGCACATGGTGTGATTTCCCTGCTGGCAGCATCTGCATAAAGACTTATTGCACACATAATATATAATTTATTGGTGCAAGTATTTGTCGTTTTACGAGTAGGTTTTTTATTAGATTTCCATATACATTATATGGGGCCACACGAAGGGCACAGTTAATATAGCCTAATAATGTACAGAAATGGGTAGGTGGGGTAACGTTTTCAAATGAGCCATTTCTTGGGTCCTAGGTCCGAGTCTTCCACATGTGGGCACAGTAACCTTAAGCCAACAGTGGTGTTGGGCAAGTATTTAACAGTCCGTTAAGTTAAACTAAGGAACGTGACGTCAAACAGACAAATCCCAGCAATTCAAGCGCCGAAGATACCACCAGTCAATACTCACCTTGTCCCGAATCTCATCCGTCAGTTCCCTGACGACAGACGAAACACAGTTTCGGGTTTTGTACGTCAGTCCCCGCCAAATTCTCCTCCAGAACGGATTTCGTGATTCGCTCCACGGCAGCAGAGTTGAATTTCTTCTTAGGCTCCATGCGATAGGTCGGCTCCTTTTCGTGATGCGCGGTGAACGAACTTCCCAGAGTTCCAAACTCTTTCTTCATGAACTTTGACGATAGACGCTTAGAAAAGCGTTTAGCGAACATATTGCTGTTCAACGAACGAACGAAATGATGAGTTTCATGGCAAATGTGTTGCCGACGTGTCCTAGGTTTGCGTTGCTGACGGCGGAAATGTTCTCGTTTGTGTCCGAGTGGTGTTGTCCAACAGACGACATACGTTTCCATAGCGATAGTTTGACCTTCGGCGAATGGCTGGGTGTTACCGGGGATACCCGGTTGATGGTGGCCGGCTGGTTGGCGGCTGCCGGCGGATGGCTGGCGGCATGGTTGGCGGCCGGATGGTTGGCGGCTTGCTAACGGTGGATGGTTGGCGACTGTGCTATCGCTCGTCTCTGATTGGACGGTTGGTCCGCTCGTGGATAGTCGTTTTTTCCACATCGACATCCCGTTCTCTACTTTATGTGCTTATTTAAAACAATAACTGCCCTGTAGTTGCGGATACGTAGTACGGTGACATGGATTTATTTTTATTAATTCTTTCCCACGAAATAACAATTCGTTCCCTCAATTTAACAATTCGTTCCCTCGAATTAGCAATTCGTTCCATCGAATTAACAATTCGTTCGCCGTTCCTACGAAATGACCATTCGTTCCCTCGAATTAACAATTCGTTCCCACGATACAACGATTCGTTCCCATGAATTAACAATTCGTTCCCGTTGGAACGAATTGTTATTTCGTGGGAACGAATTGTTAATTTGAGGGAACGAATTGTTAATTCGTTGGAATTAGTTGTTAATTCGTGGGAACGAATTGTTACATTGAGGGAACGAATTGTTATTTCGTGGAAACGAATTAATAAAAGAAAAGAATTCTACGTCACATGCGGGGCTCCGTAAGTTTGCAATCGTGCTCACACTATTGTATACACGTATGTATCTACACGTACGTAGACTACACACGTTGTACTTGTATGCTTATATGGCTGTGACTGGAGAAATGGATCCGCACAGTCTGATCAGGATCTGCACTGTTCGCCATTCTATTTATGAAACGCCCGTCATGCTTCTACCAAGCAATATAGTTCGTTTTCAGGCCACATGCGTTTACTATTTGATCAGGAGCTACACTGGCCACAAAACCCATACGCCCCATTTCTCCAGTCACAGCCACGTTTCCAAAATGTCTCGAAACGTTCGCAGGGGTTCTCAATTTCCTCGTGTGAGTCGAATAGTCACAGAGTCGCCGCGGGTGTCTCGAACCCGTCTCCATTTAGTTTCCGTGAGTCAGAAAGTGCGAACAAATTGCGACATAATTAAGACACTTTGTGAAAATTGTTGCTAATTCGCGTATTTTCTCGTAATTTTGTATCTCCAACTAATCGCGAGCTGTCGCAGCTCAGTGAGCTACATGTACTACCCTTAAGAACAGAAAATATAGAAATGTATATAGTTGATGTTTCGCATTATGTGTTACAGTTACAGGATGATGTATTTTGTTTACAACAGCAGAATGCGCGAGTACAGGGACGAGATACAGGCGTTCGGCGTGTTTCGGCTTTCATCTATATATATATGAATAAGGTTTCTAACTTTGGTCGGACACGCTATCGCACTTATTTGTAATCGTTGTCAAATAAACTAGAAATCTGGGACGTACGGACGGGACATACGGACGCCGGTAACACTATAACGCCCCTCACCATTTGGAGGCGGGGGCATAATAATAGTTGTACAGTAACTGATGAAACACGCAGAAATAACACATTTTATAAAACACGATGTCGGCAAATAGCTATGGAACTTATTGTTACTTGTTTACACTATCCAATGTTAAATCAACCTTCTTCTATTTTGTACATGTATTTTATTGTATACGCGCGGCTCATCAATACTTGAACAATCATAATATTAATATTAAACACGTCAAATGAAAACTATACATCCATAGTTTAGTTTTACATTAACTGGTGCATTCCCATGCATTATATACCTTCGTAAAACAATATATGAACAATAAAACTAACTTCTCCAGCTAAGGCTTAACATTTAATACTAATGCCTAAACCAGTCTAGTACTAACGCATAGGAAAGATCACATTGTAAATTCCACGAGTCTTACATCAGAAGCATAAAGACATCAAGATGCACAACTTCAATGAGTCAAGAACACGTGTGTATAGTTTCATATCCATTGACAGTTTCAGAGGAGTTGTGTACACAAACTCTGTACCCTATATAGAAGTTTATACACAAATGTAGACAAAATGGCTAAGTTAAAAAGGTGATTTGTTACAAATATTTTTTCGGCATAAAACCAATGCGCACATTTCAATATGTGTAGAAAATGTGTGTATAGTTTCAGATCTATTGAATGAACGGGTTCAGAGGAGTTGTGTACACAAACGATGCAGATTTTCTGTCCGCCGCCCGCCTGCACCGCGGTAAACATAATACGTACCGTTTTTTTTAAACGTTTTTTTTAAAACGGTCGTATAACAATGGAGAACAAGAAATGCGTCTGTCGAACGCGAATGCCACATGTAGCAAACCTTGACAAACTGTGACAAAGTGGTTAACCGAAAAGTGTGACGGACAGACGGACGGACAGACGGACAGACGGACGGTCCAAACACTATATGCCACCCGTTCCTTCGAAACCCGGTGGCATAAAGATATGTGCTTGTTGCCGGTATCGCCGCATTCGTGCAAAATTCACCCAGGTGAAAGACATAAATAGAGAATACCAGGTTGGTGTCTTTTCATATCAAGTTTATCAGGCAAGGCTAGGAAACGCGTAGGAATTTTGAGGCTTGCCGAGGAATTCCTACCGTTTCCGAGCCGAGCCCGATAAACTTGGTATCAAAAAGACACTAGCCTGTTATTCTAATTTATCAGGTAACGTTTTATGCTGGAAACGACCGCAGATGACGTCGTTATCCATGGACAGAACGCGCACTTGTTTAAGTTGCGTCATTACACTTGACGTCATGCGGTAAACGTCACGTGGCGCCATCCGACCAATGGAACGTCAGTTTTCACTTCGTTGTAACACGGATGTTTGTATCAGGTTAATGCCTGTTACAGCAATATTTTATCAGTCAGTACGTATTCAGAGCAGGTTACCTGATAAACGAATGTCCATTGAATAAAAGACCATTACTCCACCCACGTTACGGCAACAAGTGTGGGTGGGGTAATGGGATTATTTTATGTCACAGGTCCGAGTCTTCCACCTGTGTCTGGTCTGTGTATGCAATGTTCGCTGTTCTGTTGTGCAACATCAGGGGCCCGTTTCACTAATCTTCGTACGACTAAAATGTTCTTAAGAGCAAATTAAGAATGGCCTGGAAATTTAAATTGATGGGTTTACATGCATTGAGCTTAGGCTGCATATGCAGCCTACACTCAATAAATGTAAACCCAATGACTGTTCACAAGAAAACATAGTTAATGTGAAATTTACAGACTACCATAATTTTTAACTTGCGAACATTTTAGTCGTACGAAGTTTAGTGAAACGGCCCCCAGGTTGTGTGCATGTACGAGCTGATCAGCAGCCACACTGGTCAAACATCCAATACACCGGTATTATTGTTTTGACGTGAACTGTCTCATGCACTACGATGGCTAAAATAAATGCAAACTAAAATACTTAATTATCTATATATGAACCTTTAACAAAAGAAAAGAGTCGCCAGAAGACAACGAAGCATGCCTGGTCATGTTGGTAGTGGCTTAGTTTAATAACCCTTTGAACTCGACAACCAGCTAAAGCGGGGTTTACAAACCGTGTATTTCCAGATGAGCCGTCTCATTAGCATCTGCAAGTATTTGTTTATATTTTCATACTTTCACATCCCATTTTTATAAATGGACTAGTCTTAACCACAGGTATTTGAACAGATGGTCAGTTGGTGTCATATATGGGTATTTGGGTGGACTTTGGGTAGATTTGGGTGGATTTCGTTGGTTTTGGGTAATTTACATAGTTTTGTGCAACTACTAATTCTCGATCGTTACACACGATAGAAATCGTCAATTATGTACACATTTCTTACTGTCAAAATACCCAAAGGAAAGAAAGCTTTTTCAATATTTGGCCAATACAATTTCTAACATGCGTTGCTTTCAGACCGATTATGTCATCAGTTTTTAACCACAAACTCCATATTATATCGATTCAGGAGACATATATCAAGTTATTGATTCCAATATACTATGTGATCTGTTCCTACATTTCAGACATTAAAAGCCATACTATTGCGCAATTTCAAACGAGCCATGAAACCGGAGATAAAAGCGTGGCGCGCCATTTGATTGGACAGCCATTTCCCGCGATGTGTCAAAATCCACTACGACAGCCACCCGTCGCGCTATTATTTGATGTCAAACAATGAGCATCGCGATGTAAATAGGATGTGTAGCTTTTTTTCCGCTTTCAAAGATCGATAATCTATGAGAGAATATTTGACTTTTTTTCAGACGATATATAAATGTTTGACTTGCATTGGCGGTTCAGGTCCATTTATTTAATTTAAACAAACAATTTGGAACCGGTTTTATTGCTATCGATTAACAAAACGTACGCGGGTAGAAGCTCTGTATCTCACCTTGTAAATTCATACGTATACGTGTAACTCAAGGGAGGTGACGTACATTGTATGTTGGTAACAATGCACCTAAACCACCAGAGACACCGAAATAACCCATAAAACACCGAGAGATGAACCGTTCTTCAAGAACCTGTCGTCTTAACTTCATTTTCTGACGGTTGGATTGGTTGCAAAATTGACATATCAAAATCCACTCCAGTTACTTAGGGGTGAAAGGATTCATCTGCAAAGATCGATGATGGCCGCCAAATACCCATATTGTCGTACAACTTTCCACAGGTGTTCAAGTTCATTTGATCTCATAAAGCTATTTAATAAGCATTCCAATTCAATTTACATCGTAAATTTAGTCAAACCAGTTTGTGTGTCCAATGAACAGCCTATAACATCTTACTCCACTAAAACTATCAATTGATAGCAAATATGTGATAAAAAATGTGGACATTTTTTACATTTGGCGACCATCATGGAGGATTTATTAAAAGGTCAAAATATTTCCTAAATAGTATCAATGTATTCCATATCTTCAAATACCCGACTATAAAAACAATTAGAATCGCTAAAATGTTTAAATGTGAGCAGTAATATCAACAAATATTGTAATATGGCGGCCATCTTGGATTTACGCTAATATCTGGCTGTTACCGGTCACAATTGTGTGATCAGACCTTGAAGTGGATATAACAAAGGTCACATGGGCAACATTTGGTGATTTCTGCCACAAGTGCACACCCTTTCCCTTACCCCCTTACGGGTGAACCATGTTACGGTGCTCGATTACGTACTTACGAAGATATACGAAGTCGTTGTATATATCTAGAAACGCTTTGTAGATGCTATGAATTGTTGTACTTGTTTGTTGCTTGTTTGTTGGGGTTTAACGGCCTATCAACAGCTAAGGTTATTTAAGGCCGGGTCAATGGGTTTAGTACTAAATCCCATATAGTATGTGTACAAGTACATGTACATGTTCAAGTACAAGTACAAATGGGGGGAGGGGGAGGTGGGGAGCCCAAAATCAGAACTGAATATTTACAATAAAATAATTATATATTCAGCCCTGAAATGATCCTGATCTGACGCCAGGTCCTCGCCACACCAGAATCACTTGACCCTGTCCCAAAAGCAGTATGATCAGAAATAATCTTACTACTTTTATAATGGGCAATAACCCATTTCAACTCCCAGGTAACAAAAGAGCCCAAGATAAAAACGTACCTGAGGGCCAAAACAGGCAAATCGTGATTCCTACAAGGAGGAACCCCTATCGTTAATTTACGCCGTCGCATTCAACCGACCACCACCCACCTGATTGATTGGTTTATTGATTGATTGGTTTATTGATTGATTGACTGACTGGGTGATTGATTGATTGACTGATTGTTTCATGATTGATTTTTTGTGAACACAACGTCTAAACATTTGTCTGTATCGGATGTCACTGCTAATGTGCTTTGTTTAGGGTCTACACTGGTCACTATTGTGATGCGGGTCCATTCCTTTTGTCTCTCGTGAGCATATCTGTAGCGGATTTCACCACAATCTCTAATCTAGGTAATTGCAATCTGATAGGGGTAATTTATTATATTTAATGGAATAAACTAGTTTTAATCAAAACAATAGCTGTGATCATGTATTAATAACACTACATGAATCATAAATAACATTAGCGATCAAAAAACAAAACAATTAACAGACGATTTAAGTAGAAATAAATAAATAATTACTCCCTCAAAGTGCACTTAGCTAGATAGATTTTGGATAAATCCGCTGCAGATTAGAAAAGTATACAAAGTTAGCCGGTCTAGTTAGGCTAATCAACCTTCCGGTTCTTTGACCTTGACCGTGGACATGCGGGCTGCATGTGTTGGACATATATATAAGTATGGATGATGATAAACAACCATTGCAAGGTTCACGTTTTATGATTTATTGTTGTACAGATATACTATACTTAAACACAACAGAGCCTTCAAAGCACATATAGAGAGAAGCAATCACAGTACACAATGTATATATACATATATATATAGAGAGAGAGCCTTCAACATGGCCGAAAACACCAAACCAGTACTACAGGTTTGTATGGAAGCATGGTGGGGACGTGTGTATTTTTTATTTATCTCCTGGCCGAAAACACCAAACCAGGGGCCCATTTCACTAAACTTCTTACGACTAAAATGTTTGTAAGTGCAAATTTAAGATCGTCTGTAAATTTCAATTTGGGGATTTACATTTATTGAGCATAGGCTGCATATGCAGCCTATGCTCAATAAATGTAAATCCAATAATTATTTACAAGAAAACAATGTGAATGTGAAATTTACAAACTATATTAATTTTGCACTTACGAACATTTTAGTCGTACAAAGTTTAGTGACCGTGACCTTGGGGTAAGGGCTGGGTGGTGTGTCATGGATTTGCTACAGCTTGATAGAGGGTCATCTGAGGAATGCATGTATGAAATAACAAGGTGTTCCATGAAACGAAACAGAAGTTATAAGACATTTACCCAATGTTAAGTTTGTGGACGCCGACGACGCCGGGGGTATGCCATAAGCTCTTCTGCACTTCGTGCAGGCGAGCTAAAAATAGATGGACAAAGTAATGTGATACATAGTAAGTATATAGTAGTTATAAGTCATACTGAAGTTATAAGCCATACTGAAGTAGTTTATTGAAACATTTGTGAATGACATCAATGTCTATATCAAATTTAAAAAAATACGGTCAATCCTTACACAGCTATCTTTTGTTGTCGTCTGCTGTTTATTTTCTATTTTCCATTTTCATCATAAAAAACATGCTTTTTTACAGCACTTTAGAATAAGTTACATAGTTTGACAGCACTTTAGAATAATTTCCATTGGAAATGATTCTAAAGTGCTGTCAAACCATGTTTTTATTGAGAAATACGGCAAGATATAAAAGCAAAAACAGACGACAATTGTTGTGTGTAGCGGTCTAAGGGTTAATATTAGATATTGTCATACCGCAGATAAGTTTCTCGGCTTTTGATTGGCTAGCTTGCCTGGTCATATATATTATATGACCTGCCAAGACCGTCGGACATACAGGAATTGCGATTACCCTCCGGCGCCTCGCGTCCAATGAAGAACATTTTGCAAGCGTCTACCGATTGCGAATTGTATTCCTCACTAAGCACAATAAAACCCCGAATTTATCAATACAAGTAACAAATTGTACACTCAAAACCAGTCTATATTGCTTATTTTCCATAAATATAGCTTCGCTCATCAAAATATGAGCGAAAAATTAGCCAAAATAACGAAAATTGCTTTTCAAATCTAAACGCGTTTGTCTTCGTGACACGGCTATATTTAGGTCACAAACTATGGGTTTCCACGCACGAAACCGCGGCGTAGCAATGACGGCGAATGTTTGGGAACCAGTCGCATTATTCTAGAGGCGCCAAAGGGAGAGCAGATCGATAGAGCAGTGGATATACATTAAATTACACGATAAAAAAAACTGTCATAAAGTCGTTTTCGATGGATTTCTTACTCCATATTTAGTTTGTTTTCGTTTAATAAAAAAACAAAATGTTTATTTACGCCTTTATATTAAGACTGACGGTAGAAAATCGAATCTCGGATTATTTTTCTTCCTGAAAAAAACGCAAAGATCAAAAGAAGAGATATGTTTATACGGCCAAATACAGGATCTGCGGTATGACAAATACGTTATTGTGATTCTACACAGGCTATATGGTGTAATATTGCCCGTCTGAAGGTATGTTCACCCTCGGCTATCGCCTCGGGTGAACATACCTCCAGACGGGCAATATTATAGCCGAGGGTGAACATACCTTCAGACGGGCAATATTACACCATATAGCCTGTGTAGAATCACAATAACTTATAATACATGTACAATGAAAATTATATTCAGACGATTAATTTTATTCAGAAATATGTGCTGTTGTACAAAATTTCTTGTATTCAGAAATATGTGCTGTTGTACAAGATTTCAGCTGGAGTCAAGTCATATCACAACTTTAAACCATACATAACATTCATCATAGTCAAGGATTTTGGATTGCTGATGTTACTAAGTAAGTCATGCAGAAGTTTATACCTTGTTACGGTAATTCATAATTGCCATAACACGTGCCAATGTTTGTAGCATAAGACGACATATTTGATATGATTTATTTGTGCTTAACATCCAAACAATATCTTGGTCATTTTATGTAGGTTCAACGGCCATTTTATGTAGGTTTAACGGGCCCGATCTCGTATTTAGACCAATGCATTGGTAAAAAAATAACTTAAAATGACATAATGGTTATGTAAGTGTTATTCTGCGGGTGCGACGGTTGAGATCATTAATGGCATGATCAACAGAATAAACATTCAGAAAAGGTACAAAGTTGAATCAAAAAGGTTGATATAGAAATTCTGCATCACTTTCTTAAGTACAGTTGTAACATACCTACAACTAGTTTATACATGTACAAGGATCTTGATCAGCATGTAGTTACCAGAACCTTCCATGATTATTTTACCATATCAATATATCTAGCCGGTTAACACATGTGTATAAATTAAAACAAATTATTAGCAGGGGCTGATCTTGAGGGGGGTTCCGGACATCTAGATTTCAAAAACATTCCGGTCAGGGTGGGGGCATGCCCGAAAATAGGACCCCCCCCCCCGTTCCCTAAATGCAGGATCCGCTCCCCACATATCACTGTGATATTAAACAAGGCAGAATTCCAAGTCCAACCAGCAGATAATGCATACGTGGGTCGAATAAAAAATTGAAATAAATTTTGAGCATCTACTCATCATAAGGAAGCTACATACCAAGTTTCAGGTCTGTAGCTATGTCGGTTTAAAAGTTTTGCGACTTACAAGCCAAAATTGGAAAATTCTAAGTCGAACAGGGGAAGATAATCCATGACCCAAGGATCAAATAAAAAATTGAAATGTAGCTATTAATGTTGAAAAGTTTTACGACTTACAAGCCAAAATTGGAAAATTCTAAGACAAAAAAAGAGGATATAATCCATAACCCGGGGGTCGAATCAAAAATCAAAACAAGAAATGCGTCTGTCGAACGCGGATGCCACCTGCAGCATATTTGAGAAACTGTGACAAATTGGTTAACCGAAAAGTCTGACGGACGGACAGACGGACGGACGTTCCAACATTTTGAGTTTAAGGGCTATTTCCATTGTTTGAAGAACAATGAAAACGTCCCTAAACAACAATAGAGTTTATGAGCTTACGGAATATTACAAAGGAATCTTTTGTTCCTAACCACGCCCCTAAGCTCTCAAACCCCTGGACGTTGGCCCGGACAGACGGACGGCCCAAACACTATATGCCACCCGTTTCTTCGAAACCCGGTGGCATAATAAAGATTGCGCATCTACGCACATAAGGAAGCTACACACCAAGTTTCAGGTCTGTAGCTATTTCAGTTTAAATGTTTTACGTCTTGCAAGCCAAAATTGCAAATTCTAAATAGGAAGAACATTTTGTGCCTAATGATTGCACTGGTGTCTCGACCGAGAAAGTAGAGTATTTCTTCTAAATTAATCGCATAATGTAACGCTTTGCCAATATATATTAAATTAATCATTAAGTGTTGCAATAACTCAACAGTTACATTTCACATACCAAATTTATTAGTAATGATTTAAAGGTACTGCACACTCAGTAGTCACAAAATGTTCTTTGTGGGAATTAAATACTTGAATACTTTTATAATTGTGTCACTATTCCACCATTTCTAAAAATTACGAGAGCCCACTATACAGATATTTAGTACTATTTATTTTACTGATAGTGACGCGCGGTGGTATCAGGCTATTTTCATATGCAAATGAAGCATGATATATTTGAATTAGTTACAATAAAATAGTATTTTCGACAGATTATAAAGTATGATCATTGCACATCAAAAAATAAATACAGAGAATAAGTAGTAACGTCCGTTAACATTTTAAGGAAACACGGTTATCACCCCTGATATTGGTCTGAACATTTACGTGCGATATAAAATGTATAATAATGCCAATATGTGGGGAAATGGTGAATGAATGTTTATTTTGCCAGAAAATGTCTCAAATGATGTATTTTTATATAAAGAACAGTTTGTGCCTACTGAGTGGGCATGTACCTTTAAAATAGACTTGAAAATGTGTTCATAGAACACGGATGCCCCACATATCGCTTTGACAATAAACGAGGCAAAATTACAAGTCCAAATGGCAGATAATCCATGACCCGGGGGACGAATAAAAATAAACTTTGCGCATCTCCTCATCATAAGGAAGCTACATACCAAGTTTCAGGTCTGTAGCAATTACGGTTTAAAAGTTTTACGACTTGCAAGCCAAAATTGGAAATGTCTTAAGTTGAAAAAGGGGAGATAATCCAGGACCCAGGGGGGGTTTATGTAAAAAATCAAAATAAACTTTGCTTATTACATAAGGAAGCTACATACCAAGTTTCAGGTCTGTAGCTATTACGGTATAAATGTTTTACGACTTACACGGTTGGTGACGGACGGACGGAGGGACGGACGGACAAGGGTAACACTAAATGCCCCCTCCACTATCGTGGTGGGGCATAAAAATATAACAAATGATGAAAAGCATGTAATCCGGCTCAATAGAACACATTTTGTTAGCATAAATATCTAAATATCTAACATCCATAAGTTATAATTTGTAATAAAATATTAGCTATATATTCTAGTGTTAAGATGTATAATGGTTATGCCATTTTACAATCAACATAATATGCGTGTTAGTTTTAAGTATTGTTGTGTGTATCTAATGTCATATAAATCAATGAGGTGTCATTTCTGTGTGTGATGTTATATCAATTAGGTTGATGCATTCATTAAAGGTACATGCCCACTCATTAGACACAACATGTTCTTTATAGGAATTAATTAATGTATAATTGTGTCACTATTCCACCAGTTCTAAAAATTACGAGTGCCCGCTATACAGATACATTTATAATCATTTAGTAACATTTATTTTACTGATAGTGACGCGAGGTGGTATCAGGCTATTTTCATATGCAAATGAGGCATGATATTTTTTACTTATTTATACTAATTAAATGCGTCACCTGAAAAAATAATATACAGGGAATAAATAGTAATGTCCGTTAACATTTTAAGGAAACACAGTTATCGCCCCTGATATCAGTGTGGAAATTTACGTCTGATATAAAATGTATAATAATGCCAATCAATAAGTGGGGTAATGGTGAATTAATGTTTACTTTGCAAGAAAATGTCTCAGAGCTCCAGATAAGCTGAGTATTTGCTTAAATACCCAATTAAAATTGCCAAAAACCCAATTGAAATCAGAAGTAGCGAGTATCAAAAAGACGTAAAAAAAATTGTGGTACATGTACCTTTATCATGCTGCAGAAAACAATAAACAGACCACAAATATAGCATATTTTTCTTATTTTCCATGAAAACAAATCTTGGTATTTCATTAGAATTGTCTCCATAATTTCTGTCTGTTGATGTGTAAACAGTTGTGTGATTTCATTTTACCCAATTTGTTCTAACGCATTCCAATTCGTTCTAACGATTTCAATTATTTCGAATTTGTCAGAACGAAATAATTGAAATTGTTAGAACAAATTTGAATACCTTCTAACGAATTGGAATGCGTTCTAACGAATTGGAATTTGTTAGAACGAAATAATCAAATTTGTCAGAATTGGTTGTTTCTCTTCTCATGTCCCTTACAAGGCTCAGTACTTCAGAAATGATGGAGTTTATGGGCAGCGCTCCATTCTAATAGACAGGTGCCCGCGATGGGGCGGGGCAACCAACAAGTGTCGATCAAGATCAGCCTGTCACACGCAGTCTGGTCAAGATCTGAACTGTTCGCCATTCCATCAATGAAACACCCGTCAAGCTTCAAACAAGCAATATAGATAGTTATCGGGTTACAAGAATGTGATCAGGAGTTACACTGGTCACAAATACTATAAGCCCCATTACTCCAGTCACAGCCACATATGAGACACGCCGTGTGATTTCCTACACAAGATCATGTGCGATTGTTCATGAAATCTATTTACATATACGTTGATATTTTCTGTAAATGACGTCGAAATATGACGCAATTTTCATGGCAAAATGCGATTCCGTATTTGCTACGAAAAATGGAGTCGTAAATATTTTTCATGAAAAATCGCACATGTGCTAAGGTACACAATCACATGGCGTGTCTCATATGTCAATCAATCACACCATTTTAGTTGATGAACTTTCCACCTGCAGTCTGGTCAAGATCTGAACTGTTCGCCATTCCATCAAGGAAACACCCATCAAGCTTCAAACAAGCGCTATAGATCGCACTACATACCAAGTTTCAGGTCTGTAGCTATGACGGAAATTCTAAGTCGAAAGAACATTTTGTGCCTACTGAGTGAGCATGTACCTTTAATGTTGATGCATTTAATAATGTGGATGGAATCTCATGTACTGATGGATGTATTCTTATTGAGCTTGTATTCTTTTTTATATCGAGCCAATTAAGTTTGTGTAACAATGGTAATGTAGATCCAGGGTATAATGGTTGGTACCTTGCGATGCTAGTGGTATTGAAATATATTGTATTTAGTTGCATAACAATAGGCAGGACACCAACACAACAGTTTCAATATATAGTGTTGTGCTTATGTATTAAATAAATTTTGCAATTAGTAGCATACTATGCAATAGGTAAAATCATGTATAACACAACAAGATTCACAAGAATGTCAGAAATTTAAACAAAAAATAATTATATACAAGGGAACGGCTAACCCTAATTTTCTGCCTGTAGCGCAGGTATATTCTTTGTTTGTTTGTTGGGGTTTAACGGCCTATCAACAGCTAAGGTCATTTAAGGACGGGTCAATGGGTTTAGTACTAAATCCCATACATTACCTGTACAAGTACATGTACATTTTCAAGTACAATGTACATGTACACATGGGGGGGAAATCCCAAAATCAGAACTGAATATTTACAATAACAAAAGTATATATTCAGCCCTGAAATCAGAATAATCCTGATCTGATGACAGGTCCTCGCCACACCAGAATCACTTGGCCCCTCCCAAAAGCAGTAGGATCAGTAATAATCTTACTACTTTTAAAATGGGTAATAACCCAATTCAACTCCCAGGTAACTAAAGAGCCAAAGATAAAAACTTACCCGAGGGCCAAACCAGGCAAATTGTGATTCCTATAAGGAGAAACCCATACCGTTAATTTACGCTGTCTTATTCGCCGACCACCACCCACCCCTGAGATCGAATCAAAAATGAAATAAACTTTGCGCATTTACACATCTAAGGTAAGGAACTACATACCAAGTATCAGGTATGTAGCTATTAGGGTTTAAACGTTTTACGAGTTACAAGCCAAAATTGAAAAATGATAAGTCGAAAAGGGGGAGATAATCCTAGCTGCACGTCTCCGCTTTATAGTTAACAGGTTGCACTATATCGCTACACCAGTCAACGGTATAAATTTGCGGAATAGCATTTACATTTCACGCACTAAAATACAGAAACAACCTGCTGGCGTTCATACTTTGTTACATGTATATTGTTATTGAGAGACAATTCTACAATACGACACAAACTTATTACCATAAACTTACCTAATAAAGCGTGGAAATATGTTATATAATACATTGTATTAATAAAATTCTTAGGTCACTCTCCACGAAGTAGAAAGTAAACAAAGAACGCTTCAAACACACATTTGGAAAACTCCACAATAACGCTTATGTAATGCAGTGTAATGAAATGTAATTAGAGTTACCGGTACAACATTTACGTAATTACATCAAAATACCATTACACCATTTACAGATTAAGTGTTAACCCTTAGACCGCTACACACAACAATTGTCGTCTGCTGTTGCTTTTATATCTTGCCTTATGTTTGTTTGCTTGTTGGGGTTTAACGGCCTATCAACAGCTAAGGTCATTTAAGGCCGGGTCAATGGGTTTAGTAATAAATCCCATATATTACCTTTATAAGTACATGTACAAATGGGGGGAAAATCCCAAAATCAGAACTGAATATTTACAATAACAAAACTATATATTCAACCCTGAAATCAGAATAATCCTGATCTGATACCAGGTCCTCGCCACACCAGAATCACTTGGCCCCTCACAAAAGCAGTAGGATCAGTAATAATCTTACTACTTTTATAATGGGCAATAACCCAATTCAACTCCCAGGTAACTAAAGAGCCAAAGATAAAAACTTACCTGAGGGCCAAACCAGGCAAATCGTGATTCCTATAAGGAGGAACCCATACCGTTAATTTACGCTGTCTCATTCGCCGACCACCACCCACCTTGCCTTATGTGTCAATAAAAACATGTTTTGACGGCACTTCAGAATCATTTCAATGGAAACGATTCTGAAGTGCTGTCAAAGCATGTTGTAAATTATTCTAAAGTGCTGTCAAAGCATGTTTAAAATTGTTTTTTGATGATACAAATTGAGTAGAAATCGGTCTGGTGGTTCGTGAAAAGATTTTTTAAAATGTTGTGCTATATTTAGACGGCCGCCATCTTGGATTAACGATGACCGCCATTTTAACAAAACTGAAAAGGTTTTACCAATGGACCATAACTGCGAAGTTTGCTACCAATGGCCAAGCGGTTTGTAAGAAGATGTTTGAAATCTCTAATAATAGAACCTTTTGACCTTTCGACCTTTCTTGGATGATGTAATCATCTGATTTCGACAAAAAATGCTCCCAAGTGATCGTTTCGTCCATAAATTCGAATTGAAATATGACATGACCATATTCGGTCAAATTTGAAATTTGACCCCTACTTGACCCCTCCTGCCCCGACCATTTTTGACCCGGGGGCTACCATTTGAAGGAATCTGAAACATCGTTAACTATCGATCATTCATATCAAGCTTCGTCGAAATCGGCCTGGCGGTTCGTGAGAAGATTTTTTGAGAATTTGACCTACTTTTCAACGGCGGCCATCTTGGATTTCGCGATGACCATCATTTTCACAAAAATGAAAAGGCTTTACCCACTGACCATTACTGTGAAGTTTGGCCAATATTGGCCAAGTGGTTCACGAGAAAACGTTTGTAATCTATATTGAAAGAACGACCTTTAGACCTTTCGGCGGCCATCTCGGATGACGTAATTACCTGATTTCGACAAACAAAAGCTCCAGAGTGAGCGTCTCGTCGATACCATGGATTTGATATATGACATGACCATATTCGGTCAAATGTGACATTTGACCCCTACTTGACTCCTCCTGCCCCGTTCACTTTTGACCCGGGGTCCACCATTTGAAGCAATATGAACCAGCGTTAACTATCGATCATTCATACCAAGTTTCGTAAAAATCGGGCTGGCAGTTCGCGAGAATATTTTTTTAAGAATTTGACCTACTTTTCAACAGCGGCCATCTTTGATTTCGCAATGACCACAATTTAAACAAAAATGAAAAGTCTTGACCCAATAACAATTACCGTGAAGTTTGGCCAATATCGGCTAAGCGGTTCACGAGAACAAGACGTTTGAAATCTTTATCAAAAGAACGACCATTTGACTTTTCGGCGGCCGTCTTGGATGACATGACCATCCAAAATCTACCAGAGCGTTCGCGTCTTTGATACCTTCGATTTATATAGACATGACCATATTCGGTCAAAAATAAAATTTGACCCCACGGGCCATGCCCATTTTTGACCCCGGGGTCACCATTTTAACAACTTTGAAAGAGCATTGTACATCGATCATTCATACCAAGATTCGTCGAAATCCGGTTTTCGGTTCATGAGAATAAGATTTTTTAAGAATTTATGCTATTTTTAGACCGTGGCCATCTTGGATGAATTCCATTTTAACAAATCTGAAAAGGCTTCACCCATGGACCATAACTTTAAAGTTTGGCTACTATGGGCCAAGCAGTTCATGTTAAGAATAATTTTGAAATGTAATAAAAGAACGTTTTGACCTTTCGGCGGCCATCTTGGATGTCATAACCATCCGATTTCGACAAAAAATACACCAGAGTGATCGCCCCGTTGATACCTTCGATTTGATATGTGACATGACCATATTCGGTCAAAAAAAACATTTGACCCCACGGGCCACGCCCATTTTTGACCCCGGGGTCACCATTTTAACAACTTTGAAAGAGCCTTGTACATCGATCATTCCTACCAAGTTTTGTCTTGAGAAGAAGATTTTTTAAAAATTTGTGCTATTTTCAGACGGCGGCCATCTTGGATGACGTAATGACGTCATTTTAACAGTTTTGTAATCCCCCTACCTAAGGACCATGACCATGAAGTTTGGTGACTATAGGCCCAATGGTTACCGAGGAGAAGATGTTTGAAAATGTTCACGGACGGACGACGTACGGACGGACACATTGC
Source organism: Conchocele bisecta (assembly GCA_029237695.1). Taxonomy (NCBI): domain Eukaryota; kingdom Metazoa; phylum Mollusca; class Bivalvia; order Lucinida; family Thyasiridae; genus Conchocele; species Conchocele bisecta. The sequence continues at coordinate 123,970,134 of CM055268.1, read as the reverse complement.
GGTAACAATAGCTGACATGCGCTTTGGCTCAGGTGAGCTAAAAATTGTGAAATCTATTTTTTATTCTGAAATGATCATACTATACCACAGTTAGAAATAAGTTTCCATCATAGTCGCTAGTGAAATGAATTTAACTCTTACACCGCTATCTTAATTTTTTGTTGTTAGTCGAGAACATCACCGACCCAATCAAGTTGGGTTGTCATGGCTGCTATTTGTTTATTGGCATTTTATATTTTTCAATAAAACTGAACATATACAGCATCTAACTGTACAAACACTTGGATTGAACCCGAGTTTACATTTACAAACATACACCAGCATTATATTGTTAATTTCAATACAATTTTTTACAAATTTATTTTTATTTTTTTTCTCCTACATTCACTAATTTTGTCAATAAAAATAGATTATTTTTTATTTCTATGAACATTAAAAGCTTAAAATATTTCACAACTACTATTTACATGCAAACTGAAATAACCCAGAAGTTATGTAATAATTTAAAAACATGTAAATTTAATGCCACTTTAATATCAAGACAGCCATGAAGTCACGACTATTTTGTCGTCTGCTGTTTGTTTTCTACTTTCCATTTCTATCATCAAAAACATGTTTTGACAGCACTTTAGAATAATTTACAACATGCTTCGACAGCACTTCAGAATCATTTCCATTGGAAATGATTCTGAAGTGCTGTCAAACCATGTTTTTATTGAGAAATAAGGCAAGATATAAAAGCAGACGACAATTGTTGTGAGTAACGGTCTAAGGGTTAAATACAATAAATTTGTAATAAACATTTTTATAATACTGGAAAATAACTAGCGTTGAAAACAGTATTATAAACATTATAAAACAACATTATTTTCACAAATCCCATTTTTCACAATCAGATTGTTTTGCAGACGACTTATAGGCATAACTGGGATAAGAAAATAGGATAGAAATCTACAATCAACCCATGTTTTCCTGATCTGGTTCATCCATGTCTACGTAAATCCGAGACCCGGTGCCTTTAATACCCGAGCAGAAATACTTTTATACAGTCATTATCTGCCTGAGATACATACAGGGAATTGTTGTGTTGGTTGTAACAGATCCTGTAAGGCTGCGATAACCGTCCGTCCCCGAAGACTTCAATACGGGTACAATCCGCCGCGATGTGGTGGATGTTGTCAGACATGCAGTCGCAGACATAGATACTTCCGTCTGGGTGGACGGTGAGTCCCAGTGGATTCATCAAGTTGTCTCCCTTGTACCGGGCCAGCACGACGCCATCCCTGGTCACACGTGTTACCCCGCCGCCGTCTGTCGTGATCAACTCCCCGCGGGTGTTGTGGCTTATATACTGGAGGACGCCATCAGGACATGTCCATACAGTTGTCACCTTCCTACCCCTCATGTCAATCTCCACAATGTCTTGTGATTTATAATCTATCGCCGCCAGGTTGTCGCCACATCTGGTCACCCTGGAGCATCGCACTGCGGGCTTGATGATCCGCCCGGGGGTCAGGGTGCCCGACACCGACACAAACTGGATGGTGTTGTTGTATGGCAGACATACAACGACCTCCCCGCCGGCTGTCTCCGCAATGTCGTAGGGACCGGATTGTAGTGGAACGTGGGACACCAGTGTATGGTTGTTGTCAAACAGCTTTATGTTGTTATTCAGATAGTCCGACAGTAGTAGCCGGCCGTCGGTGAGCACGAGTAAACCAGAGACGTCACACGTGCTGCCATCTGTAGGTCCACGGATATTGATGTCATCATTCAGACATGGGAAGGTTTCCGTCACTAATTGCCCAATAGCACCAACACTGTGTAAATGATCCAATAATGTTTTATTTTCTACAAACACGCACGGCTTCACGTTGCATTTATGTTGCATGCCGGAAGTAGAAGTTTTGCACTCGGCTATCAATGTTTCAGCCTCCTTCAACAAGAGAAAGAGATTATTCTCGCGGCCTTTCTTTACTTGGTGTCTGATGTCCGTCTGTACGGACGTGATACGATCGCTGTAGTCGTGACTTAACTTGCAGACGTTGTTTAGTCGGTGGGTCATGGCGTTCACGTAATCCCTATAATTCTTCTCAGCGTCGTCCACGAGTCGGTCAATGATGGCCATTACTTTATGGCGACACGCCTTCAGATCACGCAAGTATTCAGTGCCCGATTGAATCAAGTGGTCACGGGAGTTGGACGCCTGCATACCAGCGTTGTTCATCGTATCCAGCAGCGACGTAAACGTCTGCTCTATGTCTTTGTATTCCGTCGAGTCAGCGACCCCTTTAGAAATTCCGGGAATGTATTCGACCACTTCACAGCCTCTATGGTTCACCGCAACACACGCGGCACATGCAGTTTTATTATGTGACCTACAGTAGTACTTTGTGACCTCGTCGGGGTGGGTGGGGCACGGGGTCGTCAGTTTATCCTCCCCGCTGTTTACGTCACTGGCCTTAGTGGGCGTGGTCCCCGCTCGTGCCATATCTGCTTTATTCAACAGGACGTGATTCTTGGTGAGCGTCACTTTGTGGTGGATGTTGATACATTCCTGACACAAGTATTCGCTACAGTTCGTGCAATACCCTTGTGCCTCTCTATGTTTGCCATCCCCGTGACAAGGCTGGCAGTGATGTTCGTGTGTCCTTGACTTCTGGTCCTTACTGTGGCCACCTGTCTCCTTCCCTCCATCAACTTTACCACCTTCTGCCCTCTTTCCAGACACTTCCATAGTTCAACTATAAAACTGTAGTCTATTATTACAACGACGATGTTCTGGTACGTTTTCCAATGTATTCACCGTGTATACAGCTGTGTGTAAGTATTATAATCCAGGATACCCTGCACTCCACTGTTGTGTCTGTGTCGCTGCTCAGCTGCAAGTATAAGTTAGTTAGAGATAAAACATTCCAGTAGAATCACAGGTTGAAGTAACCAACCAAGGTTCATAAATACATGAAATATACATAAAAACATCAATAAGTGGTAACAAAATAAGCTAAACACATGATTTACTCCTTAATGTCTTATAAGATGGAGTAAACAAATGTTAGCGTATTTTTTTATCTCACTTATTGGTGTTTTTATGCATATTTAATGTACGTACAGACATTGGAAAGTTACTTCAACCTGCGAGTCCAATATGGTTCGATAGCGGTTAGTAAGCAGTGCTGGGGGACATTTAGGGGCCTGGAAATCTCCCCACGTACTGTTAACTAACCATATTCAACGAGAAGACATTATATAACTAATTTATTGCACGGATATGACGGAAATCTGAGATAAATATGATATATACAAATACAATATTTAATTCCAGACACTCCCCTTGGTTACCCCACTATAGTTCACAGTCCGGCTGCATGCACTCGGTGTCTTGCGATCACGTGTTGGTTCATGACACGACAAAACCGGCTTACTCCGCTTACAATCACTGCTTACCCAACCCGGCCTGCACATCTGCGCAGTCTGTTCAGTGTTCACAGTATTCGCTGTTCTGATATAGAGCCATCTGGGCGCGGGCGCCATACATTTTTCTCAGAACATTCTCCAAATTCGTATTATTTCGTGTGTGCCGAGGCTGAGCTGTGCTCAACATCGACCAGTCATTATTTTCTAATTTCGATTAAAATAACAGAATACATGTACTCACATTTTTTCAAACACGGCGGAAATCATATTCATTAATAGCCGACCGAGTCGCCGCCACGTCCTCTCTTTTCTATATAGCTGGTTCCTGATCAGACTGCAAAGACAACGAAGACCGTTTTCTCGTGAAATGTACAGCGACTGGCGTGGCACATAGTTCAACAATTAGGACGATATTTGATTTGAGGTTTAAAGTTGCATGCCCGCTCAGTAAGCACAAACACAGGTGATTCTAGCGTGTCTTGGACGGTCGATTATTGTTTGTATATACACGAAACACCTTTCTAAACAATGTACACAACAATTCAAATGCGCCCGGTGTCAATATAATAGTACTTAGAAAGGTATAAAAACTCCCATTCGCCACCATTGAATCAAAACCCCACGCGATGTACACATCTGGGGCCCGTTTCATTAAACTTCATACGACTAAAATGTTCGTAAGTGCAAAATTATGATAGTCTGTAAATTTCACATTAACATTGTTTGCAGCCTATGCTCAATAAATGTTAATTCATCAATTCAAATTTTCAGACGATCCTAAATTTGCACTTACAAACATTTTAATCTTACAAAGTTTAGATACAGTGCAAATTTAGGATCGTCTGGAAATTTCAATTGATGGATTTACATTTATTGAGCATAGGCTGCACGTGCAGCCTAAGCTCAATAAATGCTCAATAAATGCCAATCCAATACTTGTTTACAAGCAAATATTACTAATGTGAAATGTACAGACTATCATAATTTTGCCTGGAACTCGCGTGTCACGTGATTCGATAGTTTTAAAGATGCGGCTAACATTCATTTTTAATCAGGAAATGAACGTGTTTGATTTTAAAAAGCGAATTTACGTTAGTGAGACGCGTTTTTAGTGCAGTTTACACTCGAAATCTTTGAGATTTATGTTAATGTATTAGCAACTGTAAAATGTATGCCGAAAACCCACCCCAAGCAGCGGTTTTGACACGCAGAATGCGTTGTGTAGGCGAGTTCCAATTGTCTACTTAGGGAGGGGGGCGAAAACACTTAGGCAATTTTTCAAAAAGTTTGTACCAGTTTCTTCATCATCATATACCTTTAATATTACTTGATACATCACTGTTTGAATTGTGATATGGTGGTATATATATGTCGCCAAGATGGAATCGCGAGACGACAGCAGGTACGGGTCAGTTTAATTAAATATTTCACATCTTACATGGTATTGTTACGCGCCGGCCGTGGGGCGTGTACTAAATACTATTTTGACCCGCTATCTCGTTGTGTTGAGCCTCCGACCCTTAGCACCAACTTCTCTAGAATGCCCACTTTGGCTACTAGACTAAGGACATTCTGGAGGGGTTTGTTCTTGCGGATCTGCCAGCAAGGCACGCGTTGTGGGCTCTGTGTGTCTGTTTGCTATACTAGTGTTGGTAGCGTGCATATTATGTCTAGCAATCAGACTCTAGCCTGCAACCTGTGCGTTGAATAACTCAGATTATCGCCACTGTGGTTCTCTACGGGATGAACACAGGATGAGACACCACTCTGTAAACTTCAGGGAATGTAGAAGTAGCCAGTTCAATTTAACAATTTAATTAGCAGTTAATCGATGGTGTACGACAAATGTACAATAATAATGGTTCACATGAGTGGTCACAGCACATCATAAACTGCATTACTGTCAACTTGTTATATAGACATGTTAAGATGGTTAAAATGCGAGCTTAAAATGCTGTATTAAAGCAATATAATTAGTTGCTCTCCGCTCAAATGAGGGCGAAATTGTCAGACGATGACAATGCGTGGTGTTAACGTAACATCACTAAATAGGCATGTAAACACTTAATTTGTAGTTACCGAATGAAGTCACATAATACGTCACGATAAGGTAATGTCGACAATTATAACTTCCAATAGTCTTCCGATTTAAACGAAAAGTTTAACGGGCTACTACCGTTGTTCGTGGCTCATACACGTATCATACACGTATCGATAATTTACGATATAGAATAACACCGGGTTATACCACTGAGGTTTATACTAAGTACATGTAAACTAGACTTCGCTAGCATTATATATCCAGCGAATATCCGCTGTGTAAGTAAATAATGTCCAAAATGATTCTGACAGAAGTTGTGTTGGCCTAAAGATAAACTATACTTTCTATGAGATTGTTACAATAACTTTTGGAAGATCTTACAAGGTAATTTGTTGAAGAGTACATTTCTCACGAAATTTGCGTGGAGGTTACGTCTGTAAAAGTCTAAAATCAGAATGCTTCCAAAGAAAATATTGGGTCCTTTTATACCCGTGAGGTGGCCAGTGACCCGTTTCTGGTCTGGCCAGTGACCACCAATTCCTGGTCACAGTGGACAGTTTCGGGTCACAGTGGCCCATTCCGGGTCACAGTGACCAGTTTCTGTCCACAGTTGACAACAATTGTGGGTCACGGTGGCCACTTTTTGCGTCATCACTACAACTATAACGTCACGTCTCGCGAGTGACTCCAAAAGTGGCCACAACATCTCGCGCGGTCTAAACTAAAACTATGACAAAATACACAATTTGCCAGTTATGAAACGCCACAAGGCGCATTCCCGTCGACAAAGACAGATAATGAGCAAGTAAACCTTTTAAGAAAGTTCAATAAAGTTATGATTTATATACCAGAAATGCATTATAGAAGTTTCGCTTCATCGCTGCGTTTCACAAATCACTTCGTTTCGTCAAATTAACAATCCCAGAATTCAAAGAACAAGATGGCTGACGAGGAATGGACTATTTCTGTCTCTGAGAATGCAGTCACGTTTTCACTATTAATTTGCTCTCTGGGATAGTTAGACGTGAGCCATTTGACGAAATGATGTGGTTAAAAGTAAACCAGCTGATAGCAAGCGTGATTTTACATATAAAGCTAAAATGATGGACTTTCAAACGGCTGAAAATCGAGCATGGATATAACAGGTGCGCGAAATGGAGGCATGCGATAGTGACGATGAATTCAGACAAGACCGTGATGTTTTGAGTTGTGTGCTGGGTCTGATTATGAATTCCAGGCACACACACATGCTTACACCTCACTGCTAGTCATATCAACATAAAATGGATGACAATTAACAACAGTCAATAGTGTTAAAAGTTCCTCGAATCCTAAGGTATATGATCATGGGAGGTAAGTCAGATATGCCAGGGCACAGGGCTACTAAAATATTGCCATCATATTCAATCTGAATAGATAATAGTGTTATGCAATGAATTAAAGTAGGTGAGGTAATATTCAGTATTGCCTGTGTGCCGGGGCATATCATTATCCCCCCCGTTATTTTTGGCAAAACTCCTGTTGCCAAATACTATTCAGTCTATAATAGACAATACAATTATATGCGTCACAGTCACTTTCTTTCACTTCATCTTGGTCACGGTACTGCGGACGGCTGGGGAGTGTGACCGTCCGGAACCCATGGCTGGTGGAGGAACTGGCCGGGACCTCTCTCAATGCCAGCCAACCGTCGTTCCATGCGGGCCATCTCATATGTCATCCGGTCAGTGGCCTTTACCTGTTCCCTCGTGGCCCTTGCGCTGGACTCGATTGCAGTTACGATCGCAGCGGCTGCGTCCTTGATTGCGGAGACAATCAAGGAGGTGGGGTCCGCTGGTGCAGGCGTCTCTGCTGCACAGCCTGTCTCTACTGCCAGAGGGTCGGTGGCCTCTGCAGCCCGCAGAAGACCGGTAAGATGTACTCATCTTGTAGCGGCGTGGTGTCCTGCTTCTTCTTCGTTGGACCGCGGGGCGTCGACATTCCGGTTGGTTGGGCCGCTGGCTGCGCCGCTGGCTGCGCCGCTGGCTGCGCCGCTGGCTGCGTCGCTGGCTGCGTCGCCGGGAACAGCAGTTCCGTCAGTTCATTGAACTGGCTCCCGACATCTGGCACGCACCTCATGAACTTAGGAGCTGATGGACCCTCAGTGCATGTCAGCTGAGGGGTGGTCCTCTGGTCCGGCTTCCGTGACACCTTGTACAGGCCCATCTTCCCTGCCTGGCTAGGCGGTGGTACCCCCATCACTGGCATACCTGTGGCACTTGCAGGCTGCTCCCGTCTGAAAGGAGCGAGACTGCTTCGCGACGTTTCGGCCACTAACCATGCAGGCAGCACTGCCTCTTCGTCCTGCTGGTCGAAAATCGAGTTGTCCTCGAGGTCCTCTATGATGTCCTCGGAGTATCGCACCAGCGGTCTGACGTAGTCGTCCCCCACCACGACGGGGTTGGCGGACTTGTGCAGCATGGCTGACACATCCGTTGCGCTCCTGCTTCTGGCCTCCTCCAGGTGACGCTTGTAGCACCGCGTGTGCTTGGCCAGGTCAGAAGCTTCCAGGCAGCGGAAATTGCAGAGACTGCAACTAAACGGCACCCTGTCGAAGGGGACGTGATGCTTCAGGACATGGGCAACAAGTCGACCCCTCCGGCTCACCTTGCTGCATCTGGTGCACTGGTACTGCGTGTGCCGGTCTGCCTGGGCTGAAGGTGAAGGGGCTGACGCCGGCCATCCTGTCTGTAAACAGAGAACCACAAGGTTCATTACGCCATTAACTTCACCACAGTTATATGCCTGTCCCATTACTGTCATTATTGCAGACCACACTTGATATTGTAGCATTAATGTTTATATGTACGTGCACTGTTGTACGGTCCAGTGGTGAGAATCATTCTTCCGGACGTGTTATGCGACAGTATACACACTCTAGAGCTGTCAAATGTTAACATGGTCCTATGCACCACACCATATCCAATATCAGGCAATTAAAAACACTTTTTTAGAAGCTAGCCTTAAATGTTTGAAAATACAATAATCACAGCACCATTAGTTACATAAATTACTTTCTACCTAATTGTTAATGTAAAAGTACATGTGTAAATGGCTAATTATGCCATCACGCGCTTCTGATATCCTGTTTTCACGACCGTATGAATATATACATATTTATTACTGACACGATGAAAGTAACTGCGGCGGTACGCGACGACTCGACGTTGTTACCCGCGACGATGTAGCCGAATACTTCCACATTAACAAAGTTAATACAACACATGTTAACCATCATTTACAATAGTAACATATTAATCATTAAATACACATAAATTTCATTCCAAATTCCACATAAATTTCCTACAACTACAAGGCGAGCCAGAATAATATAGCAAAAATGTATCTAGTTGTTCAGCTTCTTTCGGGCACGGGGCCATCCATCTGGGCAAGTTAGATCCCTCATACATCTTCAGTTTGTCATGGTGTACAAGTTTATCCGTCCCCTTGGCGTCAAACTGTACCCGGAAGTTTACGGCGGATCGGCACTCAGTCACGAGGTATGGGCCATCATATTTCTTCTCCAGTTTTGGTGCGACTCCCACCTTTCTGGCTTCATGCAGCATCCAAACCGCATCTCCAACCTTGTAGTTGTGGTAGGATGAATTAACATCGTATCTTGCCTTGCTTCTCTTGGCATTTGCCTTCAGATAACGCCTGGCGACATCATGTGCATGCTGCATCCGTTCTCGCAGGAGTGTGACATGTTGCTCGCAGGATGGCTCATCATTACTCGTGGTTCGGTGTCTATATACCAAATCAGCGGGCAATCGGATCTCCCTCCCGAGGCTCATCAGGTTTGGTGACAGTTTGGTGGACTCGTTGGGTGTCGCCCTGTAGGCCCCCGCAATGCAGCCGAGATACTGGTCCCACTCATCTTGATCACCTACTAGATAGGCTTTGACCATCTTGATGAGCGTCCTATTAAACCTCTCTGTCTGGCCATTTCCCTTTGGATTTCGCGGGCTAGATCGGGTTTTCTTTACCTCTAATAGCTGGCAGAGTTCTTTGAAGAGACCACTCTCAAATGTCCGCCCTTGGTCAGTATGGATGGTCTGAGGTGTACCCCACCCCAGCGGGCAACAAAGTCATTGATAATTCTAAGGGCACAGTTCTCAGCTCTTTGACTGGGTACTGCCACCACCTCCACATACTTTGTGAAATGGTCGGTCATGACCATTATATACTTATTACCATTCGCAGTTTCTGGGAGAGGTCCCATATAGTCAATAGACAGGGTATCCCAAGGTGCACCACTGTTCAGGTGGCCCATCGGCGCCCTGGGTTTCTTCTGTGGCAATCGGTCTGCCGCACATACATCGCAGCCTCGGACGTAGAGAGTTACGTCCTGCTTGGAGTTGTACCAATAATATCGCTGCAGCACCTTTTCCTTCGTCTTCTTGATGCCCAGATAGGACGCTGTCATGCATCTGTCGCATTACATCCGGTTTCATGTCCCTGGGGACCAATAACTGGTAGAACTCGCCGGTATCGTTGAGTTTCTTGAAGTACTTGTACAGGACGCCCTCGTATACATCTAGACTGTCCCAGATTACCCAGTAGTGTCTGGTAGCGGGGCTAGCAGCAACCATGCTGTCTGCAGTTGGCTTCGTCCCGGCTACCTTAGCTTCTAGTATGGGCCCAATGTCAAGGTCATTAGCCTGTCGTTCGGCTAGTGTCCTCACTGCGTTGGTATCCAACCAGCTCTGCGGCGAGAAACGGGGTTCATCCCTCTCCTTGGATGTGCCAGCCTTAGGTATGCTATCTATAGCTCGCACCTGTACTACTGTGGTTTGCTCATTGCTACCCCCAATATGGTTTCCTTGATACAGCATAGCCTCAGCTCGTTTTCTACATTTACTGCAAGGCCCGCATTTCAATGGCTCGCTCGTATCTACTGCACTACATGTGCAGTCTCTCCGTGTTTCACACCGTGACAAGGCGTCGCAATGTGGCTGTTTCTTACCAGGGCGGTATTCAACTGCAAAATCATATGGGGATAAAATCTCCAGCCATTTGGAAATTTTACCGTTTGGCTCCTTGAGACTAAACAGCCAAACGAGTGCCTGGTGATCAGTGCGGACTATGAAATGCCGACCCAGTAAGTATTGCCTGAAATACTGTATAAAGAAGACCACCGCTAGCAGCTCCATCTCAGTAATGCAGTAGTTACGCTCGGCCTTGTTCAACGCTCTACTGGCATAGGCAATCACCCTTTCCCTGTTCTCTTGTATTTGAGACAGGACTGCACCAATGCCTGCCTATGCCTGAAGCATCAACATCTAGATAGAACACACCCCCCTCATTCAAAGGATATCCCATGACATCTGGACTAATCAGGGCCAGTTTTATGTTCTCAAATGCTCGTTCACATTGCTCGCCCCAGATGAAGTCTTTGCCTTTCCTGGTCAATTCAATCAGGGGTCGGGCTATCGCTGCATAGTTTTTAACAAATCGGCGGTAGTATGAACCAGTCGCTACAAACTGTTTCACCTGCTTTGCATTCCGTGGTTTCGGCCAATCTACAATCTTTGCTATGTTGGTTGGATTAGGCCGTATTCCTTCGCTTGATACCACATGCCCCAGGAACACAACCTCGGTCTGTAGAAGCTGACATTTATCTGGTCTCAATTTCATGCCTGCCTGTGAAATTCTGGAGAGGACCTGATCAACTCTCTGGATATGTTGCTCGAAGTTGGAGGCATAGACTATGATGTCGTCTATGTAGACTAGACACGTCTCCCACTGTAACCCCTGTAATGCGAGCTCCATGGTTCTCTGGAAGGTACTAGCAGAGTTGTTAAGACCAAACGGCATCCGGGGTCATCTCAAACTGTCCAAATTTGCAGCAGAAGGCACTTTTGGGGATGTCTTCCTTTCTTGAGAGGTATCTGAAAATATCCACTGATGAGATCAAAGCTACTAAATATGGTGGACCCTGATACAGCGTCCAAGCAGTCTTGTATTCTAGGCAGTGGAAAGCCATCTGGTTTTACCAGCGAGTTGAACCCTTCTGTAGTCCACACATGGTCTTACAGCGCCAGACTTCTTCCTGACTAGTACAATTGGACTAGCCCAAGGTGATGTGCTCTTCTGTATTACCCCCTTTCTTAGTAGGTCCTCTATTGCCTTCTTTTCTTCACCTGCATATGCTAATGGCACACGGCGTGGCCTTTGTTTTACAGGTGTAGCTTCTCCCGTGTTTATAGAATTGTTCTGCTAGATGTGTCAGAACCAATGTCCCAATCATCCTTCGAGAATGTGCTACTATATTTGTTGAGCAGACCAGCTACAATTTGCTTTACATGTTGTGATTTCTCCTTAGTGGCGTTGTCATGCAGTTCCTTCAGATGACTCGGAAGTGGTCGACGCTAATACTCTTGACTCCGTCGCTGTCAAAGTGTGTTATGGGGGAACCAGTACCCACTCTGCGAATTCTGTTAAAATTTGCGGCTTCATCGGTGCTCTCTCTGATGAGATGACTGATACAATGCGCTCTATCCTTTCAGCCTTCCCTATCTCGGCATCTTGCCTCAAGTCCATCTCATCAGGAAGAGGGTTCATCACTCGTATCCGGCAGGTGGCTGCACCGTTTATGTCTACTAATGTAGATGCCATTACCAGCTGGTACTTCTCCTGAAATCCATCTAAAGGTTCTACTAAGTAATCAGCCCGGGGGTCACCGTCATCACCATCTATCCGTTCCACATAGACGTCCACCAGAGCCTCTGTGTTACCCGGGATCTTGATATCATTTGCCACTGTCACCTTCCTGGTGCACAGTGTTCTTTCCCTGGATATACATGGCACCTCCTGGCCATCCAAAACAATTACATTTCTACTCAACAGTATGTCGGCTGGTCCACTAGAACCACCGGTCAGAACATCGTAGCCCAGTAGTGCATCGTCTTCGATGTCGGCGACTATCGCCTCCCTGACAATTTCTACTGGCCCGAGTGTCAGCTTGAAGTGCGCTTTACCCCGCTCTCTAATCGGGGCCCCTCCTGCGCCTCTCAAAACAAGCTGACCTCTGTAATACCGGTCTGTCTCGCTCCAACATACTGTCAAATACTCTCGAAGAAATAATTGTTTTGGATGCCCCGGTGTCGGCTGTGAATATCACCGGCTGCTGCTCCACTAAACCGTCTATGTACAGCCCATCACTCAGGTTCCGGGCATCTTGACTATCTGTATTACCAGATGCCGGAGACCTGCTACACGTACTGGGCTGAGTACCTTCATTATGGCCTGCACTATCCCTATCTACTTGGACCCCCCCTCTGGCCGCGAGAGCTGGTCCCTTGAAGTTTAAATGGCTCCCAACCTCTGGGTGTGCCCTGTTTGCTCTGTTTCCTTTCTTCCATGTTCATCATGTGACCGCTCTGGACATTCTCTGGCAAAAATGTCCCAACTTGTGGCAGTTGTAACATTCTAATTCCTGTTTGCCTTTGAGTCTCCGTCTACCCTCTAGTTCGTCTAACCGGGAACACACCATCTCCATCAACTTATCACTTTTAATTGTGTCTGTCTCCTTTCCACGGGGTTTCCAGTTGCGATCGTTACGGTGTGTCGCGTCTGTTCTGGGATAAGGTCTGTCAGTCACGGTATATGCCCTCTCAGGTTCGTCACCACCGTCATAGTAAAACGACACCTGTTCGTCATTCGACTCCTGTGTACGTCGTGCCGTGTTTCTATTTCTCCTCTCCCCTCTACAACTGTTACGGATTTGTACCAGATTAACAGCCTGATACACTGCTTCATCGATATTCTGTGGTTCTTTGTGGAACTCTATTTCAAATCGAATGTCTTCATCGAGGAGTCCATCCAGAAACCGTCGCACGAGGTCTTCGTCACGAGTTTGTCTATCTCTGAACCCATGTGCTTTATCATAGAGCATCTTGAGGTCCGCTGCATACTCCTCAGCTGTCTCACCATGCCGCTGGTTCCTCTTGCTGAGCTTTGACGCAAATGATCGAGCTGTTTCAACTACCCGCCCAAATCTGCTGTTGATTTCCCCTATCAGCTCCTGGTAGTGGCATAGCACAGCAGTGGCAGTTGTGAAAAACAAACTGTCCTGCCGTTCCCTCTATTCTGGGTAGCAGTTGATCCGGTCTGTCTTCCTCTGACCATTGGTATCTGTATGCAATAGCCTCAAACTTGGCAATCCACATAGACCAATCATCTTTGCCGTTGAAAGAAGGTATTTTCACGTTGGCATGTTTGGCCCCTCTGTAGTAGTTGGATGGCTGGGAGTGTTCTCTGTTTGAGTACCCATCGGATCGCCCGTCTGACTGGTGACTACCTGTTGGTGTACTGTAACGTGCCGTATGGTGGCGTGCATGCACCCCATAACCCTCTGTATCAGCTCCACTGTGGTATCCATTATACCTATCAGCTGGCCCATGTTGAATAGTTCTGATGACTAGTCGGTGTAATATGGGTGCAGTGTAGTTTCTCTGACGATGGAAGTGGTTGTCATTGATGTCAGCACCTTCTGTAGTCATCTGTCTGTTGACCACGACGCTTTGACTGGCCGATGGCTGTATTGAATGTAGAGCTGTCACAACATCTTTCAAAGCTCCACTCAAGCCGGAGATCATGTCTTTCATGCCTTTATCTCCTCTCCATGTCTCTGAAGTGTAGTACTGTCTACAGTATGAGCTGTCTGTTGACGGATGCCCTCGCTGCATGCATACCCGTCATCAACTATATCTTGGGTGTCTCTGTTGTCCTTGAAGCTGATCACTCCCTCGCTGTCCACTGCCACTGGGTCGCTCATCGTGCTGGTGTGAGTTGTATTAACAACTGGGTATCAGTATATGTAGGTTGTCAGCTCTCGTATTACTTAGTGTTGGGGTCGATCACTGGATCTGTGTAGATAAAACAGATCCCACCGCTGCCACCATAAAATGTTATGCGCCGGCCGTGGGGCGTGTACTAAATACTATTTTGACTCGCTATCTCGTTGTGTTGAGCATACGACCCTTAGCACCAGCTTCTCTAGAATGCATTCCCACCTTGGCTACTAGACTAAGGACCTTCTGGAGGGGTTTGTTCTTGCGGATCTGCCAGCAAGGCACGCGTTGTGGGCTCTGTGTGTCTGTTTGCTATACTATGTGTTGGTAGCGTGCATATTATGTCTAGCAATCAGACTCTAGCCTGCAACCTGTGCGTTGAATAACTCAGATTATCGCCACTGTGGTTCTCTACGGGATGAACACAGGATGAGACACCACTCTGTAAACTTCAGGGAATGTAGAAGTAGCCAGTTCAATTTAACAATTTAATTAGCAGTTAATCGATGGTGTACGACAAATGTACAATAATAATGGTTCACATGAGTGGTCACCAAGTAAACCTTTTAAGAAAGTTCAATAAAGTTATGATTTATATACCAGAAATGCATTATAGAAGTTTCGCTTCATCGCTGCGTTTCACAAATCACATTCGTTTCGTCAAATTAACAATCCCAGAATTCAAAGAACAAGATGGCTGACGAGGAATGGACTATTTCTGTCTCTGAGAATGCAGTCACGTTTTCACTATTAATTTGCTCTCTGGGATAGTTAGACGTGAGCCATTTGACGAAATGATGTGGTTAAAAGTAAACCAGCTGATAGCAAGCGTGATTTTACATATAAAGCTAAAATGATGGACTTTCAAACGGCTGAAAATCGAGCATGGATATAACAGGTGCGCGAAATGGAGGCATGCGATAGTGACGATGAATTCAGACAAGACCGTGATGTTTTGAGTTGTGTGCTGGGTCTGAGTATGAATTTCAGGCACACACACATGCTTACACCTCACTGCTAGTCATATCAACATAAAATGGATGACAATTAACAACAATCAATAGTGTTAAAAGTTCCTCGAATCCTAAGGTATATGATCATGGGAGGTAAGTCAGATATGCCAGGGCACAGGGCTACTAAAATATTGCCATCATATTCAATCTGAATAGATAATAGTGTTATGCAATGAATTAAAGTAGGTGAGGTAATATTCAGTATTGCCTGTGTGCCGGGGCATATCAGTATTATCCACAACGTATCTGGTATGTCCAAACGCAGATATGAATACGATGTCAAATGATCAAGCTTACAATACTAATGACAACGTATTTTCTGAATAATTCGATTGCAAAGATATGAAACCTTTGTGTACACAAATTTTGAATCCAGAGAGCGTGATGAAAGTGCCAACTTCTGGCTAACACGCACGTGTTATTATCGCAATTTCTGATTGATCTCGTTATGGTTTGTACCGCCTGTTATGGTGTAGAGTTTCCGTAAGAAATTGCATAAAAGGAGTGATACAGTGTTCCGCGAAAACACTCTACGGTTTGTACAGGTGAGACAAAATAGATACGATGTGTCGCACATTTCTGTTTAGAGCCAGCTGGCAAAATGTGTGATGGTTACAGCATCATTGTCCGTCAGTTGCTCGTGTTTTTTAAAAATCTAAAACACCCAAATTGCCGAATGCAAATACACTTCCCGCGCATACATACTGAGTGGAAGTCTATTTGTAAAGCCAATTTTCTGAAATCACCCAAAAGCAAAGTAATATTGATGTAATATCCTCAATTGGTAAACATTTATATTCACAAATGTGAATTTTTCGTAATTTATTACAGAAAAATACAAAGATATTTTTTTTCACTTCAAACCTTCACTAAAAGGGGTATTTAATTAGTATGATGTACAAAAAAAAAGAAAGTGAAAGTGAATGGGTTCAACGTCCCAGCAACAATTTAGGTCATATAGAGACGGGACCACAGTTTAAAGTCTCATCCGACAGACCAGTGGGATGGAAATACTATGAAAGTATTTTTGATGCCTACAGTCAGGTTTGAACCCACAACTTCTGGATTGGAAGTCAGGTGTTCTAACCCCTAGGCCACAACCCATCCCTTGTACAAACAAAATAAAAATATGCAAACATTACCTAAAACAAAAACTATATACTGAAACGATTTAAAAATGCAATCAGGAGTTGAACCCTTAGACCGCTATCTTATTTGTGTTGTCGTCTGCTGTTTATTTTCTATTTTCCATTTGTATCCTCAAAAACATGCTTTCCATTGGAAATGATTCTGAAGTGCTGTCAAAGCATGTTTTTTTGATAAATAAGGCAAGATATAAAAGCAATAGCAGGCGACAATTGTTGTGAGTAGCGGTCTAAGGGTTAACATGATAATTATTCACCCATTACATAATTTGGCAAAATATATTACTGAGAAAAAATATCAATTTTATTATCTATCCAAATAATCCGGGATCGGTTACAAGCTAACATTTTACGAGATATATGGAGGTTATTTGAATCATTTGAATAGTGTAGACCCTGACGCGCAGGACAGGTCATATTTTAATTTTCAAAACTGGGGAAAATACCAGTTCTCAAATAGTGTAGACCCTGATCTGACTGTGCGGATGTACAAGGAGATCTGGGTCACAGTACGTAAGAACCATAGGACAGTAAGTAACAATTACCTGCTGTGGGCACACAGCCGGGCCCAAGACAATATGTGCAGCCTGTAACCCGGAGTCGAACGGTACCACCCGTACGGTCACTATCTCCTGTGCATAAAATACATGGTATGAGTCGAACATCAACAATAACCTACCGAACACAAGATAAACATGAGTGCCGCAAGTCACAAAATACGCCCGTCGAATATGGGCCAGACAGCAAAGATGCAAAAATGTGAAGCTGTCACCAAGGCAAGAAACATTAATGAGAATTTGAAAGTCTATAGCATTATTTCTTCATCTCGTTGTTCTAAACATGTATACTAATTTAGGCAGACATAGAAAAGTAGAGTGTAAAGTAGAAATGATAGGGAATTGGATACAATAATGTAGAAAAAATGGCTAAGTTAAAAAAGTGATATTTTTGTTAAAAAAAATATTTTTTTGGCATAAAAACACAAAGGTGCACATCTTCAATATGTGTAGAAGACGTGTGTATAGTTTAAAATCGATCGACTGAACGGTTTCGGAGGAGTTGTGTACACAAACTCTGTACCGTATATATAATTGTATAGAAAAATGTAGAAAAAATGGCTAAGTTAAAAAGGTGATATTTTTGTTAAAAAAAAAAGATTTTCGGCATAAAAACACCAAGGTGCACATCTTCTATATGTGTAGAAGACGTGTGTTTAGTTTCAGAACGATCGACTGAACGGTTTCGGAGGAGTTTTGTACACAAACTCTGTACAGTATATATAATTGAATAGAAAAATGTAGAAAAATGGCTAAGTTAAAAAGGTGATATTTTTGTTAAGGAATATTTTTTTGGCATAAAAACACCAAGGTGCACATCTTCAATATGTGTAGAAGACGTGCGTATAGTTTCAGAACGATCGACTGAACGGTTTCGGAGGAGTTTTGTACACAAACTCTGTACCGTATATAGAATTGTATAGAACAACGTAGAAAAAATACTAAGTTAAAAAGGTGATATTTTTGTTAAAAAATATTTTTTAAGCATAAAAACACGAAGGTGCACATCTTCAATATGTGTAGAAGACGTGTATATAGTTTCAAATCGATCGACTGAACGGTTTCGGAGGAGTTGTGTACACAAACTCTGTACCGTATATAGAATTGTATAGAAAAATGAAGAAAAAATGGCTAAGTTAAAAAGGTGATATATTTGTTAAAAAATAATTTTTCGGCGCAAAATCACCAAGGTGCACATCTTCAATATGTGTAGAATTTGTGTGTATAGTTTTAGATCGATCGACTGAACGGTTTCGGAGGAGTTGTGTACACGAACTATGCACTGTTTCTGTCAGCCGCCCGCCCGCCCAGCGGTAAAACATAATACGTACCGTTTTTTAAAAACGGTCGTATAAAAATCATTGAAAAAAGTATACCTCATGGAGGCAACATTGAAACGTACAAAACGGGGAGATAATCCATGATACGGATGTCAAATAAGCAAGAATTCCGCCTGCCTAGGCATTTGACCGTGAACATTACAAGTAAATAAATGACCTTGACCTTGAGAATTTGGATGTGGGGGTGTGCCTAATGAAGCATTATCCCTAGACAAACATTGATGTGAAATATTATCAAAGTCTGGCAAGGGGTTAAAGAGAAACTGTGAAAAAACAATAACTTTAACGCATTTCTGTTACAAAACCGGTGAACATTACAAGTAAATAAATGACCTTGACCTTCAGAATTGGGATGTGGGAGTGTGCGTAGTGAAGCATCATCCGCAGACAAACATTGATGTGAAATATTATCAAAGTCTGGCAAGGGGTTAAAGAGATATTGTGAAAAAACAATAACTTTAACGCATTTCTGTTACAAAACCTGTGAACATTAAAAGTAAATAAATACCTTGACCTTGATAATTTGGATGTGGGAGTGTGCATAATGAAGCATCATCCCTAGACAAACAATTATGTGAAATATTATCAAAGTCTGGCAAGGGGTTAAAGAGATATTTTGAAAAAAAACAATAACTTTAACGCATTTGCCGTATACAGTCAGAATTCGTTACAGCGGCACACGTTATAGCGGCATATTCGCCTCCCGGCACAATAAGCCGCCAAACCAATCGGCATGCTCTTTAATCTGCTCGATATACCGGCAAATTCGGCTTCCGGCACCGGCAGGGAATTCCCGCAAACGAATAAACATTTTAAGTCTTATTTAATGTGCGTTATAACGGCGCCGGTACCCGGCGTCGCTATTACCAGCGCTGTGACCCAGCTCTGTTATCCGGCATTACGGAAACCGATATTCGGGAACCAGTCACTGACCATATAATGTGCGTCATAACCATGATAACGGCGCCGGTACCCGGCGTCGCTGGTACCCGGCGTCGCTGGTACCAGCTCTGTTATCCGGCATTACGTGCCGGAAACCGATATTCGTGAACCAGTCACTGACCATATCTAAACAATTTCACAGCTGATTAACCCCGACCTGCTGTCATAAATCGCGGCAATTAACGTGTCGGTACCTTGTCACCTGCTGTGATGTACTATTTTGCAAACATAAATTAAGAAATGAACAGTTAGCAACTAAATTTACAAGTGATTAAATCCAGCAAGGACGATAGATTGTAAATAAAAAAATATCATAATCGTGAACAATTTAAATAATTATCGTGTAGCATTTGCCCTCTGGGGCGAGTTCAGATAGGGACGAATCGTCATGTAAATATTTAAAGGGAAACCACTCTACACATGTTTTTGCTTTGCAATTTTTATAAATAAATTTTAGCATGTAAATTAAAACAAACTGTTTATTAAAATATGTGTTTCTTTTATAAATGCACATGTTTGCGAATTGCTAACAATAAAGAAACAATTTCACAAATAATCCGGTATTCACCACGCGCTCTACAATTAACAACAGGTTCGCCTGCAACCTAGACTTTATCAAATACCGGATTAGCTTTGAATTTTGTATGTTTCCTTGATATAAATTCGTATATATGCATTGCTTTATCAATGTGGTGACAAATAAGTATATATCTCGCCGATAATGCTAATGTAAAATGACAGCAAATAGCGTCGATACAATGCGTGGTTACCAATTACCGACATGTTCCAATTACCGGAATTATCACGACAGCCTGATAGCGAGGAGAAAATCGCCGATTCTTTATACCGGCATATTCGTTATAACGGCATATTCGTTATAACGGCAGATTCATCTCTGACGAACTATGCCGTTGTAACGAATTCTGACTGTATTACACAAAAATGGGACGACGCGGACTAAACGACGACGGAAAAAGCGCCGACTATAGTCACGCCTCTGCTAAAGCAGGCGCGACAACGAGAATGACTGAAACTTACGGAGCCCCGCAGGGGACGTAGAATTATTTATTATTATTAATTTGTTCCCACAAAATAACAATTTCTTCCCTCAATTTAACAATTCGTTCCCGCGAATTAACAATTCGTTACCACGAAATACAATTAACGAATTGTTAAATTGAGGGAACAAATTGTTATTTCGTGGGAATGAATTAATTAAAAAGTCCATGTCCCCTGCGGGGTTTCAGAAACTCTGGGAGACTTGGCATATCTTAATCAAAGTACTGAAATATGTTATCTCCACAAAAATTGATCACTTGCGGAACTAGACTGAAAGTTGCATATTTTCTCAATCATCATCCAGAGGCAAATGTACGGTGATGGTGCAAACCTATTACTACCCATACGTTAGCTCTAGAATAAATTACTTTTTGAAACTCCCTAGGCTATTAATGTACTATACAGGGATCCTCAAGATTATCGGACAATAATGGCAGTGTTTTTATAATATTTTTTCTTAACATAGCAGTTACGGGCATAAACTTTTCACAGAACAATCCTCAGTTCTTGCTTTCTCAGCTCATGTAAACTATTTAGCAAACTGTGACATCTTTCTCACTTAAAATTGGGTCAGATCATCAGTCGTAAGATTTCCCCAAAATTAACATTGACAATCAGTTATCAGGACAAACGTATAAGTCTTATAACTTCTAAACATTGAAATCATAAGTACCGTATTAAAGGTACATGCCCAGGAAGCAGACACAAAATGTTCTCTATATCAGAGACATCATCTCAGACATTTTCTGGCAAAATAAACATTCATTCTCCACTACCCCATGTATTGATTGGCATTATTATACATTTTAATCAGACGGAAATTTCCACACTGACATCAGGAGTGATAACCGTGTTCCTTAAAATGTTAACGGACATTATTAGTTTGTCTCTGTGTTTATTTTTTTATGTGCATTGATCATACTTTATAATCTGTCGAAAAAAAATTTTTTTCAGGTGACGCATTTTATTAGTATAAATAATTTAAAAAATATTATGCCTCATTTGCATATGAAAATAGCCTGATACCACCGCGCGTCACTTTCAGTAAAATACACATTACTAAATGATTATATCTGTATAGCGGGCACTCGCAATTTTTAGAACTGGCGGAATAATGACACAATTATACACTTATTTAAATCCTATAAAGAACATTTTGTGCCTAATGGGTGGGCATGTACCTTTAACCATAAATATTCAGAATATCCTCAACACAAATTATATCCGAATGCATGGTTATTGTGATTAGACCACTACAGCCATACTAACCATCAATATTGGCACGCTCACTGTTGAGCCCCAAATAATTGGTGCCCGAATATTTACGGTTATTACGGTATATCGCCTGTAAACAGCATTGTGTAGAACTGCAGAAAAATCAGTCACCATTCGCTTCTTGGAAAACACCATATTTATAGAATTTATTGTATTTATAGAACAACTCGGCAATGACGTAATGGGCGCACTCGAGGGTGCCCCCCCCCCCGCGCGACTTTTGATGTTGTAAACAACTTGTGGACAGAGTTGGGGAATGTTTTCAGCAAATTTTACTAAATATTCACCTTGGCGATATATTCTTCACACCGACATGGAAACAGCATGCAGCTGCAGGTACATGTATTTTCATTTGTCCGATAAACTGATTGTCCGGATAATTGGTACGACGTCGCCCGTCATAGGTAGTGCCTATTACATATTAGCTGCTGTATGCATACACACCAAACGTCTTGGTTCGTATTTTCAAGAATTTAACTGATAAACTGAGCCAAAAACTGTGGAAACTATAGAGAATAGTATATATAGAGTTTTAGATACAGAGCAAGACAGACCAAAACGCCATAGAATAAGTTGGTGTAACAAAATATACAGTTTACTAAATTTTGACCTACATACAACAGGTTAGGGTATGCACTTCGTTTGCTCACACTTTTTTACTGGGTGAAATTGTAGCGTAGATAACATACCTGCGAGAGGTCTATGATATGTGTGGGCACGTAAGGAGGCGGTCTTCTAGCAGATATAGATATCTACAGCGCTCCAGATAAGCTGCGTATTTGCGTAAATACCCAATTAAAATTGCCAAAAAACCCAATTGAAATCAGAAGTAGCGAGTATCAAAAAGCAATTACAATTTTGTGGTTCATTTATCATGCTGCAGAAAACAATAAACAGACCACAAATTATAAAATATAGCTTAGTTTTCTTATTTTCCATGAAAACAATAATTCAATAATTGCTGTCTGTTGATGTGTAAACAGTAGTGTGATTTTATTTTACCCAATTAAAATTTCGAAATACCCAAATGCTTCAGAAATGATGGAGTGAAACTACTCAATTACTAATTCCTTATCTGGAGCCCTGTATCTACTCTCAGTTGTATCTTGTTGTGGCGAGTGTGAGGCAAGGGTCTGTGTCTACAGGCACTATTTAGAGAACGGTTCGTCCATCTGTACGGGGAGATAATCCACGAGCTTTAGCTTTAGCTCGCGGATTATCGCCCGTACAGGCGGACAACCGTGCTCGCAATGATTTTGATTTTATCCAACCCACGTATCAATACGATGTCGTTATCTTAATAACGCACGTACACACTCTGGGATGCATGTAGAGGCGGGATACATATGTATACGGGGCGGGCGGGGCTCCATAGCAAAGCGGGTAGAGGCGGGATACATATGTATACGGGGCGGACGGGGCTCCATAGCAAAGCCGCTCCATAGCAAAGCGGGTAGAGGCGGGATACATATGTATAAGGGGCGGGCGGGGTGGAAGCACAGGTTCTTGAATAACGGTTCATATTTCGGTGTTTTATGGGTTATTTCGGTATATCTGGTGGTTTGTGTGCATTGTTAGTAACAAAACAAATTACGTCACCTCCAGCGAATTACACTTATAAGTAAGGTAATAAAAGTTGTCCGAAAGTTCGGAACTGCTGAATGTGTAGATAATTGAGGATTTATGTCGTGTGTAATGATTGAGCATTAATAGTAGTCGCACAAAACTATGTAAATTAACCAAAACCAACGAAATCCACCAAAATACACACATGGCACCAAAATAATGACCATCTGTTCAAACACTTGTGGGTGGAACAGGGTCAACGGATTCCCATTCAAAACTAATTCTTAAATCCATCAATGACGTCGAGCGGTCAACTTTCGACATCATTCACAGAAAATATATGAAAATCAATATCGCCAAGCGATGCGGTACGGGAGGTGACGCGTTTATTCCGACATCAAGGGCCTGTTTCACTAAACTTCGTACGATTTACTTCTCTCAAGTATGTGGTTCCCGAATGCTACTGTTTTATATCCACATGTACATATAACACTAAATGTTGGCACATCGATGATCGATTTGCCAATACCCGCTGTCAGATCAAATACTATTGTAAAATTCAACTTTGTACGTATGAACTTCTTAGTCGTATGAAGCTGAGTGAAGCGGGCCCCAGGTTTCGGAATGGATCTAAATATCGGGCCTATGTTAGGAATACATTTTAGGCTTTTATCTATGCACGTTTTGAAACATTCCGCCGCTTTCTGCATTTTTCATGTTATTATTTCTTAATGATGGTGAACAATTATGAGTTTTAACGTCCCAGCAACAGTGAAGGTCATATAGAGACGGCTGTGCTGTGAAACACAGATGGAAACTATAAAACATACAGTTTTGCACCACATGGTTTTCCGGGCAGTTCAAACGCTTGGCGCTTCAAGTCCCGATGGCATTTTACACTATAAGGGTCTCAGCTCTCACGGATACAGAAAATATAAAAGACAGATGAAACAGTAAAACAGATTCGTAGAGCTGAGATTTTCTAAGCTAGTCACAAATATAGTTCAAAGGAAATTCACGCCCCATCTGCCAATCCAAACATAAATGGCGAAACTGATTTGGCCCTTTTCTGCCAATTCTTCTGTGGAAATCTACCCTCTGAACCACGTTTTACTGCCGACAAACTTTTGGCCATTAAAGACATTAAATCCCAAAAATATTTAAATGTCTGTACCCCCCCCACCCCCCCCCCCTTTCAAACTAGATGGCCGCGGCCTGCATGTCGCGCCTTGTGGCGAGGCATGGACACTAAAACAAGAGGGCCATGATGGCCCTAATTCGCTCACCTGACTCCATGAACACCAGAGGAGAATGTGACATTGAGTTCAGTGGAGCGCCGTGGTGTAATGGTTAGTGTGTCGGACTACTGATCCAAGGGTCGTGGGTTCGAGCCTGACTAGCGCGTGCGTTGTGTCCTTGAGCAAGACACTTTATCCACACTGCTCCAGTTCACCCAGCTGTAAATGGGTACCGATAATTCGTAGTTGCTCTGTAAATACGAATTACCGGCTTCTCTCCAAAAATCTCTACCTCCGTTCTTTCTCCCATTCTTGGGAGACGGCATGCAAGGTCATAGAGCCAGTGCCGCCGTAAATATAAGCTAAAAAAAACCATTGAGTTCATGTGTTTTAAAAAAATTGTGCTATTTTTAGATGGCGGTCATCTTGGATTAAGCGATGACTCATTTTACAAAATCTGAAAATGCTTCACCCAGCATCGGCCATGTGGTTCCTGAGAAAAAGACGTTAAAAATCTTGAATAAATGGACCTTTTGGTGGCCATCATGGATGACATAATCATCCGATTCCGACAAATATTGCACCAGAGTGATCGCCTCATTGATACCTTCAATTTGATATATGACATGACCATATTCATCATCAAAAATAAAATTTGACCCCAATTTGACCCCACGGGCCACGCCCATTTTTGACCCCGGGGTCACCATTTTAACAAATTTCAAAGAGCAATGTACATCGATCATTCCTACCAAGTTTCGTCGAAATCCGGCTAGCGGTTCATGAGAAGAAGATTTTTTAAGAATTTATGCTATTTTTAGACGGCGGCCATCTTGGATTAGCGATGACCTCCATTTTAACAAATCTGAAAAGGCTTCACCCATGGACCATAACTTTTAAGTTTGGCTACCATGTGAAGAAGAATTTTGAAATCTCTAATAAAAGAACGACCTTTTGACATTTCGGCGGCCATCTTGGATGACATAACAATCCGATTTGTACAAAAATTGTACCAGAGTGATCGCCTCATTGATACCTTCGATTTGATATATAACATGACCATATTCGGTCAAAAATAAAATTTGACCCCACGGGCCACGCCCATTTTTGACCCCAGGGTCACCATTTTAACAACTTTGAAAGAGCATTGTATATCGATCATTCCTACCAAGTTTCGTCGAAATCCGGCTAGCGGTTCATGAGAAGAAGATTTTTTAAGAATTTATGCTATTTTTAGACGGCGGCCATCTTGGATTAGCGATGACCTCCATTTTAACAAATCTGAAAAGGCTTCACCCATGGACCATAACTTTTAAGTTTGGCTACCATGGGCCAAGCGGTTCATGTGAAGAAGAATTTTGAAATCTCTAATAAAAGAACGACCTTTTGACATTTCGGCGGCCATCTTGGATGAAATAACAATCCGATTTGTACAAAAAATGTACCAGAGTGATCGCCTCATTGATACCTTCAATTTGATATATGACATGACCATATTCGGTCAAAAATAAAATTTGACCCCACGGGCCACGCCCATTTTTGACCCCGGGGTCACCATTTTAACAACTTTGAAAGAGCATTGTACATCGATCATTCCTACCAAGTTTCGTCGAAATCCGGCTAGCGGTTCATGAGAAGAAGATTTTGTAAGAATTTATGCTATTTTTAGACGGCGGCCATCTTGGATTAGCGATGACCTCCATTTTAACAAATCTGAAAAGGCTTCACACATGGACCATAACTTTTAAGTTTGGCTACCATGGGCCAAGCGGTTCACGTGAAGAAGAATTTTGAAATCTCTAATAAAAGAACGACCTTTTGACCTTTCGGCGGCCATCTTGGATGACATAACAATCCGATTTCGACAGAAAATGCACCAGAGTGATGCCTCATTGATACCTTCAATTTGATATATGACATGACCATATTCGGTCAAAAATAAAATTTGACCCCACGGGCCACGCCCATTTTTGACCCCGGGGTCACCATTTTAACAACTTTGAAAGAGCAATGTACATCGAACATTCCTACCAAGTTTCGTCGAAATCTGGCAAGCGGTTCATGAGAAGAATTTTTTTTAAGAATTTATGCTATTTTTAGACGGCGGCCATCTTGGATTAGCGAAGACCTCCATTTTAACAAATCTGAAAAGGCTTCACCCATGGACCATAACTTTTAAGTTTGGCTACCATGGTCCAAGCGGTTCATGTGAAGAAGAATTTTGAAATCTCTAATAAAAGAACGACCTTTCGGCGGCCATCTTGGATGACATAACAATCCGATTTCGACAAAAAATGCACCAGAGTGATCGCCTCATTGATACCTTCAATTTGATATATGAAATGACCATATTCAGTCAAAAATAAAATTTGACCCCACGGGCCACGCCCATTTTTGACCCCAGGGTCACCATTTTAACAACTTTGAAAGAGCACTGTACATCGATCATTCCTACCAAGTTTTGTTGAAATCCGGTTGGCGGTTCTTGAGAAGAAGATTTTTTAAGAATTTGTGCTATTTTTAGACGGCGGCCATGTTGGATTACGTAATGACGTCATTTTAACAATTTTGTAATCCCCCTACCTAAGGACCATGACCATTGGTGACCATAGGCCCAATGGTTAGCGAGGAGAAGACGTTTGAAAATGTTCACGGACGACGACGACGACGGACACATTGCGGTAACAATAGCTCACATGAGCTTCGCTCAGGTGAGCTAAAAAAAGATATAGTAACAAAAAAACTTTAACCAAAAAACTGAACCAAAACTTTAACCAAAAACTTCAAAGTAATTTGACCTTGACATTGGGCACAGGGGCCGCACGGGAGGGGGGTAGAATGAAAATATAAATGACGATAAACACC
This sequence comes from Conchocele bisecta, assembly GCA_029237695.1. Taxonomy (NCBI): domain Eukaryota; kingdom Metazoa; phylum Mollusca; class Bivalvia; order Lucinida; family Thyasiridae; genus Conchocele; species Conchocele bisecta. The sequence goes on along the minus strand of CM055268.1, from coordinate 123,942,842 downwards.
CATGTGAAGTTTCAAGGTAATGGGCAAAGCAGTTGCAGAGATATAGTATAACGAAAAACTTTAACCAAAAAACTTAACCAAAAACTTCAAAGTAATTTGACCTTGACATTGGGCACAGGGGCCACACGGGAGGGGGGTAGAATGAAAATATAGATGATGATAAACACCAATGTGAAGTTTCAAGGTAATGGGCAAAGCAGTTGCAGAGGTATAGTATAACAAAAAACTTTAACCAAAAAACTTAACCAAAAACTTTAACCGGACACACGTATGTACGTACGAACGTTCGTACGTATGCCAAAGTGCCGACTATATCGCGCTTTCCGCAAGCGGGCGCGACAAAAACTTAACCAAAAACTTCAAAGTAATTTGACCTTGACATTGGGCACAGGGGCCGCACGGAAGGGGGGTAGAATGAAAATATAGATGATGATAAACACCCATGTGAAGTTTCAAGGTAATGGGCAAAGCAGTTGCAGAGATATAGTATAACGAAAAACTTTAACCGAAAACTTTAACCAAAAAACTTAACCAAAAACTTCAAAGTAATTTGACCTTGACATTGTGCACAGGGGCAGCACGGGATGGGGGTAGAATGAAAATATAGATGATGATAAACACCCATGTGAAGTTTCAAGGTAATGGGCAAAAGCAGTTGCAGAGATATAGTATAACGAAAAAAAAATTTACCAAAAAACTTAACCAAAAACTTTAACCAAAAAACTTAACCAAAAACTTCAAAGTAATTTGACCGGGCCTTGGGCACAGGGGCAGCACGGGATGGGGGTAGAATGAAAATATAGATGATGATAAACACCCATGTGAAGTTTCAAGGTAATGGGCAAAGCAGTTGCAGAGATATAGTATAACGAAAAACTTTAACCAAAAAACTTAACCAAAAACAAAATTTAACCAAAAAACATTTAACCAAAAACTTCAAAGTAATTTGACCTTGACATTGGGCACAGGGGCCGCACGGAAGGGGGGTAGAATGAAAATATAGATGATGATAAACACCCATGTGAAGTTTCAAGGTAATGGGCAAAGCAGTTGCAGAGATATAGTATAACGAAAAACTTTAACCGAAAACTTTAACCAAAAAACTTAACCAAAAAACTTAACCAAAAACTTTACCAAAGAACTTAACCAAAAACTTCAAAGTAATTTGACCTTGACATTGGGCACAGGGGCCGCACAGGAGGGGGTAGAATGAAAATATAGATGATGATAAACACCCATATGAAGTTTCAAGGTAATGGGCAAAGCAGTTGCAGAGATATAGTATAACGAAAAACATTAACCAAAAAACTTAACCAAAAACTTCAAAGTAATTTGACCTTGACATTGGGCACAGGGGCCGCACGGGAGGGGGGTAGAAAGAAAATATAGATGATGATAAACACCCATGTGAAATTTCAAGGTAATGGGCAAAGCAGTTGCAGAGATATAGTATAACGAAAAACTTTAACCAAAAAACTTAACCAAAAACTTTAACCAAACAACTTAACCAAAAACTTTAACCGGACACACGTACGTACGCCAAACTATATCGCGCTTTCCGCAAGCGGGCGCGACAAAAATAATTCGGAAAATGTTTTGGTTTTCGATTTCTCCTGCAGCCCCTCCAGCTCCTTTTGTCCCATGTTAAATTTGAGTGTATGACACAAAATCCCCCCCCCCACCGGACATAATACCCCCCATCAAAATTCAAGGTAGGACAAAATCCCCCCCCCCAATGAAAATGTAGCCTAGGGCAAAATCCCCCCCATCATATTCAGTACTTTTATTTGCATAATAAACATCCAGCACATTTAATAAAGTATTTTCAGTTGCACAATCAAACAAGCACATTTAATAAAGTATTTTCAGTTGCACAATAAACGTCAAACAAGAATATGTACATGTGTGTATCGTTTGTACATTTGTATAGTGATGTCGGTCCCAAACCCCCCCCCCCCTTTCAAAAAATAATTCGAAAAATGTTTTGGTTTTCGATTTCTCTTGCAGCCCCTCCAGCTCCTTTTGTCCCATGTTAAATTCGAGTGTATGACAAAGTCCCCCGCACCCATGATTTTTTACACAAAATCCACACCCTCCCCCCCCCATCTAAAATCACAGGTGGGACATAATCCCCCCCCCCCCCCATCAAAATTCAAGGTGGGACAAAATCCCCCCCAATGAAAATGTAGCCGAGGACAAAATCCCCCCCATCATATTCAGTACTTTTATTTGCACAATAAACATCAAGCACATTTAATGAAGTATTTTCAGTTGCACAATAAACGTCAAACAAGAATATGTATGTATCGTTTGTACATTTGTTTTGTGATGTCGGTCCTAAATCATAGGTAAATCCTGTAACAATCATTAATTTCTGTTTGTTTTAATAAAACGTAATCCTTAATATCAACTACTTGAAAGAAATCAGGCAATTCAATTACCCTGATTAAAGAGGATTAGAGGGTGAAATTTGAAAACCAATTAATGCAATGATTCTTTCATAACATATTGATGGGGTGGGGGGATTACGTCCTACCTGTGATTTTGGACGGTGGGGGGGGGGGGGGGTTTTGTCCTACCTGCATTTTAGATGGGGGATTTTTTTTCGCAATAAAATCAATATTTAATTGAATTTCATCAAATAAAAACATTTGAAACATATGAAAATAGCCTGATACCACCGCCAGTCACTATCAGTAATATATATATATTACTAAATGATTATATCTGTGTGGCAGTCGCGAAATTGTCCGAAAAGATAACGCACTACAAATTCAAATTTTCTAAGGTGTTTTTTCCGGACTACACTGTACGAGCACGGTACGTCCTACCTGTGATTTTGGACCGGGCGATTTTGTCCTACCTGCATTTTAGATTTTAGACGGGGGATTTTTTTTCGCAATAAAATCAATATTTAATTGAATTTCATAAAATAAAAACATTTGAAACATATGAAAATAGCCCGATATCACCGCCAGTCACTATCAGTAATATGTATATATTACTAAATGATTATATCTGTGTGGCAGTCGCGGAATTGTCCGAAAAGATAACGCACTACAAATTCAAATTTTCTAGGGTTTTTTATCCGGACTACACTGTACGAGCACGGTATCTGTATATAGATACACGGGGGATTTTTTTTCGCAATAAAATCAATATTTAATTGAATTTCATCAAATAACTATAAATGTGGCCTGTCGGCACATGAATGCCCCCGCTGGCAGCCAAAGAAAACGAGGCATATTTGATTATAAGCCATTTACCCGAGCGTTAAGGTTTTGAACGCACCCTGGGCTTAGTGGGGGCGGGACGAATGTGGATTTGTCACAGGGCGGTAGAGCACCATTGTAGCAATGCGTGTGTGAAATGTGAAGCAGATCCGAGCAAGGAAACACAAATTATAAGCCATTTAACTGAATGTTAAGGTTTCAAACACACGAAGTCTGTGACCTTGACCCTGTGCTTAGCGGGGGCAGGAGGAATGTGGATTTGTCACAGGGCGTTAGAGGACCATTGGAGCAATGCGTGTGTGAAAGTTAGTGTAGGATTGAGAAACGCACACGTAGATTTGTCCCAAAGTGGCAAGTAAACAATTAAAGTGGAAAAGGTGAAGGTCAAAGTAATGGGTGGTGGAGTGTGTAAGGCATGTTCATATGTATCATGTGTATAAATATTTAAGCGATGGGCAAAAGTATTGAGAAGTTATTGTAGGATTGAGAAACGTGCACGTAGATTTGTCCCAAAGTGCTAAGTAAACATTTAAAGTAGAAAAGGTGAAGGTCAAAGGTGAAGGTCGAAGTACTGGGTGGTGGAGTGTGTAGGGCATGTTCATATGTATCATGTGTATAAATATTTAAGCGATTGGCAAAAGTATTGAGAAGTTAGTGTAGGATTGAGAAACGTGCACGTAGATTTGTCCCAAGCAAACATTTAAAGTGGAAAAGGTCAAGGCCAAAGGTGAAGGTCAAAGTACTGGGGGGTGGAGTGTGTAAGGCATGTTCATATGTATCACGTGTATAAATATTGACATAATATGTGAAGCCATGTAGAAGTTACTAAAGAATATGGTAATATCGGGACGTACGGACGCCGGTAACACTATATGCCCCCGTACCTTTCGGTAGCGGGGGCATAAAAACATTTGAAACATATGAAAATAGCCTGATACCACCGCCAGTCACTATCAGTAATATGTATATATTACTAAATGATTATATCTGTGTGGCAGTCGCGGAATTGTCCGAAAAGATAACGCACTACAAATTCAAATTTTCTAAGGTGTTTTTTCCGGACTACACTGTACGAGCACGGTACCTGTATATAGCCGGAGGTATTCAGGAACACCTTGATCGAATCCTTTGGGTACGGTCGTAGGGTCAGAATGGCTCGCACGGTGAACGGGTAAATGGCCACTGGTTATGCAGCGGGGATGATTATCTGGACAGTGAGCCTGAAACAACACGGGGTAGCGTGTACACAAGTGTACAGTAAGAATAACATAGCTAAAACCTACCTAGAATTGTCTGTGTATATTCTCTACTCGCTGTGTAGGGAAATGACAGTTTTGACCACGCCAGTCAATCAGCACAATGAAAGCGTGCACGTGGAAACGCTTGAGACTTGAGTAACCACAACTTGGATTAGCCAGGTGCGTATTCTGCAAGTCGGCGTGATGTATCACTAGTCACGTGACCCATATGTTTGGGGGTAAGTCGATACATTTTGCTCTAATATACATCATTTTTATGCCAGAATATTTCACATTTAGAACTACGAAAATAGTAAATGGTGATAAGAATATTTTTTAATGAACATTTAACATTATAAATCTGCATTTAAATTTGATTTAGCAATTGGAATTTAGTTGTTTGAAGCGTTCAAAAATGATTAAATTATATAGGAAACTGGTCAGATTTCCCCCTGCCTCCTCGACAGGGGAGATAATTATAACTTGCAGGTGCGCGAAATGGACGAAGTCAGACTTCCAGAATCTAGCCTGACAACCAGCTATTGTATTTTCAGCTTACCAATATTGTACTTCTTTACTGTACGAATTCGGGATGTTATTGTACAACACGGTTCACTTACAGAGTTAACTTATCGACAATTGTAAAATGCAGTGTTGATGCTTGGAGATCCGGAAGTCGAGAGACTCGTTCTCGATTCTCGTCGGGTCATCCAGGAGCGGTGTCACTAAATGGCGTAATGGTAGAATTATTGGATAATGGGGAAAATGGGGCGTAATGGTGGATAATGATACTATATTATGGATACTCGTGATATTTGTAGATATTGGTTTTCGATTTCTCTTGCAGCCCCTCCAGCTCCTTTTGTCCCATGTTAAATTTGAGTGTATGACAAAGTCCCCCGCACCCATGATTTTTTACACAAAATCCACACCCCCCTCCCCCGTCTAAAATCACAGGTAGGACATAACCCCCCCCCCCCCCCCCCCCCCCATCAAAATTCAAGGTAGGACAAAATCCCCCCCAATGAAAATGTAGCTTAGGACAAAATCCCCCCATCATATTCAGTACTTTTATTCGCACAATAAACATCAAGCACATTTAATGAAGTATTTTCAGTTGCACAATAAACGTCAAACAAGAATATGTATGTATCGTTTGTACATTTGTTTTGTGATGTCAGTCCTAAATCATAGGTAAATCCTGTAACAATCATTAATTTCTGTTTGTTTTAATAAAACGTAATCCTTAATATCAACTACTTGAAAGAAATCAGGCAATTCAATTACCCTGATTAAAGAGGATTAGAGGGTGAAATTTGAAAACCAATTAATGCAATGATTCTTTCATAACATATTGATGGGGTGGGGGGATTACGTCCTACATGTGATTTTGGACGGTGGGGGGGGGGGGGGGGATTTTGTCCTACCTGCATTTTAGATGGGGGATTTTTTTTCGCAATAAAATCAATATTTAATTGAATTTCATCAAATAAAAACATTTGAAACATATGAAAATAGCCTGATACCACCGCCAGTCACTATCAGTAATATATATATATTAATAAATGATTATATCTGTGTGGCAGTCGCGGAATTGTCCGAAAAGATAACGCACTACAAATTCAAATTTTCTAAGGTGTTTTTTCCGGACTACACTGTACGAGCACGGTACCTGTATATAGCCGGAGGTATTCAGGAACACCTTGATCGAATCCTTTGGGTACGGTCGTAGGGTCAGAATGGCTCGCACGGTGAACGGGTAAATGGCCACTGGTTATGCAGCGGGGATGATTATCTGGACAGTAAGCCTGAAACAACACGGGGTAGCGTGTACACAAGTGTACAGTAAGAATATGTAATGTTCACCAGAAATTAGTGCGCTCAGGCCTGCAATTTGGTGGCTTCTAACCAGAGGCGTCTACGGCTAATGACGAGCAGCCTACGGCAACGGCCGTGGACGATCGGAGGACGATCGCGCCACCTACGGAAAGAGCCGAGGACTACCGGATGTCCGGTGAAGACCGACACTTCGAGAGTTGCTTCAGAGTCGAACACATCGAACTGGCCGCTAGAAGTAGAACTGAGGTATAATCAGGTATTTTAAAGGATTGTTTTACTAATGTCAGACCTCCAAGAGGCTTGATATTACAATGGCGACGAGGATGTCAGAATAGTTTTCACGGCGTGGAAGAACTTGCAGTTGCAAAACAAGTTTGCAAGCTGCGTATCTGGAGACTGGAGTTGAGATCCAGACCAGATCAGCCGGCGTGGGAAATTGTCCATTTTCACATTGGAATCCACGTTTATCTCTCCAAGAGAGTAAACACAGCGTTGTATTCAGTATAGTCCCCCATATTTGCTTGAATTGGATTGTATTTTTCAATAAAGTGTGATTTAGTTCATGTTTTCTTTTGTTTTTTATTTTATTTCGTGATATAAGCGGCTCAATTTTCGCGGGAAAAGAAACACCAAACGGAAAATTCGGGTTTCCATCTAATTTTAAAAGGTAATTATAATATAATCATCAATTGTATTTAAAAATAATTTCCCCAAAGTAATTTGATTGTTTTTAGGTAAAATAAAAAAAGGAAATAATTATAAATTTTTTTGAAAGACGGTTCAAGTGAAAGGAACTGGGGGTGCATTATGAAAATTTGCTTCAATTTTCTGTTGTTGATTCCAATAATCAATGAAATAACCCATACTAAGTTGTAGTTGTTGTGCAAGTGTAATTTCGCAGTAGAAAAAGTTGTAATTTTGACTGGTAATTTTGTTGATAAAGAAAAATAATTTAAATTCATAAGGTCTCCTTTGTACATAATGGCCGCAGCACTAGGGCCAATACGGGTTAATTACGCATCCGCGAATGAATTGATTTCGATACCAGGTATTGGTGTCAAATTGGCTGAAGCAATAATTACATTGAGAGAATACCAGGGCAATTTAGATCAGGATCTTTTGGAAGTCATGTTGCGAGTAAAATTAAGTCCTTCAGAGTTAGCTGCACTTGACTTTACACCAAATTCAGAGCTACCAGTCCGATACAATGTGCGAATTGCTGAGCCATTGCCAACACCGCCTTCAACAAACTTGCCATTTGTTACACAGCCCCGCGAGCTCATTAAGTCCGTCCATTTGACCCCCAAACGAGCACTAAGTCCCACCCGGATTGTTTTGCAACCAAGTTGTAAACCAAGTCGGGTGGTAGATACCGGTAAGGAATTTGATGACAAATTGTCATTGGAAAGCCGCTTTAGAGAATGGGAGGAGGATGAGTGTGCGTGTGCATCGTTGGGCAGTTATGATAACACCAAGGCGGAAGTGGAGCAAACATTGCATTTGGTCTCGCAATTCTTACAAACTGACCCTAGGTACAAGGGGGTTCTCCCAGATACCGAGTATGGTGGTGTCAAACCCAAAGTTAAAACAGAGGGTGACACTATGCGGGAGATGCAACCCGGTGAGGCACCAAGGCGGAATGTGGGTGAGGTGCTCTTGAATGCAAATAAACAACGTGTGGAATTGGACAGAGAGATGGAGTCGCAGCACCCATTGTTGACGGGTGACATTTCCAGAACCAAGTTCTGTTCGGATAGGGCTGCTGGTGAAATTGAACCCAGCACAAGAGAGCGGAAAGGAAAAGTGACTAGAGATGTGAGTGATCGTCATTCTCGTACCAAGTACGACAATGCCGGAGGTCATGGGAGAAGTAGGCGGAGATCTAGTTCGACAGAGTCTGATGTCGAACAGGAGAGGTCAAGGTTGCCAGGGCGAAAACGAAAGGGTGCTCGCGTACTAAGTACGGGAGGGAGGTGGTGCATCGTGATAGACGATCACGGTCTGGGTATCGCTCCCCAGATTCACAAATTAGGTCAAGGTCACAAAAGGCGAAACGGGACAAACATTTCCATGACATTGATGTAGGTGCACGGCACCATAAAAATAGAAGCCGATCTATTTCCAGTGGCACTTACGACAGTAGGGATAGGTCAAGGTCATACCAAACGACAACGGACTCGGAACAAAGTATCGTTCAAGTACCAAGTGCTTGAAGACGGGACCCAAGGTCAGTCATCAAAGGCGACACAGGTCAAGGTTGGTGTCTAGCCATAGTAGGTCAAGGTCACCGAGAACCATGCCGTATCACTCGAGTACCAAGTACTCCAGTGACCGGCGTCCGTCAAGGTCGCGTACTAGTAATTTTGTAAACGTTATTAAAAGCTTACCTAAGGGTCTGCAATACGATGGTACTGGTAACTGGCTGACATTTAGACAGCGCTTTCTCCAGTATACGGACGCATGTCAGTGGACACAAGATGTTCGTATCCATAGTTTGCGCTGGTGTTTGACATGACATGACCTTTGATCGATTTTTGAGCAAATTAGAAAGTCGTTTTGGTCAGGAGCTGATAGAGACTGTGCAGGTGAAGTTCCAGACGGCAGTGCAGAGCCCTGCAGAGGAGCTCAGTGACTGGGCGGATAGGATACAGTTGTTGGCCATTCGGGCATTCCAAGATTTGCCCGAACATTATTGTAATCAGCAGGCAGTGAATAGACTTTGTCAAGGTTTATTGGACAAAGAGGCAGGCCAGCATGTGTATATGGGTAGACCAGCATCCCTGCAACAAACCATTAATGATATACTCTGGTACCAGCATGTGCACTGTGCGATGTATGGTACATCTAATAGGAGAGAGACCAAGCGACCGCGAGATCTTGACAACGAGGGACCCCAGGTTTTTTAGGTGAAAGCTCCGCAGCAGAGGGTACCCACTCCAGCCAGACCTGAATTTAACAACGTCAGAAGGCCGCATCATTCATTCATTGGAAGAGGCGTTCATGAAGTTGCAAAAATGTTTGGAAATTTAACTTTGAAGTCTGATAGAAGGGGAGTTGGGCAGAGGGGGTGTTACATGTGTAGGAAACCAGATCACATGTACGCAGACTGTCCATTTAAAAACAAATGTTTTGGTTGTTTAGAAGAGGGCCATATTAGAAGGAATTGTCCGAAGAACAGTAGTTACACAAATTTAAACGGGCAAGAAGGGTCGAGGACAGGGGCCAATCTTCGTCCCAAACAAGAATAGGCCGCTATTCGGAGGGGAATTCCAAATCTGGTGGAACAGTGGGTCGTGCAGAGGGATTGTGTGAGTTGGAAATGGATGTATCTAGACCAAGTCTGATACAGAGTTTGGGTACCAAGTACTCGGACTCGCACCTGTGCACCAATTGCGGAAAATTGACACAAGCCCCCAGTGGAGATATAGAGACAGTTACAAAAACTGAGGTCGCACTGAGTAGTAGTGGGGACACTTTGGTACCAATTTCGAACGTAAGCTCCAAGAGCAATAAATTGTCTTCGTTTTCCAAAAACTGAGAACGGGACTCGAAACGGGAATGCGAAGCCACACCGAGTACTAGTGGGGACTTGCATCCATCCCAGATGGGTGATAAAAATGGACAGGGAATATCTGAGAATAAATTAGCTAGTGGAAGCATGACGCCAGAAGCTGTATCCATTACAACAACCGTTTGTCAACTCAAGTCTGCATCACAATTCAGCATGGACATACAAGTATGTGATAGAATGGTAGAGGCTGTTGTGGACACAGCAGCAGAGGCCACCATAATATCCGATAAAGTATATCATTCATTAGAAAAGAAGCCTAATAAGCTCAGAAATGTGACTTTGCTGACCGCAGGAAGACAAATGTCAACGCAAGGTTTCATTGCAGGTCCGGTGAGTCTGAAAATCGGCGGAAAATGGTATGATGAACAAATTTATGTAGCCCCAATTGAACAAGATATGCTACTTGGGTTTGACATTCTATATCATCGTGCAACTGTGTTGGATATGGGACTGGGCACGTTAGAGTTTGATGGACAATCCATCGACTTAAAGGTAAAGGGCAGGAATAGTAACCATATAGTAGCAAGAGTGACAGTGCTCAAGAGAAGAGTAATTCCGCCAAATTCCGTGGTCCAAGTACCATGCAAAATGAATGCGGATTTTCCTGACTACGTGATGGAATCGGTGGACGGATTGAGGGTGATGGTGCCGAGGGTAGTAAGGAATGGAGGTACAGTACCAGTTGTCTGTGTGGTCAATGCTTCTGACAAGTATCAGTTGTTGCGTAAAGGGCAGCAGGTAGCGGAGGCAAGCCCGGTAGAGGGCTACTGTCAGCCTCAGGAAGAAGTACTTGTTCAGACAGTGGAGGATGAAAGATCACCAAGTGATCCAAGTTCTGGCGGTGTTCCGGAGCATTTACAAAAAATGTTTGAAAAGTCCAAGCAAGGTTTAGAGCCAGAAGAGCAGACACAGTTGGGGAACTTACTAAGTGAGTTCCAGGATGTGTTCGCCACGGATGAATTTCATCTAGGGTCCTTCACTAGCATTGAGCACGGCATCGATACAGGTGATGCAAGGTCTGTCAGGCAGCGTATACGGCGAACACCAGCTTGTTTTGCAGGAGAGGAAGCCCATTTGAAAAAAAATGTTGGGTGCAGGGGTGATCCAAGAATCAACCTCTGACTGGGCATCCGCACCAGTACTAATTCGGAAACGAGATTGGTCAGTTAGGTGGTGCATAGATTACAGACTTTTGAATGACGTCACGGTAAAAGACGTCTTTCCCCTTCCACTTGTAGACGATTGCCTTGACACGTTAGCGGGCAGTGTCTGGCTTTGAAAGCTAGACGCCAATGCCGCCTATTGGCAGATCAAAATCAAGGAGGAAGATAGAAATAAAACCGTATTCATTACCAAATATGGCCTCTATGAGCATGTAAGAATGGGGTTTGGTTTATGCAACGCGCCTGCTACGTACTCTCGCGTAATGAGTCTGGTGCTCCGTGGGTTAACGTGGAAAACCGTCCTTGCTTTCCTTGACGATATTGTTGTCCTAGGCACAAACTGCCTAGACCATATAGACAATCTGAGAGATGTTCTGTCCAGTTTTCGTAAATACGGGCTAAAATTAAAACCAAAGAAATGTGTCCTATTCCAGAAGGAAATTGAGTTTTTGGGTCGCAAGGTGAGCAGCAACAGCTTGGAAATGACTGACCATGACATTAAGGTAGTACACGACTGGCCAAGGCCGTCGTGTGCTAAAGACTTGGAAAGGTTCATGGGATTTGCAAATTATCACAGAGGTTTTGTCCCAGACTTTTCTGAATTAGCCGATCCGCTTTATGGGGTTTTAGGTAAACGGAGTTTTGTTTTAAGTGGGAACAGGAACAACAACAGGCATTTAACTCTCTGAAGTCTGCTCTGACACAACCACCCGTAATGTCCTTACCTAACAATATTGACGAGTTCATATTAGATACGGACGCTTCAGACAGGGCTGTGGGTAGCAGAGTTACTTCAAGTTCAGGAGGGTCAGGAGAAGGTCATAGCCTATGGCAGCTATTCGTTGACTCCTGAACAACGCCGCTATTGCGTTACACGAAAATAACTGTTAGCGGTGGTGAGGTTCACACGTCAATTCAGACATTACTTGTTAGGGCGACCATTTACAGTGCGAACTGATCATGCGAGTTTTTGGTATGGTTGCTGAGGTTTAAGGCACTCGGGGAGACAGTTGGCCCGGTGGATGGAGGAGTTGTCACAGTACAACTATGATATTGAGGTACGGGCGGGAGGGGCCGGGAAAACACGAGAAATGCAGATGCACTACTCGGATACCTGTATCCGAATTCTGTAATGCGTTCACAGCATGATGTGAACCTTGAGAATTTACCATGTGGTGGCTGTAGTTATTGTGTGCGAGCCGAGAAAAACTGGGGGAATTTCACTGCAGAAATGGATGTTGGTCCGATTTGCCCGAAGGTTGGTGAGTCACCAAGTGACTCTCTCAGGAGGAGGGAGGGTGAGAGGAACAGAGTTCAGGTTGAAGGGGAAATCCAAGATTCCACAAGGAAGGAAAATTTGTGTCCTGTAGCATGCAAGGTAGGTTTGTATCCAAATGCAAGCGGGGAGAATGTGCGTAGCGAACACATTTGTCCCGGTATTGTCAAGGAGGAACATGTGCGTCATGAACATGTGTTCCAAGGTAGGGACAAGGATCACGTTCGTAGCGAACACGTGTTTCCGGTTGCTTGCGGGTTGGAGCATAGGATAGCATGCAAGGAGGAGCAAACTTTTCCCAGGGTGTCATCAGAGGAGCAAACTTGTCATGTTCGCTCACCTGGTGGCGAGTGTGGAATGGATTTTGTGAGAGATGTAGAGACTGAGTGTGAGAATGAAGAGGGCAATGACGTCAGTGTGATCGGTGAGAATCCCAGTGCGGAATTCGGCGAGACAGGAAAGGCCAAGCCACCTCAGGTACGTGCAAGTGTGGCACTTGGTGAACCTGGTATTGACGTGATCTGGCCGTGGGAGCCAGGAGGATGTAGTGACCTTGGAGAGGGAGTTGTCTTTGTTGACTTGGTCACCCAAGGTGAAGGTTTGAGAGTGTTATACTGTGGGGTTTCCCAAGGAACGACAGCTGGTGTGCCGGATGCACCATCTAGTTGGGGATTCTCTGTAGAAGAGCTTAGAGAAGCTCAAAGAAAGGACAAGGATCTAGAGTTGATCCTGGAATGGTTGAGAACGTCTGCTCAGCCTGAGGAAGCCGCTTTATTCATAGCGAGCCATGCGACCAAGTCGTATTGGCTGAATAAAGAACAGTTTGTACTCATTGATGGGGTACTATACCGAAACAGGGATGAATGTGACGAGAAAGACTTGGTAGTGCCAGAGAGTCTAAGACCTATGGCATTAAAGTGGAATCATGACATTCCATCTTCCGGACATCAGGGTGTGGTGAGAACGAAGGCAAGCATGAAAGAAAAGTTATTTTGGTATGGAATGGCGTCTGATATCAGACGTTATGTCGGATAATGTGCAGTGTGTAGTCAAAACAAGAAGGCTACCAATTATGGTCACTGTGGGCTCAAAGCCTACCAAGCGAGTGCGCCAATGGAGAGAGTGCACATTGATTTCATGGGTCCCTTGCCTAGGACTCCCCGGGGACATGAGCACATCCTGATGATGGTAGATCAATTCACCAAGTGGGTTGAATGTGTTCCGCTACCGTCACAGACCGCGCAAGTAACTGCCAAAGCAGCAGTAAATCAGTTTTTCTCGCGGTTCGGATATCCGTTTCAGCTGTTTTCGGATCAGGGCCGTAACTTTGAGTCAAAATTGTTATTTGCGGCACTTTGTCAAGCCTTACATATTCACAAACGCGAACAACCCATATCGACCATCCGCGAATGGTCAAGTCGAGCGATTTAACCGAACTTTAATGGACGCGGTTAGGTGCTATATCCAAAAGTCGCAAAATCAATGGGATTTACATCTTCAGCAAATCGCAGGGGCATAACGCGCGTCGGTAAATCAAAGTACGGGTTTCACAGCTAACAAATTAATGTTGGGGAGGGAGGTAAACACTCCGGCTTATCTCATGTTCCCCCAAAAGGTACCGAAGAGTGCAAATGAGGATGATTATGTGACCAAGCTCACACAAAATATCCAACAAGCTCATAAGCAGGCTAGAGAGACGTTGAAAACGTCCTTCCGCAGAATGAAGCGTAACTATGATCTGCGGATACTGGAGAGACCATATAAAGAGGGTGATGTGGTGTACTCGTTGGATACGGCAGTGGTGAAGGGCAAATGTCGGAAATTATGTCAGCCCTGGAAAGGTCCAGCCTTAGTTACCAGTAAGATCTCAGGTTCTTTGTATAGGGTCAAACTGAAAAACGCAGTGTTTGTGACTAATCATGACCGGTTGAAGCCATGCCGAGATAGGGAGATACCATTATGGATCCGTAGGTGGCAAGAGAGTTGCTCATCTACAGGGAGTAGTCCATCGGATCATGTGGACCAGGGCGTGTATTGTTATTGCAAGCAGCCCTGGCAGGGTAGGTTCATGATCCAATGCGATTACTGTGATGAATGGTATCATGGGGCATGTGTGAACGTGACAGCGACAGAGGCTCTAGAAATTCAGAAGTTCAAATGTAACCCTTGCAAGAGGGCAAACAGCGCTCGGCAGTAGTATCTGATAACTGCCACATTTTAGATATTACATTGTGTCAGTGGATCAGTAATATGTTGCCCAGTGTTGTACATGTTTATGGCATGGTTATAATATGTTCTTTTGTGTGTTGTAGTCATGAATACCTTCCTCGACCAAGTCGTGAGGGATACCAAATGCCATCTTCAGACGCCGTATCGGGATCTGGTTTACAACTTGTTGTTGTGCCAAGGCTCGCATGACGTCTTGCCAAGCTAGGCAGGGCGGAGGTGTGGTTGAAGGAAGTAGCCAGAGATGCTGACCAACTACAATTCCGAGATAGGGAGTGGATATCGACCCACATCTATGACTGTGGTTGGCGCAAGCGTAAGCCATCAGCCATGCCATTCATGACAGCTAGCAAGGACATTCGCCTTGTAACCAATCCTGACATCGAGAGGCGGGTGGAGAATGCCGCGACCACCACTGCACCAAGTGCAATGATTGAGGCCACGACCAGTGTGACACCAAGTGTCGTGCTGGATGATGACGAATCCATGGACTTGTCCCTGGATTTAGAAGAGTACTTGTCTGGCGTTCCCGGGGCACCAAGTGCCTCCGGAGGTCCGACTGGGGCAGCAGCATCAGTGGTCATACCAAGTGATGGCCAGATAGAACTTTCTCTGCGTGCTACACAGGAGGAGCAGATTGGTGGGGCTCACCCGAAAAGGAAGCGTTCCCCGAGCCCCGCCTCATCGAGGAAATTTCGAGGAGAAAACCTGTCGGCTAGGGCACAGAGATTCAGCAAGCCTAGTGAGAGCTCCAGTCATCCTACTCCAAGAGGACGGGGTATGACTGTTGATCGGTCATCGGCCAGTTTCGGACCGGGGCGTTCTACGTCTCGGAAGGATGCCAGGAGATGGGAAGGGCCGGGGCGTTTGACGTCTCGGAAAGATGCCGGGAGATGGGAAGGGCCGGGGCGTTCGACGTCTCGGAAGGATGCGGATGAATGGCAAAGGCCGGGGCGTTCGGCGTCGGCAAAGATGCGGGGGGAAGATGCCGGGAGTGGGAAAGGCCGGGGCGTTCTACGTCTCTGAAAGATCGGAGGGATACCCGTGGACGAGGGATGACCGTGGAGTCGACATCGGGAGCCAGGTCGGGACGTTTTACATCTCGGAGTCTGGATGAAGGGCTACAAGACTCTAGGGCAGGGAGAGAGTGAAGTTACCAGATGGGAGCCGGTAGATGCTTCGTCCCCGAAGCCCAAGGCTCGGGAGGCAGTGACCACCAGTGAGCCGGGCAGAACTAAGTTCTGGGCCGAATGAGGAAAGTAGTATCCCGGAGACATGTCCATTTCTGTCTTGCGGATTGTCCCTTACCAATCTGAAGGAACACGCCTTTGATAGACACCTGCCCAGCACGTTCAGCGAACAACTCTCGCCCAAAGATGAGGCGCCACGCCGATATACTGCGCTGAGAGTTGTCACCAATTGGATGCTGGGTAGAGCATCAGTGGCAGATTTGGCGACTGTTGTAGACGGTTTGGGGCTGTTGGAAAATGTAGCCAACTTGGTAGTCACGCCAGTCCAGGAGAAAGCTATGACCAGCCTGTGTGAGCAGATGAACCTGCAGGCCCCTGGGACATTCACCTTGACGCCGTTAAACTCGCCGGCCGGACTAATTCATT
Source organism: Conchocele bisecta (assembly GCA_029237695.1). Taxonomy (NCBI): domain Eukaryota; kingdom Metazoa; phylum Mollusca; class Bivalvia; order Lucinida; family Thyasiridae; genus Conchocele; species Conchocele bisecta. The sequence continues at coordinate 123,926,680 of CM055268.1, read as the reverse complement.
GGCGAGTTTTACTGTTAGTATTATCACATTTGACGCCCCAGAATCAGCAGCGCTTTCTGGACCAATTCAACAGCCCAGCATGCCCTAGAGTCAAGAGTGGAAACCCACAAATTGTAGTCACTCTAGAGGGGAAGTCGACGGAGAGGAAGGTTGGAGGTGCTGCAGCTACAATAGCTGTGGTGGAGGAGGTCGTCCAACCTGTAACGAAGAAATCGGGTCTCTCTGTAAGCCAGTTGCCGGAAGCCTTTGACAGTCACTTCCACCTTGATAGGACCAGGAGACACTTTGGGCTTCCGGTCGATTCATCATTGGAGACGGTATTACGACAGACGGTGCCGCCCCGTGACAGAGAGGTGAACCTGGTGGGTTCGGTTGCGGTCTTCTGCGATCCGGAGACATATCCCACTCCGGATACGATAAGAGAGGGAGGATTGGACAGGGGATAGTGGTGGCCATTGGCTTGCATCCCAAGGGTGCAAGCAGAGCATCGAGGGCCGACATTCGAGCAATGAAACGTTTGGTGGGAATGCCCGAGGTTGTGGGGTTTGGCGAGATTGGGTTGGACCGAACGTCACCCATCAGTGAGTGGGACGTCCAAATAGACGTTCTAAGGGAGGTCGGCTAATTCATCGACAAACGACATGTGGTCATGCTGCACTGTCGACGCAATAGTGCCAAGGACCATGACCACAACGCGTACCGGATCATGATGAGGCATCTCAGACGATGCGTTTCCAGCCGGTATCAGGCAATCCACCTGCACTGTTTGAATGGGGGTCCAGCAACAGTCCGGGAGTGGACCAACGAATTCCCGAATACGTATTTCGGGTTTACGAGGATGGTGGACAGCTTCTCGAGAGAGCAGAGAGAGGCTGTACGGATGGTAGACGACAGTAGAATGTTGCTGGAAACTGATGCTCCGTACTTCCAGTTTAATGGTGTTGGTCCACACAGCACACCAGCACTGATAGGCATAACGGCGGAGTATGTTGCATCGATCAGAGGTAGCACCTTTGAGGCAGTGCTGAAGCTGACGACAGAGAATGCCCAGTACCTCTACAGGGCCAATTCGTAGCATAGAGACCAAGTTTCTATGTAGAGGGAGGGAGTGGCGGTATGAACATAGAGACCAAGTCTCTTTGTAGAGAGAGTGGTGGTAACTTAGAGACCAAGTCTCTAAGAAGTAGAGTTTTTGCGGTGGCCAAACTGCGTAAGAGATTGAGTCTCCAGATTAGGACGGAGTAGGACGTTTTAAATGGACGTTTTAAATGGATTATAATGTAAATACAGAGAGTCCTGGAACTGGATATATATATATAGGTGCAAAGTGTTTTTAGGTATTCTTAATTGGATTATAGTGTTTAAATTCTTAATTGGATTATAGTGTTTAAATTCTTAATTGGATTACAGTGTTTAAATTCTTAATTGGATTATAGTGTTTAAATTCTTAATTGGATTATAGTGTTTAAATTCTTAATTGGATTACAGTGTTTAAATTCTTAATTGGGTTACGGTGTTGATATTCTTAATTGGATTTATCGAAAGACGAGCTGTGATAGTTTTAATTCTTAACTGAGATGATGTACCAAGTGCATCAGAGACTGAATGTGCCAAATAACAGTGCCAAAGGTGTTTTAAGTCAGTTTTAAAGGCGGTACTTCAGGAACAGTACATATAGTACCTCGGTTGGCGATATGGACGTTCGGACCAAGTTCCGAACGTGCTTATGATGCTGAGTCCGTATAATTTCTGGAGTAAACCATCCGACCCCGGGGAGTGGCAGCTCCAAAAGAAAACCGGATGGAGTGTAATGTTCACCAGAAATTAGTGCGCTCAGGACTGCAATTTGGTGGCTTCTAACCAGAGGCGTCTACGGCTAATGACGAGCAGCCTACGGCAATGGCCGTGGACGATCGGAGGACGATCGCGCCACCTACGGAAAGAGCCGAGGACTACCGGATGACCGGTGAAGACCGAGAGTTGCTTCAGAGTCGAACACATCGAACTGGCCGCTAGAAGTAGAACTGAGGTATAATCCGGTATTTTAAAGGATTGTTTTACTAATGTCAGACCTCCAAGAGGCTTGATATTACAAATAACATAGCTAAAACCTACCTAGAATTGTCTGTGTATATTCTCTACTCGCTGTGTAGGGAAATGACACTTCTGACCACGCCAGTCAATCAGCACAATGAAAGCGTGCATGTGGAAACGCTTGAGACTTGAGTAACCACAACTTGGATTAGCCAGGTGCGTATTCTGCAAGTCGGCGTGATGTATCACTAGTCACGTGACCCATATGTTTGGGGGTAAGTCGATACATAATCTGCATTTAAATTTGATTTAGCAATTGGAATTTAGTTGTTTGAAGCGTTCAAAAATGATTAAATTATATAGGAAACTGGTCAGATTTCCCCCTGCCTCCTCGACAGGGGAGATAATTATAACCTGCAGGTGCGCGAAATGGACGAAGTCAGACTTCCAGAATCTAGCCTGACAACCAGCTATTGTATTTTCAGCTTACCAATATTGTACTTCTTTACTGTACGAATTCGGGATGTTATTGTACAACACGGTTCACTTACAGAGTTAACTTATCGACAATTCATGTTTCCGAGTTGCTACTCTCGTCATAATAGGCTCCGCCCACTGTAGTTACTGTTGCTATACGGCCACAAGCTTTCAACAAAATGGCGTCGAATACACAGCATCCAAACGAAGGTTCTGATTCTCTGGAGAACATTCCAGCAAATATTTCAGTTGTTTTTTTACCCAGGAGTAGTGAATTGTCGCAGAAAGCAAAGGAGAAAGGATTAAACTATTATACTCAAGGCTACATTCATGGAATTAAGAGTTCAGCAATAGAAAGTGGTGTGAAAGTTGATGCAAGATGCTGGCGCTCTATGCGGAAAAGTGAGCAACCTCACAAGTTGTATGTGGAAGTTTGTTCTGAACAGATCACCGATTTCTACTGCAGCTGTAAGGTTGGGTAAGTAGAATTTTAATGAACATATGTGTTTGACAAATTATGCACACCTTCCAAAATAAACTTATCCAGCATCAGTTGTTTACACATTTACCTTCAGCAGGCACCGTGACCTAGCTTACCGGTACACGTGGAATTTTGTGCTGCGAAATCTAGGTCAGCCGGGCCTACTGTACTAGCTGTATTGCAGACGTGTATACACGCACTGGCTGTCAGCTGTTTTATATTGATTGAATGAATGGACCTACCTGTACTGTATACTCCAATGAGAGTTTACCTTGTGTGAAAAAGCTAAATAAATATTTCTCTTATTTCGATTTCAAAGTAGATCTAGGATCTAGGCTAGATGGGTGTCATGATCAGCATTTGCACTGAATCACAAGATGGTTCAAATGAGTACATGTCTAATATGTACTAACTGACGGTTCAAATGATGGGTCACAACATATTATTTTGTTCGGAAACAAAATAGTTAGAAAACAAAAAACTTTCAAATGTGCATAGATCTACTAGATATACATGTATTATATTGATAAATGCACCAGTCAGTGTAAATCCCTGCACCCTCCTGGCCGAGGAACAGTGGGGCTTTACCCGGTCATACAGGGCTTTAATCTCTCATGATGCCCCACACTGTGGGGACATTACAGGGGCTTTAAAAAAGTGCAGGGTCATACCATGGGGGCTTTACCAGGGCTTACACCGGGTGTTTATCAGTGTTTTTACTGGCCATGTTTCCATACAATGCGTGGCTTTAATGGCAACAAAATTAAATTTAAAGCCCCGCTTTTCCCCCGACTAGGTGGTGCGGGTATTTGCATTGACCGATGCATAGTTGCCCCCCCCCCCCCACGCACGCACGTTCATGAGTACATCCATCATGCAACCATTTTAAGGTCTACATGTATATATCATATATGTATAATTTTATGTGTTCTTTTTCAGACTAAGTGGGCACTGTTCACATGTGGTTGGTTTACTCAAATCACTACAGGGATTCAAATTACACGACCTGACGAATGTGCCGGACCAGCAAAGCTGTACAAGTGTTCCGCAGCAATGGCACGTACCACGGGGAATCAAAATACACCCTGTACCGATGAATCAGGTGGTTGTTGCTAGGCCCACAGAATCCAGGAAAAGGAGGCCTGTGCTGTGCCACTTCGATAAAAATTACAAGTAAATTTGTTTACTGATAATTCAAGTTTAATTTTCCATTATCAGTACCATTCATGTTATTGCATAGTGCCAGCATAGTGCATGAATAACAATCAATACAATTAAATATGTTCGAAGAATGAAATGCGTCGTCAAAAGTTAAAAAAAACATTTCACAAATCTCAAACTCAGGCTCAAAATATTGATTGGTTTGTACCTATCAATATATCTTACGGTCTGAGTTTGAGATTTGTGAGATCATGTCGTGCCATGTGAGGCATTTGATATTCATTAAAAAAATTTGTTTAAAGTGGATGCACATCCATATACTCATTATACATTTGTAATACCGGGCAGTCTGATCAGGGGCTACACTGTTCGCAATTCAGTCAATGAAATATGCATCATGGATCTAGCAAACATTATTGCTCCTTATCAAGTTAAATGTGTGTGATAGCGATCAGGATCTAAACTGGTCAGAAAACCCATTAGCCTCATTTTTCCAGTCACAGACATATATTTATATAGCAAAGTATGAACTGAGATGGGAGGACAAAGTATTTTTCAATGCCTGGCTGATCTGGGTCTGCACTAGTTACATAGGCCAGCAAATAATTTCAACTCATACCATGTTGAAGTAAGAACACTTGATTATAATAATCACTACAGTCGAACCTCCACGATTGGCCACCTCTCTACAACGGCCACCTCTATTTAACAGCCAAACATTATAAGACCCAAATTGATGAATTACGGCTACAGTGAGTGTGCGTAATTTGGGAGAATTTGTTAATTCTTTACCCAAACTGGCAAGTTGGGGGTGTTTTAGAATCGTCACATTGAGACGATTCTAAAACACTCTCAACTTGACAGTTTTGGTGAAGAAATAATTTTTTTTTTGTCAAATTACACACCCTAAATGTAGCTCTGATTGCTATATGATTTACCTCTCTTCAACAGCCAGTTTTCAGTCTTCCCAAGGCTGGCTGTTGTAGAGAGGTTGCACTGTAGTAATATACATGTATGTATGTTTATGCATTTCAGAATACCGACCATCACGGATGATGATTTACAACAAATGTCTGGACTGACGGGGACTCCTCTAGAGCATCGTATAAAGGCTGACATTCCGGTTGAAGAAACAACTCTTGGGAACGTCCAAATTGGATCTATACTATCTTACCAGGTATTTAGAACATGTACATGTAATGAATATATATTTATAATATGTTCACTACCTGGCCAAAATGAGGATCAAAAGACAACAATGAAAAGACAATAGGCCGCAAATCTACTTAATAGCTAGTAATACATGTACATGTATTTCATAATTTGATTGAAAGACTAGTGTTATTGGTTTTTGTCTTTCACAAATGTATCCTGAAACAGTGTCAACAGATTGCACACTGACCAGATATGATTAATCTTTTGAAAAAGTGTTGTCGGATATACAATGTGACAGGATTTTATAAGTCTTCACTTTGGTAATATATCTTTCCACATGCACACGATGCTTGGCAATTTTGATAGTCATTTGTACATCAGATGGAGACATTTGACTTTGTGAAGATGCAAATGGCGGAATGTTCAAGCCTAAACCCAACTCTTGCAGTTCCTGGTGTATTTTGAACCCCTTGTCAGCCATAATGGCATCTCCTTCTTTAATATATCCAGATGATTTGAGGCTCTTGATTACATCATAAAATCCAATTTTTTCGGTCAGTTCTTTATCCGACACAGAGCCTGTGTACAGTTCGGATATAAAAACAACGGATCCATTTGGATCACAACCAACTAACCCTTTCAGTGTGGTACTAGATTTTGTAGTCACTGTATAATTGACTTTGTAATGCCAGTGCAGATGGTTTCTGTGTCTTAACTTCTGTGCCATCAATAATAACGAGGGAGGTTGGAAAATCTTTCTTATACTGCTGTGGCATCTTGGCGATTATCAGGTCTCTATGGGGCCATATGGATAATTGACCCAGTTTATGGTACATATGGTCAACCCATGTATTAAATATAATACCTGATGACTGACTACTGATGCCAAATCGTATGGGTAAGTCCTTTAATCCGAATGCATGTCCTTAAATGACATAATGTTTAAAAAAAAAACAAAGTGTCCTCAACGGACAGTTTTGCTATGTCTCTGCGACCCGACTCGTACCTCAAGGAAAAGTTTTGAGGTTTGAGAAATGTCAATAGTGCTGCGAAGCGAATGTATGTTAATCCAGTATAATATTTGAAGGCGTCTTTAATTTTTATCTTGTCTGCCAGTGACAATTTCAACTCCAAATGTTGGTATCACATACAATCGTTGTTTCACTTTTACATTCTCACTGTCTTTGGCTTCGAGTCGTCTGTGCAGTTCCTCATTCTCTTTCTTCAGTTCCTTTGCCTGTTGTGAAAGTTTTTAATTTTATCGATCTCTGACTTTCAAGGTCGGTGGTACATAGTCCAGCATATCCAAGGGTGAAATCCCTGAAAGAAAAATAATGCACAGTAATTAGAGCATATCACTGAGATGTGCTTCACATAAGAAAAAATTGCTCGCAAACAGTGCATACCCTGATTATATGGCTCATTATCAGCTGGCTCATCTGGGTCTACATTGTTTGCAGACACTGACATAGATGCCTGTGGTGGTGAAAGGGGTTTTAAAAATTTAAAACAGTTCTTAATGGGTGTACATGTATGTGTTCTATTTGTAGTTGAACAACACATCAGATATACGACAACCAGGACCTGGTCAACAATGGTGGGGACGTCTCGATTACAAAAGATGCACCAGTCCGCCTTCCTGCAGAATAATGTCATTTGAGGATGGATTACGTACATGCTGATCCACATCAATTGGAGAAAAACACAAGAGACCAGGCTACAAGTGAACTATGGTTTGAGGAGAGAAAGTACAGAATCACTGCTTCAAAGTTTGGAAGAATATAGTAAACAGGAAGGCGGCACCGACGACACCATTTGTCAAAGGCATATTTAGTTCAGGTTGTAATTTATCCACATGTTCCATCCCTTGCATATGGGCGGAAACATGAGAAGTCTGCTAAAGAACGATATTTACAACTACACCCGGCCAGACATCTTCACGAGTGTGGACTTGTAATAAATAATGAATTTCCATTTCTTGGTGCGACACCTGATGGAAAGGTGTGTGACAATGGTCAAACTGGAATTATCGAAATTAAGTGCCCGTATGCGGCGCGAAAACTTAGACATAACATCTGCATGTGACACTTTGAAAGACTTCTCGCAAGAGAAATGCCATGCTACCGGCAAAATTTCCCTTAAGAAAACGCACATGTATTATGCACAAGTTCAAGGACAGCTCATGGTGACTGGATGTGAGTTCTGTGACTTTGTGGTTTACACACAAAAAGACATTCATGTAGAAAGAATTCAACCTGACATTAAATACATGGACATGATTTTGTTGAAATTAAGCAAGTTTTTTTGGCGATTTTGGAGTGGATATCTGGTATGCGACTGATCTTGGATTACCAGTATGTTCTGATTAGGCAAAGAGTGACACACATACCGTACATTTACTTGTACATGGCAGCCAAATAATTTCGAAGAGAAATAATCATGAATAATGTTTGGGCATCATGTGTTGTAACATACATGTACATGTACTTTTAACCCTTTCAACCCTACAGCCCTGTATAGTGGATTTTGCAAAAAAGTGTTGTTCCTGATGAGCCGGCTCGTGACAAGCAGTCTCATCAGGATCTGCACTTTTTGCAAGTAATTTTCATATTTTTAGAGCAAAAACACCCCCTTTTCATAAATGGACTAGTCTGAGAACAAGTTTGTGACCATTGGATTGGTTACAAAATGTACATATCACAGTCCATCTCATTTACTTGGTTAAAACCCTTTCAACCCTACAGACAGCTATGCCAGTTTGCAAACAGTGTAGACCCAGATGAACTGGTTCATGAGCCATTTCATCAGGATCAGCTCTGTTTGCAAGTATTATGTTCTTCAAATTTATAAGCAAAAAAAACAACAATCTTTTATTTTTTTTTAAATATTCGGATAGATGTTTTTCATATTTTCTGATGAATTGATTGGTCAGAATTTGAATGTGCAACATGCCATTAAATTAACTAAACCTGATCACTTACATGGCTCTTCTGTCTGTATTTCTATGCTGCACACATTTGTTGCGGACTGATTTTCAATGTTGGCAAACCTGAAATAAGATGATGCAGTGTATCCCATGATCAAAGAATAATAGCATTATTAACTAATTTTAGTTAAAACACCATTTTCAAGTAAAATAAAACGGTTATAAATATGGGAAAATCGACACAAATTTTCAATTTGATATAATATATTTAAGGGTGGGAATAGGCTCGTGGTAAACTGCCCATCGTCATCTGAGAGACTGTGCCTTTGAAAAGAACGCAACTCAGAGATTCTCAAGTCAGCTGTCAATATATCATGGTTCATGACTTTGTATTAATGATCAGTGTTCTCCACCACCAAAAAATATAAGGTTGGGGCATTTTGAAAATATCTAAAATTAACGCGCAAAATGACTNAAACGAAAAAAAATCTAATTTCTTTATTAACAAAGGGAATACAGAAACACATGTTTAAAAGTGATCTTATTGAACATATGTTGATGAATTCAATGCCAGAAGTTGATTTGGAAGATGATTGCTATATAATTTATGCACATCAAAAGTTTAGTTTGAAAATTATAAGGTGGGGGTGCCTCAGGATAAGGTGGGGGGCCACCACCTTATAATTGGCCGTGGAGAACACTGATGATGATGATTTGTACTACATGTGTGAATATTATTAATATTAATAAAGTACAGATACTTACAAGCTATCCATGTTTTGCAGCGGAGTTGTATTATCAGTTTGTTGTCTCGCCTTCTTTGATGATGCTGGTGTGTCCGAGAACAAGGATCTTCTTTTGGGAATTGATCTGGATGGTGTACTTTGTACTCCGATCGCCGATATTGGTATGGGAAACTGCTCAGTTGGTCCATCTCCTCCGGCAAAATGCTATAAAATTAACATGTACAGAATCATTAATTACAGGAAATCATGACTGTGATAAGAATGATAAGAAATGTCCCCCCCCCCCATACCAGGGATGAAATTGCGTCAAGTGTCGCAATATACACTTTTTGTGGAGAAATAACAGATTGGCTTAGTGATTTATAAATAAATAATGTCAATCAAAACTGTTAACCCTTTCAACCCTACTGTACAGTCCTGTATAGTGGATTTGGCCAAAAGTGTAGATCCTGATGAGCCGGCTTGTGACTAGAATAAATAATCATACTTACGCTCGCCAGCTACATATATAGCTATATAACGCTTCATCATTGAATCTAGCTCGTGACGAGCCGTTTCATCCGGATCTGCACTTTTTGCAAGTAATTTAATATTTTTTAGAACAAAAACACCCCCTTTTCATAAATGGACTAGTCTGACTGTCATTTTGTGACCATTGGATTGGTTGCAAAGGTAACATATCATAGTCCATTCCATTTATTTGGGGGTGAAAGGGTTAAATAGATCTACATTGGGTCCTACATTGTATATAATTAGATTTATCAATCTACACTATAGCTTGTCTGCTGAAGTGGATTAAACAAAGTAGTGTACTTTACCTTTGAACAGATGGCTTTGTGTTTGTTAATGCGGGTCACGTTTAGCTGATCGTGTAGCCTTCCGCATGCTTTTATCCACAACAAACACGCTTCTAAATCATGTTTCGGATTGGGAAAACGAATAAATTTTCCACCATCTAATCTGTCTGAATATCTTTCATCTCCATTACAAGTTCCCCACGCACATCTGAGTACCATTCTTTTAGAATAACACGTTTTTTAAACCTAATTTACAGCACATTCCATAGCAACGAAAGCTTGTGGCCCAGTAATGGCGGACACCTGTTTCTAGCCCGCAGTGAATACCTGTATTTTTCTGATTGGTTGACTGACTTATTGACCGGATATATGAATGGTAAAATGCAGTGGTGATGCTTGGAGATCCGGAAGTCGAGAGACTCGTTTTCGATTCTCGTCGGGTCATCCAGGAGCGGTGTCACTAAATGGCGTAATAATAGAATTATTGGATAATGGGGAAAATGGGGCGTAATAGTGGATAATGTGGGATAATGTTGTATAATGGTGAATAATAGTGGCGTAATGGTGGATTGTGATACTATATTATGGATACTCGTGATATTTGTAGATATTTAAAGGAGAATATACTAAAACACTGTTTACCACCCATTTCAGTTGGGCTCGCAGCTCAGTACTTTCAGTACTTTGATTTTTAATATATAATGTTGTATACGTGTGAATAATGGTGGACAATAGGGCGTAATGGTGGATAAAATGACGTTATTGAAAGGGCGACGTTTGTACAATGCAACTCAACAGCCTACAGTAGAAATGAATGTTGACGGTGCTTGCAATAAACTGTATTTTCTGATAAGTTACACAAAATGTGTCTTCAAGTGTTAGTATGTATACTATCAAACATCACAGGTTCCAGTACCGGACCAAGGTATACATTAAATATACCTAAAAGTATCATTAAGTGGGGGAAAATGAGTTGAAAACAAAATGTTTACCCCCTGTTAGAACACATTACAGCTAGGGAGTAAAACAATTTTAACTTTATTTTTTTTCATTTATTGATACTTTTAGGTATATTTAATGTATTTATAGGCCTTGGTATGTTACTTCAACCTGTGTCAAACATTGAACAGAATAAAACTATGATATGAACAATGAACATGTAGTGAACAAAACAAACGTACGACTATCGATTGATTGGCATTATTATACATTTTATATCAGACGTAACTTTCTACACTGATATCAGGGGCGATAATCGTGTTTCCTTAAAATGAACATTACTATTTATACTCTGTATGCATTTTTTTAATGTGCAATTATCATACTTTATAATCTGTCGAAAATAATAATTTTTCTGGTGACGCATTTAATTTAGTATAAATAATAAAATAAATACCATGCCTCATTTGCATATGAAAATAGCCTGATACAAACGCGCGTCGTTATTAAAATAATATTACTAAATGATTATACCTGTATAGTGGGCACTCGTAATTTTTAGAACTGGTGGAATAGTGACACATTATATGTAGTAATTTACAGTTAATTGTGACGTCATTTCATGATGTAGACATTACGTCACCAAAGACCAAAGAACAAACAACTAAATTACATTCCTGGTGTTTGAAATTGTAAATTATATGCACAGTTATATCAACTGACTTCAGCGCCCGATGGGGTCTAGAGGATAATCGGACACCCACGGGGATTTTTAAACCAATTAAAAATCGAATGTCCATTCCGGACTCTCGGAATTAAATTTACATGATCTCAAAAAGCGGGAGGAACGTTTTCCTGTGTAGCCAATATGACTGACGGACGGGCGAATGTACATGTAGCCCATACAAGCAGGTCTGGGGGGGGGGGGGGGGTAAATGCTGCGCTGACCCCCACTCCCTCGGCTGCCCCCCCCCCCCCAAGCCCCCCCCCCCCCCCCCCCCACCCCCCCCCCCCCCCCCCCACAACCCACATACACCAAAGGGAAGATATTGTTAGGCGTGTCAGCTTAAAACAGTTATTGTGTGGGCAGATTCCTTCACAGAATAAGTATTATTTGTTATTTTCGTGACTGATGCCCGCGCGACATCATGCGTATGTATTTAGAAAATGGAATGTACTGTACCAGTTGTTAAAATCGAAAGTGGCCACCAGAACATTCACATCACAATGATCCATTACTGTGTATTTTTATATTTGTGTGGGTTTTAATTTTTGATAATGGGTTTACCATTTGAAAAAAAATATGTTCACAAACCTTCAATATGTCCCGATAAAAATACCGGCAGTATATTCTCTCGTCAGGAATAATTAATTTGAAAACGAAATGTGCAATTTAGTTTTGTTGTGTTTAAGAATTTAGACGTGTTTAATCTGCAAATCTGGAATGTGTGTGTATTTGCTTTCTATTATTTACACCTCTCCGACTAGAACGGCCCTTTGATAAAATACAAAGCACGCAGACGTACATTGTTTAGTACAATGTTTAGTACAATGTAGTAAGTAAATTAACAACGATCTGCCAAAGTAGGACTTCTTAAATGTGCAAATGTTGGAGACCTGTGCATCTGTGCAGTGTGATCAGTGTCTGCAATCATTGCAAATATACTAGTAAACCTACTATACATTCATATAACCATATTTACAAGTGCTCATTTTAAACAATATTTACATTGTTATCAAGGGCAATCGTACTGCTGATTCAATGTGATATTTTTGAAAGTCGCTAAAAATTACGTGAACCCGGTATGGAAGGTGTTCGAGCCAATTCCCACCCTTAAATATAAGCCGAATCGAATCGAATCGAATTACGTGACAAGGTACATGTAAGTGGTAGCAGATACAGATACAAATCAGTAGGCTACGTCCCTGATGGTTACAATTATGTTCACAGTAAATATGTGACACAATACCGACACTCTAAATATTAAAACATGTTTGGTCAAGTGTCACCATGATGCGATATGACAGGTGCCGCGTATATTTGGCACTACCATAATGTTACATCTATGATAAGCTTATTTTTCTGAAAATTTCCAAATTGTATTTTTATGTTGATTTTCGAAACACACGCGAAACAGAAAATTAAATTAATTTTATTCAGAATACGTCTCCCAGTTAATAAACCAACTGTTTACATTTTCTTTAATAAAAGTAACGTTTGCGGGCACACTTCCACGTAATCTGAACAGGACCGTTTAGCACAATTAGTAAAAACCGCACACATGCGCCAGGGGTTCGATCCTCAATGTGTAAGTACATGTATATCTGATGGTGGTCGCCAGACATGATAAGTTTGTTTTCTTTGATTATTCCGGTTTCAACCCAAATTACAGACACCTCCATCTACGCCGACTACAATTGTTCCCGCGTTTGTATTGTATAAATAATTATATATAAAAGTTTAAAAGTAATATTAGCAATATGATTACATAATATTGATTTTGGGATATGTTATCTAAAAAATAAGTCGTATGGTTATTTAGTTTCAAATGTCAGAGCACAAGTCGTCCATACAGGGCGTAGCTAGCCAATTTGAATCTGCAGGCCCGGTTGACGACTTGGAGCACCGTTTGTGCGAGTATGCTAAGGGGGTCTGGGGGGCAAGACCCCCCAAAAAAAAATGATGCACTCTGGCACATTTCAACCCCCCCCCCACCCTCCCTCCTATTTTTATTGCATTTTTGGCGTTTTTATTTTTTCCATTTTCTCGAAAATTCTGCAGGCCCGGGCCTGCAGTTTCTTAATGCAGCTACGCGCCTGCCATATATATTATAACAATCATTTGCAATATGCCCATTTGTATAAAAAATAATCGACAAAATCACTACGTGTTTCCTTGAAGGAAACCGAGAAAAACAACATTCTGAACCACTATGAAAACAACTGTAAAATTCTGACACGCGTATCCAACATTAAACTGTTTGTCAACTACAAAATGAAATAGTAAAGCGTTATAAATAGGACAACTTATTGTAATGACGTAACAACTATTTCCAGTCAAAAACCGATGTGACTTTGGTAAATTTAAGGTAACTTTGCGACGTCATTTTCAGGCTTTCATGACGTTGTCATTAAGGCTGGTTTTCACAGAGCGCGGCCCATATATTATAAATATATTACCTAATTTGGAAAATCACGATAACTTCCAACTGCTTATGGAGCATCATTGCGCATTAGACTTAGCGGAGTTTGTTGGTTGATCCGGAAGTAATAGGTAAATTTAATGTTTGTTTGCTAAGGTTTAGCGACCTAAGGTCATTTACGGCCGGGTCAATGGGTTTAGTACTATATTACCTGTGCAAATGGGGGAAAAGTCCCAAAATAAGAACTGAATATTTATAATGGCAGGTCCTCGACATACCAGAATCACTTGGCTTCCAAAAGCAGTAGGATCAGTCATAATCTTACTACTTTTATAATGGGCAATAACCCAATTCAACTCCCAGGTAACAAAAGAGCCAACGATAAAAACGTACCCGAGGGCCAAATCAGGCAAATCGTGATTCCTATAAGGAGGAACCCCTGCCATTAATTTAGGCCGTCGCGTTCGGTCAGACAATTGTGGTATGCATTCCGTTTCTAATAGGCTGGGAATGGAGGTCTAAGAGGCGTGAAACGCCATTTGCTGAATTCACAGGGCCCAGTATTGAGGGCCCAAAGGGTCCGATGTTGCTAGGGCGTCCAGGGGCATGCTTTCCCGGAAATTGTTGAAATATAAATGTATTTCCTGCATTCTAAGCAAGTTTGAGGATGAGAATATGTGCCAGCCGCCCCCCCCCCCCACACACACACACTTCCGCCGTCCCTGTGCAAATACCCTGTTGCTTCTACACACGATCTGCCATCTACACAGACATCAGACAGACAGTTAACCATCACTCAGAGCTCCAGATAAGTTTTGTATCCGAAGAGTATTATACTCCAAATTTAAAATTCAATGCGTATTTTACTTTTACAAATGTATTATTGATTGTCTTCCCGATTAGATCGGGAGCAAATGATAGAAAATAAAACAATCTTATCTGGAGCGCTGCATCATTGTGTTGGTGTAGTATAAACTTCAAGGCGTAACAAAATAAATAAAGAATATATCAATGTCTTCAGAATGTTTTAATGTTATGGCAATTCATTCAACCGATTTTAGGCATAGAATATTAAAGGCGATCTGTTGTTGAAAGAATAGAAAGCAAGTTTAAATGTTATTCTATAATAGTAAATGCAATGCACGTAGTTAACTATGGAAGGTAATATCCGCCATAATTCTATGTGACTTGATGCTTGCGTGCTGATGACATTACAACTTATATTCATATTATTTCATTCGTCATTTGTATTTATTACATTTGAAATCTGCTTGTTGTAATTGTATTTGTCTTTCTTACATGTCCATTCTGCTGATTGCTTTGTTAATTCGTCTTATTTACATTACAATTATTGATACGTCCTTATTCGTGTCCCTGTTTTATTGCACTAAGCATTTTCAATAGAAAGTAAGAACAACGCACTTAGCACTTTGAATAAGGCCGAAAGCAGTAAGAACAAAGCCGCAGGAAGTTAGCATCAAGCTACAGTCCGAAAGCGGAAAGCCGCAAGCAGAAAGCATCAAGCTACAAGCAGAATGATGCAAGCAATATATTGGTTAGTAGTGCGTTATTATGACGTCAGATGGCACTGCTGTCCGCTCAAGTCATTCTCCCTCTAATAAATTATAGTCCGACATCTGATTGGCTGTTCAAGTGACACCTCCAATGCCGGTGTTGATGTAAGATTTCACCCACAAATTATCACAGTATAGGTTAGAAGACACCAAATAGTTTTACTATATACTTTAACCGAATCCCATCCAATAAGGCCAGTCTCTCCTTCTTTCACTATTCGTATGGATGTTGTGGTACCTACTTGTACATGACCTGCAGCCGGTCTGTACTGGTTCTGCATGAATTAAACAATAGGTTCATTTATTCTTAAGAAAGAAAAATCCAACTCGTCATGTCCTCCAATATTGTTTACTTTTTTATTGGCCACGGAAACTCTGTTTACATCACATGACCAACACCCCCACATGTACCTCAAGTGAAACTGGGTAGTAATGGATCAAGATTTGCAAGCAAACTGTGTCAGTGACCTCAAAACACCCGCACGATTGTGTTCATACTGGACTACTATTACCCCCTTGACGATTTCGCACCATGTATTATTCTCTAATCTATAGTAACTAAATTGTATACGTATGTATGGTGTTTGACTTACTAATGTGTTTTATACATACACGTAATTAAATTACATATGTACGTAATTGAAAACAATCACATTTTTATAGTAAGTTACACATATGCAGGGGCTGATACAGAAATAATTACAGGGGGGGGGGTCTGTAATTACAATTCGGCATAGTCGACATCCGCGAGCGCGAAATCGTAAAGTGTGGGGGGTGTCTGGGTCCTCCCCTAGGAAATTTTTAAATGCCAGATCGCCGCAGATGCGATTTCCTGACACCTAGGCCACGAAAAAAGTCATCCAACTATTCGAGTATTGTAGATTTTTTTTTTGATTTTTTTTTGCCGGGAGCAGGGGAGGGGTCCGGACCCCCCCCCCCCCTCCCCCCCCCCCGTATCCGCGCCTGATGTGGTAACTTACACAGGTTGACTGTCAAACTGGCCCGTTACCGATGCAAACCAATAACCGTCAGGGATCAGACTAAGGTGGCACACCACCATTGATTTTCACTAAAACACTAACCTGTTACCACACATTTTTCTATTCTCTGCTACTTTCATTTTTCTTATGGATGTTGTGGGACCTATTTTCCAATAACCTGCTCTGGATCTTGACTAATTAAAATATAGATTTAATTATTGTTGAAGCTGGTGTCCCATCTAGTAGGTACTCATTTTTCTTTATGGAAATTAAACAAGTGTATAATTGCAACTAGTCCACCACTTTTAAAAACTAGAAATGGACGCTTGTCGACAAGCGCATGTGTATCCCCCTCCCCAGATACACAAGTAGTTTGAAAAAAGGGTGTTCGAGTTATGCTCAGGAGACAAAATCAGTGACGGAAAAACAAAGGGAGATAACTAAAAAATTAGTGATGCAAGAGTTGTCATTCTTGCGTGACACACCTTTAGGGTCGTGGTCTATGCATGTGTGAAGTTTCATGAAAATATTCCAAAGGGTGTTCGAGTTATGCTCTGAAACGAAATCAGTGCACGAAACAACAAAGGGAGATAACTAAGAAATTAACGACGCAAGAGTTGTCATTCTTACGTGCGACACACCTTTGGGTCGTCTTCTATGCATGTGTGAAGTTCAATAAACTAGAAAATGTGTTCATAGAACACGGATGTCCCACATATCGCTTTGATAATAAATGAGGCCAAATTGCAAGTCAAAATTTACTTTTACCTGAGCATTAAAGTTTTTGAAGCACCAAGTATGTGACCTTGACCCTGGGCTTGGCGGGGGCAGGACGAACGTGGATTTGGCACAGGGTTTTAACTCTATAAAAATACCCAACAAGAGTACCCAACACTATCCTAACCCTACCCAATAAGATCCCTGTACGCTTACAACAAGTACCCATTCGTGTGTGCGGACGGATGGACGGACAAGGGTAACACTAAATGCCCCCTCCACTATCGTGGTGGGGCATAACAATATTCCAAAAGGTGTTCGAGTTATGCTCTGGATACAAAATCAGAGCACGAAACAACAAAGGGAGATAAGTAAACAAGAATTCGGCGGAATCAAATGCCTCGCCTTGTCCCGCCTTGACTTCGAGCCTGGGCCCGAAAGCAATTTTCACTGGCCCGAACATATTATACAATTATTGACTAGTGAGCCATAGAATATCAGATTATATTCTATGGGTCACTAGTCAATAATTGTTTTATTATATGATAATACGACCTTATGCTACTAGACAAAAATTGAAAAAGAATTTGAAAAAAAAAAATAAAAAAAAAAATGGAAAAAAAGATTTAAAAAATTAAAAATAATAATGCTTGCTACTGGAGCCCAGAATGTTTTTTAATAGTCCTATATTTATCTACATATATATGCACAGGTCCACATATTGCCACAATATTTTCAACACAGTTTACGGAAATGTAATATAATCATTTACCTGTATAAATTACCTGTAAGTGGTCAGTGGTCAATTGCACATGCTAGCACATGCACAGGTGAATAGTCTGTACATAGCATTTACGACCTTAAGATACTAGACAAAAATTGAAAAAGAATTTGAAGAAAAAAAATGAAAAAAAAAAATGTAAAAAAAAAGTTTAAAAATTAAAAATAATAATGCTTGCTACTGGAGCCCAGAATTTTTTTTTAATAGTCCTATATTTATCTACATATATCTGCACAGGTTCACATAATGCCACAATATTTTCAACACAGTTTACGGAAATGTAATATCCAATGTAGTAATTTACCTGTATAAATTAGCTGTGGTCAAGATGGTCAAGACTGGACATTTGCACATGCTAGCACATGCACAGGTGAATGGTTCTCCCAGTCTCTATTGTTCTCTCTACAGGTAAGGTGTACAGAGCACACGAGAAAACGGGTCTTCATGCATTATTGTCCAGTTTGTAGAGTGCGCAAAACAATAAAGGGAGATATCTCAAAAATTAGCTACGCAAGAGTTGTCATTCTTGTACGCGACACACCTCCGGGTCGTGGTCTATGCATGTGTGAAGTTTCATGAAAATATTCCAAAGGGTGGTGGAGTTATGCTCTGGACAGGAAATCAGTGCGCGAAAACAAAAAAGGGAGATAACTCAAAAATTAGCTATGCAAGAGTTGTCATTCTTGTGCACGACACACCTTCGGTTCGTGGTCTAATTGAATGTGTGAAGTTTCATAAAAATATTCCAAAGGGTGGTCGAGTTATGGTAAATCAGTGGGCGAAACAAAAAAGGGAGATAACTAAAAAATTAGCAATGCAAGAGTTGTCATTCTTGTGCGCTACACACCTTCGGGTCGTGGTCTATGCATGTGTGAAGTTTCATGAAAATATTCCAAAGGGTGTTCGAGTTATGCTCCGGACAAGAAGTGTCTGCGCCGGACGCGGACGCGGACGCGGACGCGGACGCGGCCCGCTGTCAAATCCATAGTATCCCCCGACGGAGTCCGGGGGATACAATTACGAGTGCCAGCTACACAGATATAATTATTTAGTAATCTTTAATGTTCTCATAGAGACTCGCGGTGGTATCAAGCTAGTTCCATATGCAAATGATGCAGTATTTTTAAATTATTTATATCAACTAAATGCTGAATAAATATTTGTATCGACATATCATAAAGTATGATATTGCGCATCAAAAAATAAATAAATGGAATAAATAGTTGCTTCCGTTATCATTTTAAGGAAACACTGTTATCGCCCTTGATATCAAACTGGCATTTCGCGTTTGATATAAAAAGTATAATAATTGTCAATTAGTACGTCTAGTAATGGTAAATCAATGCTCATTTTGCCAGAAAAATGTCAGATTGAAAGAATAAAGAAAAACATCTCCCTTATATTATAAACTGGCATGTAGCACTCTAGGTTTAAGGTTAGAGAAATTGACACCAGTTTCAGCATATTTGAAGCATTTATTTAAAAGAAAACACTGAGCCTGTTGGTCACGAGATGTAAACAGAGTTTCCGTGGCCAAACAGTGTAAACAATATATTGGGGGACATGCATTGGCGGATTCATGGGGGGGGTTGGGGGGGGGGGGGGGGGTGGGGGGGGCGGACCCGGCCGTGCGCGCCCTCCCCCTAAAATTCTCCGAGTAAAGATTTTTTGCAAGTTACAAGGCACTTTTCTATGTTCGCGTTGTGAATTTATTGTTTATTGGGCGGTGCAGCCAAAAAATAAACGCGGGGCAGCAGCAGCAGCAGCAGCAGCAGCAGCAGCATCTGACAGCAGCCACAACAACAACAACCTGAACTATAATCCTACGCTCGTTCAATAATATAGTCAAGTATTGCAAAATAGTTACGCACCCCCTCCCCCAACCCGAAATCCTGGATCCGCGCCTGACATGACGAGGTTGGTCCCACAACATCCATACGAATACTGAAAGTAGGAAAGACTGGCTGGGATTCGGTTAAATTATACAGTAAAACTAGTTGGTGTCTTTTAACCTAAACATGGCGCAACAGAAAAGGCGTCATCAATTTACATCAACACCGTTAGGGACATGGAACCAATTTAGAGAGCAACGCATTGTAGGACAGGTACCAGCATATTAAACACGTTTAGGGAGAACTATTTTAAGTTTTAGCAGCGCACCTGGCGTCATAATGGTTGTTCCAAAATTACTGTTGCAATTATTGTTGTCAAGGGGCGTGGCTTAGCGAGCATAGATCAATAATGGAACTCCGGATGTCACTACCAGCATGACTAGTGAAGCATCAAGCTACTTAGAATGTAATCAACACACAACGCATTGAAACAGTACGAATGAATAAAGCATCACGCCACATACATAGAAATGTAATAAGACGGATAGAACTTAGAATGTCATCAGCCAGCAAGCATCAAGCCACTTATAATTATAATAAGACGGATATAACTTAAAATGTCATCAGCCAGCAAGCATCAAGCCACATATAATTGTAATAAGACGGATAGAACTTAAAATGTCATCAGCCAGCAAGCATCAAGCCAAATATAACTAGAGCAGCTTGAGCTGCATCAACGGTTTGAGCCTCAAACATTGATTTCATGTGTAACTAAGCCAAGGTGTAAACTATTTGCTGACAGTACTGTACAAATTGGAAAACGTTTGTAAAGACCACCCGTTATCAGCCGAAATTCGGCAAAATCGTTGAAAAGTATGTACATTTTTCAACTTCAAATGCATATAGCTCTTTTATTTGAGCAGATAGCCGAAAACTGTTAGCAAATTTGAGATAGAGAATTTTGTCAGCTTTCCAATGCAAAAAGAATTCTTGAAATCGGTTGGAAAATAAGGAAGTTATAGGAAGTATGACGTCACTTCCGTTTTCGTGGAAAGTAGCATTAAAAGATATCTGAAAATCTCTGAGTCTCTACTCACACTTGATCCAAATCGGCATACAAAATTTTAAGTCGATCCGACCAGCGGTTTGGTGTAGATGGAGGAGCCCGTAAGTCAGCGGATGATTATTTTTCGATAGTTATCGCCCTTAAATTGCAGTATTTGTAAATACACCTAATAAAATTAAATATGTGCAATATTCCGCCAGTGAAGTTTTCGTTTGTTTTTCACCATAGGCCTGGCACAAAGCGGGAAAGTTTTAGCTAAAGGACTGAAATATCGACCGCAGCAAGAAATTTTGAAATCCTATTGATAAATAACGAAGCTGACGTCACATCCGTTTGCTCTATTTTGAAAACTTGAAAAAAAAAGACGTTCATCTTTGACATCCAATAGAACCGGAAGTAGTCAAGATAGAGCTCTGAAAATTATCATCTTGTATGCGCCTGACACTCCCATATCACACTGGCAAGAAATTATGTTGCTGACATTACTGTACAAATTGGAAAACGTTTGTAAAGACCACCGTTATCAGCCGAAAATTCGGCAAAAAATCGGCAAAATCGTTGAAATAAAAGTATGTACATTTTTAAATTAAACTTCAAATGCTATAGCTCTCTTATTTGACCAGATAGCCGAGAATTGTAATCGAGTTCGAGATAGAGAATTTTGTCAGCTTTCCAATGCAGAAAGAATTCTTGAAATCGGTTGGAAAATAAAGAAGTTATAGAAAGTATGACGTCATTTCCGGTTTCGTGGAAAGTGGCATTAAGAGACTTTTGAGAGAGCGGTTTGGGCTGTAGACTGAACGGCTGAATAAAAAAAAAAAAAAAAAAAAAAAAAAAAAACCAACGAATACAATAGGTTTTCGGCGAAAGCAGCCTCAAACCTAATTATGGCGGATATGACCTTCCATAGTTAACATGTTCATAATTGGCCAGATTTCTCAAACGACTCGTAGGCATTCGGCTTGTTTCGACTTTCATCGGTATAACTATATATATGAACGAGGCTTATAACTTTGGTCGGACACGACCTCGTTATCACAACAAATCGCGATTTTATTAACGCTAATGTAAATATTTTGGCGGAATGTGCACATGTTCATTTCAGAGTTATTTTTAGCTGGCTGAAATAGCATAATTAGAACATAATTATGCAAAGAATATCGAATTACAACTGGTTTTCCTAGGTCGGACACCACCTCGTATCATAACAAATGTTTGTTTGTTTTGTTTGTTGGGGTTTATTGGCCTATCAAGAGCTAAGGTCATTTAAGGCCGGGGCAATCGGTTTAGTACTAAATCCCATATATTACCTGTACAAGTACATTTAAGTACTAGTACAAATGGGGGGAAAGTCCCAAATCAGAACTGAATATTTACAATACAAATATATATTCAGCCCTGAAATTAGAATAATCCTGATCTGATGCCAGGTCCTCGCCATACCAGGATCACCTGGCCCCCTCCCAAAAGCAGTAAGATCAGTAATAATCTTACTACTTTTATGATGGCCTTTGGGCTGTGAGTACCGTAATACTACTAAACATTCGGACACAATTTGCTTGTGAAACTCCTATTAAATAGGGGTTTCCCGAAGCAAAAATGTATCCGAATACATGTTTATTGTGATTAAACCAGTCCCGCCATACAAACCCTAAATATTGGCACGCTCACTGTTGTTGGAAAACCATATAAATCCTATTACCATAACCCATTACCCATCCACCGGTTGTCGTACTGTACATTACTTTCTATAAACGTACTACAGTACGACACCAGGTGCGTGGGGTAATGGTATTGTTTAATGGGAATTGTTTTATGTCACAGATCCGAGTCTTCCACCTGTGGCGCAGACAGGTATATACATATGCATTAATCACCCAAAACCTGAAAACCATAGTGACTGGCCCATCTACAAGTTGTGGTTGTGACTGGAGAAAGCATAGCACCAGATCAGCCTGCGCATTCGCGCAGTCTGATCAGGGCCTGTCCTGTTCGCCAGTCAGTCAATGAAACACCTGTATTGCTTCTAAGTTGTAGTTTTGATCCTTATCAGGCTTCAAGAGTGCACTAGAATATTAGAAGTTTGAATATCCACACATGCCATAAGCCACATTTCTCCAGTCACAGCCACATTTACGAACATTGGCTGACGTCAACTCAGCACGACGACGTTCATATATAGAGAATACCAGGTTAATGTCTTATGATATCACGTTTATCAGGTAAGGCTAGGACACGAGTCAAGTATAGTATGTTATTTATCATTGTATGCTCAATGATGGGTAAATATAACAGTTTTCGTGGCAAGGAACCCGGGATTATTTAAGTAGCGTCATTACACAGTGTCATTCGGTAACGTCATGTGACGCCGATCGACCAATGCAAAGTTCTGAATATTGTGTGACCCGGATGTGCACATCTTTGAAATGCAGTATACGACAATATGACATCAGTCAGTATGTAGCAGGTCAATGCAAAGCTGGTTACCATAACTTTCAATGACTTGACAAAGTCTTCATTCACCGACTTCTAAAACATAACGTTTGTTTTCATGGTTAGATAATTTCCAATCGCTACAGCCAGATTTCGGACAAACTGGTGTGACAAACTGGTGACACATACTTTATTTTGTCGTAGGTAACGCGACTCCCTCGTTAGTAGGAAAGAATGTCTCATTTTAACGACCCGTTCTATACCCGATCGTCCTTTTATTCAAAGATAATTGATTCGTGAATGTGATGGAACAATTATATGCGAACACTGCCTAGTCACTGTATCATAAACGGCACAACTCGGCCATCTTTGGCTTTTCTATGTATGATTAGCTACATTATAATATGTTCTACTTCGCATTGTCAGTTCTTTTTCAAACGCCAAAAGAGGTGAAACGGCGCAGATCCAGGAATGTTATCAGGGGTGGGTCCAAATAGTGGGAGCGTGTAGAGCTACCCGCATCGTATTGCGGTGTGTTTTGGGGTCCTCCCCAAAGAACATTTTGAAAACAATAAAGCCTAAGAGGGGATTTCCCGACACCTGGGAAACTGTCAACCCATTAAATGTAACGCCCATAAAGTGCATTGAGGGATAAACTGAAGCCATGACCTGTCCTATATTTAATGTGCCATAATATATGTCGCATCATAAATATAATCTATACTTTTCACCTCAGCTGAAGTTTGCGGAACAACTATATTAGTACTAAATATCGCACATATACGATTTGGTTTTGCATTGTAATGTATACCGATTGCAAAATGCCGGCGACATTTCATCTACGTGCTTGCTATGAATTAGTCACAAAGGAGCTAATAAACATATATAGTGGCATACAAGTGCCTGCGTAAATAATATTTCTTGCACAATATAATGTTTCCTTTTGCAGTGTCACATCAAGCGACATCAAATTAAATCATCACTTCGATAACATCCTCTATTATTCAAATGGTAATGCTTGACCTACAGTCTTAACCAATGAAAACCTCACACTTTCGGAAAGGGACATCTCATGAAAACATATTTACAAAATTTACGATATTTTCCGTAAATGACGTCGAAAATTGACTATGCAATTTTATATTCAAATGTCGTCACCTATAGTGGGTCATGTTTACATTTATTAGTACACACAGTGAAACTTCTCTAAACCGGACACCCTGTGACGTCCCCAGGGTGTCCGGGTTAGAGAGGTTTCACTGTAAATCAGGCATTTGATCATTCTGCGCCATAGTTGTTTTCTTGGCGTCCGGTTTAGAGAGGTTCCACTGTATATTCATGGATAACCATCGACATATTACGTCAAAATCGGAGTCGCCAACTGCGTGGCTGTGACTAGAGATCTGGATCTACACTGGCCGCAAACATCCTTATGTCCCATTTCTTCAGTCACAGCCACATATGACTGAAGGACATGCGCCGGTTTTGAATGTCATATTCGAACTGTTCCTTGAAACTGAGACTTGAGCATATTCCTGTCCCTGGCCTAAAGACACGTATGCATTTACTGGTTGAGATAGTGGAACATGTATGTGGTGGGCACCCGTTGGTTATGAAGCTGTTGGTGGTACAGAAAGTGAGAAACCGATCTAAACGCGAAAAAAATAACGTTGAACGTCAATTAAATGGCAAAAAAGGTCAAGGTCAGAAAAAGGTCACATGTTGGATAGTGGTATGTGGTGGGAACCCGTTGGTTATGAGGTTGTGCAAGTATGGTTGTTCCTGGCAGAAACGAAAACATAACATTGTGGACGTCGCCGCCCGTCGGCCCGCCAAGCTTTCGCCAATCCAATAGCTGGGATTTTTTAAAAATTAAAACCGGCTATATTGAACTCAAACGGACATTTGTTGCTAGTTGATTAACATTTGAAAAAACTGGGCATGAAGTTGTGGCGGCCATTTTGGAAAATGGCCGCCACAACTTCATGCCCAGTTTTTTCAAAGTTTCACCCAGTTTCAGCCACACACTGACCACCATTGTAACAGGGTTGCTGCTCTGCGCTAACGTGGAACTCTATCTGCCACGGTCCCTACATATACATACATGTACCCCAATGGGCGAGTATAGGACTATTTATAAGGGTTCTAATGGATTACACGGAGACGGTTGTATCTTGACACGGTGTGTAGTGTATAGTCTCAATGCTGTATAATATATAAAGAATATATTTTATATGTCAGAATATAAATGTTGTTGTCATCTCCGGAGAAAAATGGCAAGTGCAGTGAATTAGCATTGCCAACAATATAGTACTATTTATCAATAAAAGGCACGACACGTATGTATGCACGGGATACCACAATTCATGATCGCAATGCACAATTCACAAGTTAGTTTACCATTACACAGTCAATAACCTTGCAGTTTCATGGAAATACAAACATAATGACATTAACCCTTACTACGCTGAATTAAATTGTGTCGTCTGCTGGAAATGTTTTATTTTCAATATATTTCGACAAAAACCTGTTTTGACAGCACATGAGAATCGTCTCCACTGGAGACGAGTCTCATGTGCTGTCAAAACCAGTTTTTTAGTTAGGAATTAAGGCAAAAATGAAAAACAGCAGATGAGAATTTCCGTCTGCAGCGTAGGGAGGGTTAACTTGTTACCAAACAACAAACCATACTAGTATTACACACACCTGTATACTATATAATATATTGTAAATGTCCGAATAGAAATGTTGTTGTCATCTACGGAGTAGAACGGCAAGTGCAGTGAAGCGTGGTGCAATACACACGATGTGTTGTTTGAGCATGACGTGAACACCTGAAGATGTCTGAAATGTAACTACCGTATTTCCTACATTAAACTAACCTGCACAAATAAAGACACTATAAATACCTACCACACATAAGAGTACATTACGACCTATTACATACATTTTAAGACATACGTATATATTACTCAAATCAGGCTGCAGGAGTGTGCTATTGGATCTGGAGCTACATTGGTCACAAATCCCATAAGCCCCATTTCTCCAGTCACGGCCACAAATAAGGTAATTCTGAAGACGGAAAAAAGACGGAGCTGATTTATTTCCTTCTAAGAAAACATACGCATTGGGAATCATTGTAAATTAAGTGTACGGAACTCTAAACTTATGTTCCTCGGAAATTAATTAAACAATATAAGGTTCGACCATGTCCAGCCGTGGGTAAACGTTTCCCGTGGCACGAGGGAACTGTTTGAACCCAAAGGCCGTAGGCCGCGGGATCAACAGTTTCCAAGGAACATGGCCGTTACATTTCTGTCGAATATATCACGCAATTTGATCATATATGCCGTACTTTCGGTACTTGTTAATCCGCTCCATTCAAACCGCTGATTTACACATACATATTCCTGGGCCGCAGTACACGTCGCGCGATGCAGCTGCAACAATTTCAAAAGTTCAGTCCAACCGTCATGACCGTAGTGAACTGGTCCGGTGACGTAATGGCGCGTTCTATTAACGGCATGAGACACGTGCTTTACGTAGGTGTTGGCTTGGCCCCGGAATGAGCATTGTCTACAGCCATAGTCAAACAACTCGAGCTGCACGTTTAGTAGAGGACCCAGTGGGTGGAAAAACGAAAAACCGGCCCTGGAATAATATACAGCTGATTAATTTTGCATATCGTTAGTATAATCATTGCTGAGTTGCGAAATCGTAATTAAGCAAACCAGATGGATACGGCCCGCATGTCGAGCCAGCCGAGGCATTTGATGGTCTCAGAGTGTATTT
Organism: Conchocele bisecta; assembly: GCA_029237695.1. Taxonomy (NCBI): domain Eukaryota; kingdom Metazoa; phylum Mollusca; class Bivalvia; order Lucinida; family Thyasiridae; genus Conchocele; species Conchocele bisecta. The sequence continues at coordinate 123,899,646 of CM055268.1, read as the reverse complement.
TAATTAATGGTTGTGGAGATATAAGGTATGTACAAGCTTTAACGCAAATTCTAAAGTCATTTGACCTTGATCTTGTGCATGTGGGCCGCATGGGTGGGATATAGAATGTAAATATGGATGGTAATAAATAATTATTTGAAGTTTCAAGTAAATCGGAATACGTGTTGTGGAGATATAAGGTATATACAAAACTTTAACACAAATTTCAAAGTCATTTGCCCTTGACCTTGGGCATGTGGGCCACATGGGCAGGCTACAGAATGAAAATATGGATGATGAAAAGGAGGTATTGGAAGTTTGAATTAGAGTAACGATTGTGAAGATATAAGGTACGTAAAAATCATAATGCAGATTTTATAATAACACAAACACAAACAGTCATTTGATCTTGACATTGGGGAACAGTGGCCGCATCAGTGCGACAGAAACTGAATATATGGATGATGCCCAATAAGCATACGAACTTTAAAACTAATCTGACTTACGGTTACAGAGATAGTTGGTATCTGAAAACATTAACGCAAAATTTGACAAAGAATTAACGCAAACTTCTAAGTCATTTGACATTGACCTTGGGCACAGGGGCCGCATGAATGTGATACAGCATGAATATATGGATCAAGTTTCAAGTCAATGTGACTTAGGACCGCAGAGATATAATTAGGTATTTATAAACTTAAACGCATATTTCGTACAGACGAACGGATGCACGCACGGACGCACGGACACCCGGACGTCATTGTGATCGCTATGTCTCGCTTTCTGCAAGCGGGCTCGACCAAAAGTGGATTGCATTTCGTGATGCTGGAGCGTTTTCTATGGTGACCCATGCGCGTCATAAAATATGTATTAGAAAGATGAATAATGTTCAAGTGCCCATGAATGCTGCTCTAATAGATTTGTAATGATCCATTCATAATTCAAACGTAGGTAAATCCGATTCTGGTTATGTTGCATCTAAAACGTCATCTCAGTGGCTTCTGTATAGTGTATATGTTGCCTATAATGGTCATACAGGTGCAAATATATCCTATTTATCTAAATATGTAATATATACTTTTATTTTATCTACTGTAAATGTATGATTCAGAGTTATAACCTTGCATAACGCGAATATAAATATTTGAGTATCTCAACAAGAATATTAGCATGTATTTGATGATGTCTAGATGATGGCTAGCCACAAGCGTCATCTGTCTGAAGGCTCATAATTTCTGACGAACAACGTAACGGTTCTTCTACTTCATTTCACAAAGGCTATTCCGTCGAAATTGTATGCCCCATATGCGATATCTAGAGGGGATGACATATTGCTTTGCTATCGAGGTTCCGTCCGTCCGTACGACCGTGCGTCCGTCGGTACATGAACGTACATTCGTCGACGAAATTGTAAGAGTTTCTCTATCATGCTGTAAGTTCAATATTACTGGATGGATTACTTGAAATGTTGATACGTTATGCATGTGGAAATATGTTATACCCTGATGTGACCATTAACATGACCATTAACATGACCTTGAATTGTCTGACCTTTATAAGATCGCTGAATGGCTTAGCGTAAACTGTTTGTAAAAGTGTCTCCATCATGTCATAACCAATGAATGGACTACTTTAATATTCGATTACTTGGTACATGTAGACATATTTGAAATGCACACGCTAGCATTGTCATGACTTTGACATGTTTTACCTCCACATGGTCGCCCAAACACCATGTTTTGTCAATAAGTCTGTAGGAGATTTTTAAGAGTTTCCTCATTTTGCCATAGCTTCCACATAGTATCAAGTATTTATTTCATATTTGGAAACTTGATACGTGTGGACATATGTGACACACACATTAACATGGAATGTATGAGCTTTATAACCTTCACATATTCGCTGAATCAATTAGCATATTTTGAAAAGTGTGTAAATAAAGTCCTACTTTCTCTTATTTATATCATGAAAATGAAAATCCCATTCGGGGCCTCTATGGATAAAATCGCACACTTAATGATAAATGGTTTTCTCGTGTATTTCATATTCTGAATGGAAATATTGGTTGGTGTGTGCTACAAAACCAACTTTACAAATTGCAATATATATGTAGAACACAAATGTGAGATATAACACGCTTACATTGCATTTTTAATGAGAATCTGCGTGAAAGTATTCAGACAGTAACGAAATAAATGTCTTGCTTGCACTTTACGTCGGTTGCTGGGTTAAAACTGCAAATACCGAATATAAATTGACTAAGACGTCTCGTACGGTTAATTTTCGTCCAGAACTGACATCAGTAATTGAAATTCATCAGAAAATGCAGTCCTGACTTTATGAATATACATTGTATAAAAAAACACTTATTAACAACACGACTCAAAATAAGGACATTTTAGTTAAGTGACTGTGTCTCAGATGGTACCTCCGTAGATGCATTCCACATAAATACATCAATGAATAGTGTGCGAATACAGTCACAACTCGTCCTTGGTCATACGTATTTATGTTTGTCAGCTATTTATCGCATGTGCCTGTCTGCTTTCGATGTAAACAGCAAGTCGATGAAATTCCATGTTAACTTTAACTTGTCCGTATTACCCCGCGAGCAGTGACGTAATTAATTTCATCGATTCACAGTTACCACTGACCACATTTTTGCGGAAGATAAGATAAAAAGACACACCGCTTGAAAATCTTCAAAATGATGTTGCGATGTATGTATACTCAGCAGTGAACACTTGTTTATCCCGTCAACACAGTGATAATGTGCCGTGAAACACGGTGCCATTTTTGATATCCTGTCAATAAGACCTAATCACCGCGTATGAATATATGCGGTGACTGGAGTTACATTTATTTTGCATTTTAAAGCCATTCGTAGGTGTTGACGGGATAAATAGAATAGTAGGTTTGTGCCGTGAATGGGAAAAATATCTGGCGCGGCACGGAAACGGGATGTGCTCGGCAGAGCCTCGCCCATCTTTCTTTACTTTATTTTTTTCTTTCTACTTTCTTTTACTTTATTTTTTTTCAGATCACACATAAGAAAATATGAGCCGCGTCGTCCGTAAACGTACCTTATGGTGAACATAATTCCTACTCCTAAATAAAGTCGTAAATGTCACAGAATGCAGGATTTAGCGTCTAAATTTCAAAATTTTCTTCGGGGAGAACCCAAACCCCCCGTCGAGAAAAGGGGGGGGGGGGCCCTCCCGGACCCACCCCCGCTCATTACGCACCCAACTATTTTGAAGGCTGGCTACTGGCCTGATGACGTTATCTAGTTTTGACGTGGTAACCAGAGTAGTTTGACGGACTAGAAGGACAGTCAGATTTACGGAGTTTTCACACTACTGCATGCTTTACCGGTTGCGTTAAATGCTGAACGATGTTTTACTGTAATTATAGTAACATAATAGCCAACTGTCGCGGAAATTAGACAGCCACAAAATCCACAGGTGGGGATAATATATGTCCACAATTCTGCACATACATTATATTACATGGAACATGCTCCAACAAACCCGGGGAATGAGAGGGAAAGTTAATTCCGAGAGGAAGTAATTAGACCGTCATTTTATTATCCCATCGCGCAGCGAACATATGGATGCAAAACTCGTCTGTCTGTCCGTTCGTCAGGTTTTCCATTCTGCCATTATTATAACATTTTTACCATATGACCGATTGGCTTGAAACTTTATACGCATGTTTATCATCATCCGAATTTTCATTCGGAAAACTCATGCTCCACCCGTTCCCAATGTCAATGTTAAATAACATGTACATTTCAGATCCTAATTTCAGTAGATGCGTGAGCGTTTCTCAATTCTCCTATAACTACTTTACCGTACGAGTGACTGGCTGGAAACTTCATATGCATGTTTGTCAGCATCCATATTGTCATTCCGTAGATGCATACGCGTTCCTCTATTTTCATATAACTTGTTCACCATATCAGGTGCATTTGTATGATGCACCAACCACAGCAACGAGATGAATGCCGTTGGCGGCGTTCTTTTTTATTTATTTAACACCCGCGAGTTTCCCGTCGGTCCCCACCAACTACCCGGTTGGGGGAAGACATGGATACATGTAGGTGGATACATTTTACGGTGTGTTTGGTGTGTGACGTGTTGTACATATGTAACAAGACAGGCCGGCAAATATTAGTATTGTGACATTTCCATATTCCCAGATTATAAGTGCCAATTTGATCTGCAATGGTAGTGACGCAAGACAGTTCAGTTCAAGTGAACCATATATATCGTCAGGTTTGGTGAATTACTTTTGAAAGCCTCATTAAAATACGCTTCGGACCATAACTATACGTCGGTCGATATATAGATATCAATACAAAGATATTGCGACAATGTATATACAGACCAGTCTACACAACAACACAGACTGAACAGCGTCTTCACTGTTTTCGTTCTTAAACTATGTTGTAATGGTAAAAACGACAAAGTAGTGTCATTATGTGTGTTTGATATAGGAGGAAACTGGAGTACCCTCGATGTTTCGTACATTGAAATATTCAGTCACCATATCTGTGTGATAAATGAATGATAAACACACAATTTGAATACAAAAGCTAATATAAAATAGGCACTACCTATGACGGGCAATGTCCTACCAGTTATCCGGACACTCAGTTTATCGGACAAATGAAACTACCTGTTAATTAAGCGTATTCTTTTGATCAAATATTGCAACGAATACATATAAGTCACGCAGCTGCTTGCTGTTTCTATGCCAGTATGAAGAATATATCGCCAAGGTGAACATTTAGTAAAATTTGCTGAACACATTCCCCAACTCTGTCCACAAGTTGTTTGCAACATCAAAAGTCGGGGGGGGGGGGGCGGGTGGGGTGGGGGGGCACAATCGAGTGTGCCCATTACGTCATTGCCGAGTTTTTCTATAAATACAATAAATTCTATAAATATGGTGTTTTCCAAGAAGCGAAGGGAGACTGATTTTTCTGCCGAACTACACAATGCTGTTTACACTAGTTTACTGGCGATAAGCTTGTGATTTCAATGTGAGAATATAAGTTATAATACTATTATACGTTTGTTCGGACGGTACAGGAGTAAATTGCAAGAGTTACCGTTCGCAACTAGGGTGAACACTGTTCGTATAACCCATAAGCTCCATTTCAGCCACATATCAATTCACCCAGAGATGTTTTGTGTCTACAGGTTTAACTACACTAAATTAAGCAGATATTCATAGGCGGTGTAACCAAAGTTAGTCTGTAAAATATTCCACATCTTTTAGATCAAATATACGGAGCCCCGCAGTTGGACATGGATTTGTTTTATTAATTCGTTCCCACGAAATAACAATTCGTTCCCTCAATTTAACAATTATTTTCCTCGAATTAATAATTAATTCTCACGATATAACAATTCGTTCTCTCGAATTAACAATTCGTTCCCACGAAATGACAATCTCGAATTAAAAATTCGTTCCCACGAAATGATAGTTCGTTCCATCAATTTAACAATTCGTTCCCACGAATGACAATTCGTTCCCTCAATTTAACAACAATTCGTTCCCGTGTGAACGAATTGTTATTTCGTGGGAACGAATTGTTAAATGGAGGGAACGAATTGTTAATTCGTGGGAACGAATTGTTAATTCGTGGGAACGAATTGTTAAATTGAACAAATTAATAACAAAAAAGTCTACGTCCCCTGTTCCCCTCCTCCGTACATATACACCGTTTGCTTTCAGAACCTGGTCGACTGGTGTACGTCACCGCCTACACTATAATCTTGCCAATATTTGTCCATTTCTTTATTACAAAACACTTGATTGTCGGAGCATGAGCTGTGCTAAAGCTCAGGCACAGCCAATCGAACGTTTTGATTGCGAGTTGATATTGCCAATAGATGTTCAGAAACGTTCGACTTGACATCTTGGAAAAATGCTTCACAAGCATGTTGTAACTTTGACACCAGTTTCGCAGTATAACCCGTCATGTCCAACATACATCATTTAATTAGTTTAGGTCAACAAGTATACTACATATCGACGCACACGTGTTTGGGAAAGTATTCTTATAACTTTCCTGTTATGGATACGCTGTTTACATGCCTTAAAGGGAAAGTTAAGTCCAGATTATTATTCATTATACCTTAATTTATTAATCTCCGGAATAAGGTTTTAGCGTTATATCTACACGATTACATCTATGCTAATCAACAGTCACTGTTACGAGAGTGGGATAGGTCATAATCGTAGCTGCTTGTTATAAGTTATAGCTTTCCTCACGTATATTGAATTTGCGACACTCCTGTAGCCTATTTCACCAACATTGCAAAGTATACTTGTCTAGCAAAGTATACTTTGAGGCATTAATCATTTATTTTTCCCGAAATGCACTATTTCATATAGAACTAACGATTGAATATATTTGATGATTAAAAGGATGCAGAATTATTATACTGAATTCATTACATTATCACAGCCAAAATGGCTGTGATAATGTAATACATTCAGTATAATAAAAATTAATAAAATTATCCTTAAATTGAAAATGTCTCCCTCAAAGTATACATTGCTACGTAAGTATACTTAGCAATGTTGGTGAAATGGGCTACAGATACATATTTAACCCTTCAAACACTATATACCTCTTTTGCGGTAGTGGGTTGGAAGCATGTGATTGGTAGTTTAACTATCGGGATTCGTCTTTTACCGGAATCCCGACCGGATATCTGGTTTGGGCCTCATACTTTTGTACGTCTTTGGCTCTTGTATGTGAGAGTTGAATCTGGTTATATATGCCCTTATATGAGTAATACGATTATTCCTAATCCTATTTATTTGAGGGGAAGGGTCCAAGTGACTTGGTGTGGTATGGATTTGGCACCATGTCAGGTTATCCAAGTTCAGGGCTGAATATATATTTTTCTTAGTAAATATTCCGTTCTGGTTTTGGGACCCCCCCCCCCCCCCCCCACCAACACCTCCCCCCCCCCCGCACCATAGCGATGATGCGGCAGGGTAAATACGGGATTGACCCCCCCGTTGGCCAGGCCGTAAATGATATTAGCTGTTGATTGGCCGTTAAACACAAATAAATCAAATGTATTGTGGTGTTTGAAAACAGTGTAGATCCAGATGAGCCGGCTCGCTCGTAGACCTTAGCTGTTGACAGGCCGTTCAGCATGTTAAACACAGTTAAATAAATAAATAAAGGACGTTTCCGTAAATGAGAGTGAGAATGAGAGTGTGCACACAACCGCGTTCCATTGTCCGTCTATCTCGTGCGCTGGAGTGACCATCACAAATCGGCGATGTAGTGGACATTGGTTACCGTTACCTAGGAGACGACGCCGGCTGGAGTTATGGGACTTTGACCGTGTTCGATGTAGTGGACATTGGTTATCTTTACCTAGCAGACGACGCCGGCTGGAGTTATGGGACTTTGACCGTGTTCAATGTAGTGGATATTTGTAGATAGTCATCCATTTCACCATGTTTAATAGTATGATGTAGTGATTGTGTAAATAGTCATGCTTTGATTATATGAGGCAGTAACTTCTTAGAGTTACCCTTGTCCATCTAAACGTTCGTAATCAGCAGTGATATTTACCATCGGACTGATATTTGTCATTCATGTCTGTTATGGCAGTGACCATAATGGCTGCCAAGATGGCAGCCCTTTGACTCCGGTGCACTACTTCATCATTACATTCAGTGTTTATTGTTTCTATTATTATCGCATCACTTGTATGAATTGCACTTGTATTGGCCAGTACCATGTATATATAGCCCTATCCTCCCTATAACTATAGTCCAATTATAACATACTCAATATAAGACCATGTTTGGGTATCCTGATAGTCCACGGCCTGGGTGTGTTGTTTAATTGTCCTCCCCTTGACCATAGCCACTATATTTGACTTGTGTTCTGGTGATATAATACAGTACTGTCTGATCGCGCAGCAATGCATTAACCCGAGTAGTGTCTTGTGTTTTGTTCAATAAACCTCAGTATGATGCAATAAGATCATTTAATGTAGCACATTGGGTTTATAACGCGATTTTGTTTGGGTGAGTGGAGATCCTGATAGAAATGTAATCTATTTAGAACTGAATATAGTACATACCGTTGAACGTTTCGTTTGGAGCTGACGTCAGTCATTCATTCATTCATTCAACTTCAGAGGCTATTGTTGGTGCAAGAGTTGCTATGTGTGTAGTTGATTAGACTTTTCTGTTATACAGAAAAAATTTCACGTGATCACTACATTCATGCGTGTATTGATTAACTTTCATTAACAGGTTTGGTGATGATCAGATGCTGAATGATTGGGATTTAATACATTATCTTGCATTTCAGTGACCTATACTAGTAGGAGCTGCACTATACTTTATCACAAGCATGGCTTGTGGAGGCGAGCCAGACATAGATCTGGATCAGGAGGCCAGAGAGCTGAGTGAACAAGACTTAGCGCTAATGGCCAAATTACTCAGTAAGTCTGGTAAATTTCAGGTACGGATACAAGGCTCAAACAACGTGGCCCAAGGCCAATCAGCCCAGAGCTTATGAGAACATAGCAACAGAAGGAGCCACCAGTGACACCCGCTCAGGTGTTCATGACATCTACTCCCGGGTCTGGAATTCATTCCTTTCAGTTTCCTCCAGTGCCACAGCCGCCTCGTATCTCCATGTTCTCGGGAGAGGAGCCTACACCTACGGGTGAGGTGGGATACGAGGTCTGGCAATATGAGGTGAAGTGCCTTCAGCGAGACCCAGTCTATACAGATTCTGTTCTTTTACAGACAATTCGACGATCTCTGAAGGGAACAGCAAGCAGAGTCCTCCTGGCCATTGGAGAGATGGCTTCCGTTGACCAGATACTCACAAAGTTTGAGAGCATATATCATGTATATGGCAATGTGTATACATGTGAGTCCATTTTGCAGCAATTCTATACAGAACGCCAGCGAGATGGGGAATCTGTTGCTGCATGGGCTTGCAGGCTAGAGGACTTGCTACACAGAGCAGTCGAGAAGGGTCATGTGTCGCCAGCTGCAAAAAAATGATATGCTCAAAAATAAATTTTGGACAGGTATTGCAGGCGACAAACTTAAAAATGCCACTCGACATAAATTTGACACGATTTCAGATTTTGACTTGCTGTTGAGGGAGGTACGCAAGGTTGAGCAGGAGACGGCCGGATGTGACAGGCGACAGAAGAGAGCCCATCAACATGCTGCCAGTGTGGAGACACAGCCTTCTCAGTCATCCATTAATGACCTTTGTAACAAGTTAGTCCATGATGCAGCGAATGGATGCAATGGAGAAGAGACTGGACCGGCAAGCCAGACAGGCAGAAGAGCAGCAGCATAGGACAGAGCTAGAACGACCGCGAGATCGTGGTCGTCCTTGGCGCGGACGAGGTGGTCGTGGTCGACCACGGGATGGTGTTTCTGTTGAGGGGCAGAACAGGGACACCGAGTACAAGACTGGCCCCAATTGCATTACTGGTCACATAGATAGGAATGTTTCCAGTAACACTACCTCTTTGTTAGATAGTATGGTGGGTCCATCTGTAGAAACAGATGTGACTGTTTGTGGGGAACCGACACGTGGTTTGGTTGATTCTGGTAGCGTAGTAACGGACTATTTTAGAACAGTTTTACAATAGTATCAACCACAGAGTTCCATTACGGAGTCTGCAAGATTTCAGACTCGTGGTGAATGTGGCTGATGGTAACCAGTTACCATACATTGGCTATGTCGACGCTGAGTTTACCATATCCAGCATTACCAGTCAGCCGATGTTCATCCCATGTCTTGTAGTACCGAATACCGAGTACAACAATGGGGTACCAGTGATCATCGGGACGAACCTGATACGACAGTGCATGGAGACATGTGACAACAGGACCGATGTACCAGATGTGTGGAACATGGTATTCACATCGATGGAGTCCGGTGTTAGAAGCATTGGGGTAGCCAGATCCACAAACAAGCGACCCATTTCCGTCAAACCACAGGAAACTGTGATAGTCTCAGGACTAGTACGGAAGGGCGACATTTCTGGAACTGTTGTCACAGAACAGGGAATAAGCACCTGGATGCCTAACAGTTTGTCCACGAGTAGTCTCCATCAACTCGTCGGCCAACATGGTTAGGATACCAGTGCGTATCTGTAACATATCTGCCAAAGTCCTGACCATTTCACCAAAGGCATCACTTTGTGAAATTCAGGCAGTGAAGGTTCTACGCAGCTGGGATCCAGAGGAATGTTCGTCGTCACAGACACCGGAAACAACCGACCAGAACTTTCAGTCCCTTGGCATCAAAGTGGACTCAGATTGCTTAACGGAGGAGCAAAATCTGCAAGCCAAGACTCTGATCGGCAAGTGGACGCATGTATTCAGCAAGGATATCACCGACCTGGGATGCACGGACATAGTTGAACATGGAATCACTCTATCGGATGACACACCGTTCAAAGATACATACCGGTGTATTCCACCCGGTATGTATGAGGAAGTCCGTGAGCATCTGAAGGATATGTTAGCTGCGGGAGCTATACGTCCATCCCAGAGTCATTTCTCGTCTAACGTGGTACTAGTACGAAAGAAGGACGACAGCCTTCGCTTCTGCTTGGACTTTCGACGTCTTAACACCCGAACTATCCGCGACGCGTACAGTTTACCGCGAATCGACGAGACGATCGACGCCTTGGCTGGCTCAAGATTCTTCTCCAAACTAGATCTCCGCTCGGGGTACTGGCAGGTAGCCATGAAGGAAGAAGACAAGGCCAAGACCGCCTTCAGCGTGGGACCATTAGGCTTCTATGAATGCAACCGAATGGCCTTTGGCTTGACGAATGCCCCGAGTACCTTCCAGAGACTAATGGAGCGCTGTATGGGAGATCTACACCTTCGAGATTGTCTCATCTACCTGGATGATATAATCATATTTTCGCGGACCTTTGAAGATCACTGTACCAAGCTAGAAGCTGTATTACAGAGACTTCAGCAACACCACCTCAAGTTGAAAGCGTCAACATGCGAGTTCTTCAAAGACAGAGTACAGTATCTCGGCCACATAGTGTCCGCTCATGGTATCGAGACAGATCCCGAGAAGATCAGAGCAATACAAGAGTGGCCTATTCCAATCAATATCAAAGACGTCCGGAAATTCCTTGGCTTCGCTGGTTATTATCGTAGGTTCGTCAAGGACTACTCCAATATCGTCCGACCAATCAACGACCTACTGATAGGCCATCCAACCAACCAGAAGACAAAGAAGACCAAGAAACCAGTTCCCTGGGTTTGGAATGATGTTCAGCAAGCAGCTTTCGATACCATTATCGACCGACTCACTACTCCACCCATCCTCACCTGCGCGGACTACACAAAGCCGTTTATCCTCCATACGGATGCCAGTGGCGATGGGCTAGGCGCTGTCCTCTACCAGGAACAGGATGGCATGGAGAAGGTCATTGCCTATGCGAGTAGAAGCCTCCGGAATGCTGAGCGGAATTACCCCACCCACAAGCTGGAATTCCTGGCGATGAAATGGGCCATCACAGAGAAGTTCCACGACTTCCTATATGGAAATACATTCGAAGTTAGGACTGACAACAATCCTTTAACATACGTTTTGAACTCAGCCAAACTGGATGCCACTGGTCATCGCTGGATAGCCGCGTTGGGAAACTACAACTTCAACATCGTGTACAGGAGCGGGAAAAGTAATACTGACGCAGATGCTCTGTCCAGATTACCTCAAAGGGATGAACATGTGTCAGAGGTGTTCACAGAAGCGGTAAAGGCCATCTGCCATGCAGCCCAAGTTCTGTTCCGTGATGTACCACTCGTTGAATGTAACGCGCTACTCACCCCAGCTGACTACAGTGATATCATTCCCACTGACGAGACAACTGGATTTAGCGACATCCCTGACTGGAAACAAGAGCAAGGGATGGATACGGATATCGCCAGAGTCCGGGACTTGGTAACGCGTAAACGGCGCTCCTCGCGACAACAGACTCGATAGGAAGACCCAACTACACAGAAACTGCTAAGCCATTGGAATAAGCTGATTGTACAGGATGGTGTTCTGTACAGGAAGTACCAACGCCAAGAAGAGACGATTCTTCAACTAGTTCTTCCACTGGCTTACCGCGACCTTGCGTTTCAAGCACTTTATGTAGAGATGGGTCACCAAGGGCGAGATCGAACCATTTCCCTGATCAAGGACCGATTCTTCTGGCCTCGAATGGACAAGGAGATCGCCGAACGTGTACAATGTTGCGAAAACTGTGTCAGGAGGAAAACACCATCCACGAACAGAACTGCCAACCTGGTTAACATTGAAACCAGTACACCAATGGAACTCCTATGCATGGATTACCTCAGTCTGGAAAGGTCCAAAGGCGGCTACGAAAACGTCTTCGTGATTACAGATCACTTCACCAGACTGGCACATGCCATTCAAACCAAAAACCAGACCGCTCACAAGACGGCCAAGGCGCTCTACGACTAATTTTTCCAGTATTATGACTTTCCTAGCATGCTACACAGCGATCAAGGAAGAAACTTCCGAGTCCGAAGTGATCAAAGAACTGTGTAACATTGCCGGAGTGAAGAAAAGTCGAACAACGCCTTACCATCCTATGGGAAACGGGATGACGGAGAGGTTCAATCACACCTTGTGCAACATGCTGGGCACCTTAGAAGAACACCAGAAGCAAGACTGGAAGTCTTATGTAGCGCCCTTGGTTCACGCATACAACTGTACCCACCATGAATGTACCCGATATAGTCCGTTTTTACTGATGTTTGGAAGGCACCCGCGACTTGCAGTCGATGCCTTTCTCGGCCTTACAGCGAAATTATCTGGGACTTATACCCGTTCGCCACGTGGATATGTAGAGAACTTGAAGGCGCGATTGGCATTTGCCTACCGACGGGCATCTGAAGAAGCAAAGAAGCAACAAAGCCGCCAGAAAGTTCTCTACGACCACAAAGTACGGGAGTCCAGACTACAACCGGGAGACCGCGTGCTTGTAAAGAACGTCCGGATGGATAAGAAACACAAGCTGGCCAACAGATGGTTGTATGACCCATATGTTGTGAAAGCACAACCTAACCCTGCTATTCCCGTTTAAGTAGTCGGCAAGAAGCACGGAAATGTAGCAGAGAAGGTTCTACACAGGAACCTGCTATTACCATTTTCGTCACTGCCAACTACTGTTGAGACACCATGTATATCAACAAGAGAGGGGAGAGCGGCAGCACAGAATACTGATTCGGCGACAGGGTCAGACTCATCAGAGTCTGAACTGGACGCGAATGACGATGTTTACGTTATTCCACAGCGTCGAGTTGGTCGGCGAGGACGGTTGTCTCCGCGACGTGCAATGCCGCCACACAGCGTCGATTCAGTGCACAGTGAAACACAGTCCACTGTGGAATCCACCGATAGTGTTCGGGCACAAGAAGAATCGATACGCCAGACACCTGTACCTGAAACAATGGATGGCCAGGGAAGGGCATCCATTAGTTCAGTAGAAAAAGAGACCGATCAGCAGAGCACACTGAGCTCACCGGAACCTGATATCGGACCAGAGCCGGAAGTTCCTGTAGAAAGACGATCCAGTAGAGAGCGACGAAACCCAGCCTGGATGCGCACGGGAGCGTATGATCTGACATGATTTGATGAGTTGTGTCCTTGTAACTTTTACTGTACTTGTATTAATAATAAATGTCGGGACGACATTTCCCGAAGAGGGGAAGTGTGTAGCCGGTCAATATGCAACTGATTGATTGTATTTGTTTTATATTAAATTCGGCGCGCGCGCAAAACTTAAGCACCCCACTTCAAACCCGTGACGCCCATATTTGCCCTATATGCCTACATATATGTCCTATATTCCCACATATATAGTATGTCCATACTATCCCATATAGTTATATCCTATACTTATATTTTCGGCACATGTATTTGTATTTGCACTTTATGGTATTACATGCATGCAGGAGTTAAGGCCAGTCTTTCGTTGCCTGGGGCAGAGATATGGTTTGTGGTGACGTCTCGTGAAATCTCACCGGATAAATTGGAATGTATTGTGCGACCGGCGAGAATTCGGCGCATTCCGCCAGAGACGCCATTACAAACCAGTTGAATAATTTATCTGTTTATTAAATTATCTTATATATCTTGTTCCAGGTAAGACATATTGGTATAGTAGTTTCAGTTATTCATGCACATGTCCCATCCACATTTTGTCAACTGTTTTATGGTGTAATTATCCTGTATGGCCAGGAAATATGTATTTTCCCTGTCCTCACCCGTGCGCGGACCTCATGGATCCATTGACATCACACATTGTGCATGTTGATGCCATGCACTGATGGGATATGTTCATGGCACATTAGCGTTCTATTAATAATTACCGATATTAATACTGCGGAGCATCTACTATACACTTGCCTCATTATTTCTCATGTTTCGGTCAAGTTGTGGTTGTTGAGAATCCTCTCCATAGACGATTCTAAATAACTTCACGCTTGCGACCGATCATTTGTATATATACGTACATGTAATCCATTGTCATTGTAAATAGTCATGACGGTTGAGCTGAGCGATATATTCATATATTACTGTTATAACATGGAGATGATTCTACCACGACTTTCATACATGTTATTTCCCATGTTCATTTACCAATGCAGAGTGTCCGTCCATTCATTTGATTCGTCTCATCTATGTATATTTTCGTCTGCATGCAGTCCCATTCACTTACGTATTCGCATTCGTTCAATCCCATTTATCTACTTTGTTCACTTTCATCCATTCTGTACGTCGATATTATGACAACCTAATAACTATTACTGGTATTACGACGATCTTGTGTGCTCGTTCGTGTACATTATCAGTGTAATGCTATTCTGATTATATGGCGCAACGTATTATTAATATTCATAGATGTGCATTCACGATTGTTTCATCAGGATCTACACTGTACACACATGTAATAAGACTGATTCTGCCATTCACAATACCTTATGGTATCATGAATGCACATGCATATTGCATTGTGATCTTCGCTTTTTGCAATATTCGGGCATTCCGCCAGAGACGCCATTACAAACCAGTTGAATAATTTATATGTTTATTAAATTATCTTATATATCTTGTTCCAGATATTAAATCGCTTGGCTTACTCGCCGTCGATACGGGATTGTTGTTCCCTTAAAACCCGACCCCGACACACCCTGTGACATACCTTTAAACAATTTCGTATAAAATAAGTTTTAACTGCAAAATTGTTGATTTCTAAGTTGAAAAGGGGGAGATAATTCATGACCAGTGGTTGAATAAAAAAAATCGAGATAAACTATGTATATCTACTCATCATAAGGAAGCTACATACTAAGTTTCAGGTCTGTAGCTATTACGGTTTAAAAGATTTACGAGTTACAAGGCAAAATTGTTAATTTCTTAGTCGAAAAGGGGGAGGTAATCGACGACTCTGGGGTCGAATAAAACATCGAAATAAACGGTGCGTATCTACTCATCATAAGGAAGCTACATACGAAGTTTCAGGTGTGTAGCTGTCATTGTTTAAAAGTTTAAGAGTTACAAGGCAAAATTGTTAAATTCTAAGTCGAAAAGGGGGAGAAAATCCATTACTCCAAGGTCGAATAAAAAATCGAAATAAAGTTTGCGCATCTACTCATCATAAGGAAGCTACACACCACATTTCAGATCTGTAGCTATTATGATTTAAAAGTTTTACGAGCTACAAGGCAAAATTGCCAACGTCTAAGTTGAAACGGGGGAGATAATCCATGACCCAGGGCCCGGGGTCGAATCGCTTTCGCCAATATTTATTAAATTAATCATTAAATGTTTCAATAACTCAAAAGTTATATTTATAACGCCTTGTTTATGTAATTCCCTGTGACGCGCAACATGTGTACGATCGATTTAATGTCGCGCCGCAAATCACGTAATAGTATCGTTATTGGAAAACACGTTTATGGGCAGCGCTCCATTCTAATTGACAGATGCCCGCGATGGGGCGGGGCAACCAACAAGTGTCGATCAAGATCAGCCTGTCACCCGCAGTCGGGTCAAGATCTGAACTGTTCGCCATTCCATCAATGAAACACCCGTCAAGCCTCAAACAAGCAATATAGATCGTTATCGGGCTACAATAATGTGATCAGGAGTTACACTAGTCACAAATACTATAAGCCCCATTACTCCAGTCACAGCCACATATGAGACACGCCATGTGATTTTGTACATAAGATCATGTGCGATTGTTCATGAAATATATTTATATATACTGTGATATTTTCTGTAAATGACGTCGAAAGATGACGCAATTTTCATGGCAAATGCGATTCCGTATTTGCTACTAAAATTGAGCCAATTTTCGAAGCCTAATACGGAAAATATCGTAAATTTTGTAAATATTTTTCATGAAAAATCGCACATGTTCTAAGGTACACAATCACATGGCGTGTCTCATATGTCAATCAATCGCACCATTTTATTTAATGAACTTTCCACCCACAGTCTGGCCAAGATCTGAACTGTTCGCCACTCCATCAAGGAAACACACATCAAGCTTCAAACAAGCAATATAGATCGCGCTACAAACCAAGTTTCAGGTCTGTAACTATGACGGTTAAATGTTTTCGACATACAAGCCAAAATTGGAAAATTCTAAGTCGAAAGAACATTTTGTGCCTACTGAGTCAGCATGTACCTTTAATGTTGATGCATTTAATAATGTGGATGGAATCTCATGTACTGATGGATGTCTTCTTACTGAGCTTGAATTCTTTTTTATTATCGAGCTAATTAAGTTTGTGTAACAATGGTAATGTAGATCCAGTGTATAATGGTTGGTAACTTGTGATGCAAGTGGTATTGAAATATATTGAATTTAGTTGCATAACAATAGGCAGTACAGTGTATACCTTGGTGTGAAATCATAATGCACCAAAACAACAGTTTCAATATATAGTGTTGTGCTTATGCATTAGATACATTGTGGAGACAAATTTTGCAATTAGTAGCATACTATACAATAGGTAAAATCATGCATAACACAACAAGATTCACAAGAATGTCAGAAATTTAAACACAAAATAAGTATATACAAGGGAACGGCTAACCCAATTTTCTGCCTGTAACGCAGGTATATTGTTTGTTTGTTTGTTGGTGTTTAACGACTTATCAACAGCTAAGCTCATTTAAGGCCGGGTTAATGGGTTTAGTACTAAATCCCATATATTACCTGTACAAGTGTACATGTACATTTTCAAGTACAATGTACATGTACAAATGGGGGGAAATCCCAAAATCAAAACTGAATATTTACAATAACAAAACTATTATTCAGCCCTGAAATCAGAATAAACCTGATCTGATGCCAGGTCCTCGCCACACCAGATTCACTTGACCCCTCCCAAAAGCAGTAGGATAAGTAATAATCTTACTACTGTTATAATGGTAACGCAGGTATAAGTCGCCCTGAGTTACAGACAGAAATTTGGGTTAGGCAACGGCAGGAATATACTCCACAATGTAAATACAGCTGTACTAGGCTGGAGACAGTATCACTAAGTTGAGGAATAACGTATCTTAGATCACAATATATAGATGAACAATTTACAGACCTTGGACTGCATTACACAATTCCGTATAACATAAGATTTTAACTAGAAAATGTGTTTATAGAACAGCGATGCCTCACATACCGCGTTGATAGTAAATAAGGCAAAATTCCAAGTCCAAAAGGGGGAGATGGCTCAATAATCCATGGCTCAGTGTCAAATCAACAAGACAAAATTGTTGATTTTTAAGTCGAAATGGGGAGGGAGATAATCTATGAGGGGGTGGGGGGGGGGGAGGGTCAGTGTCAAATCAAAAAGACAAAATTGTTGATTTTTTAAGTCGAAATGGGGAGGGAGATAATCTATGAGGGGGGGGGGGGGGAGGGTAAACAAAAACTTGAAATAAACTTTGCAGATCTGCTCATCATAAGGTACATGTAGCTACATACCAAGTTTCAGGTCTGTAGCAATTAAGGTTCACAGGTAATTCTAAGTTGAAACGGAGGAGAAAATCCATGAGGTCGATGTTTGTTATGGTTTAACGGCCTATCAACAGCTAAGATCAATTAAGGCCGGGTCAATGGGTTTAGTACTAAATCCCATATATTACCTGTACAAGTACATGTACATGTTCAACTACATGTACAAATTTGGGGAAAATCCAAAAATCAGAACTGAATATTTACAATAACAAAACTATATATTCAGCCCTGAAATCAGAATAATCCTGATCTGATGCCAGGTCCTCGCCACACCAGAATCACTTGGCCCCTCCCAAAAGCAGTAGGATCAGTACTAATCTTACTACTTTTATAATGGGTAATAACCCAATTCAACTCCCAGGTAACTAAAGAGCCAAAGATAAAAACGTACCTGAGGGCCAAACCAGGCAAATCGTGATACCAATAAGGAGGAACCCATACCGTTAATTTAAGCCGTCTCATTCGCCGACCACCACCCACCCATGAGGTCGAATTAAAAATGAAATAAACTTTGTGCATCTACACATCATAAGGAAGCTACACACCAAGTATCAGGTATGTAGCTATTAGGGTTTAAACGTTTTACGAGTTACAAGCCAAAATTGGAAAATTATAAGTCGAAAAGGGGGAGATAATCCTAGCTGCACGTTTTCCGCTGTATAGGAAACAGGTTGCACTATATCGCTACACCAGTCAACGGTATAAATTTGCGGAATAGCATTTACATTTCAGGCACTGACATACAGAAACAACCTGCTGGCGTTGACGTTCATACTTCGCTACATGTATATTGTTATTGAGAGACAATTCTACAATACGACACAAACATATGTATTACCATAAACTTACCTAATAAAGCGTGGAAATATGTTACATAATACATTGTATTAGTAAAGTTATTAGGTCACTCTCCACGAAGTAGAAAGTAAACAAAGAACGCTTCAAACGCAGATTTGGAAAACTCCGCAATAACGCTAATGTAATGCAGTGTAATGAAATGTAATTAGAGTTATGTACTCAGAACTAAGACAATATAGGACCCGGGGGTCGAATCAAAAATCAAAATAGACTTTGCGCATCTAGGTCTACTCACCATAAGGAAGTCTGAAATAATCGCATATTGCGACACTTTGGCCAATATCTATTAAATTATTCATTAAATGTTGCAATAACTCAAGTTATATTTAGAATCACATGACCGCCTTGTTTACGTAAAATTTCCCTGTGACTGTGGCGTGCAACATGTGTACGATCGATTCAGTGTTGCACCGCCAATCACGTAATTTGAAACACGTTTATGGGCAGCACTCCATTCTAATAGACAGGTGCCCGCGATGGGGCGGGGAAACCAATAAGTTACATGTAGTTATAGTTCACATATTCAATTTTTAATCAACTAATTTATTCGCTCGCTACACTCGCAAGAAATTAATTAATTAACGAGGATGGCGCGGACCGCATGTCGAGCCCGCCGAGGCATTTGATGGTCTCAGAGTGTATTTATTTTAGTTTGATGCCAAATAAGCATGCAAAGTTTCAAGCAAATCTGACTTACGGTTACACAGATAGTAGGTATGCGAAAACATTAACGCAAATTTTGACAGAAACTTTAACGCAAACTTCTAAGTCATTTAACCTTGATATAGGGGCACAGGGGCCGCATGAGTGGGATACAACATGAATATATGGATGATGACTAATAAGTATATGAAGTTTCAAGTCAATGTGATTGCAGAGATATAAGGTATTTAAAAACTTTAACACAGATTTTGGACGGACGCATGGACGCACGGACGCACGGACGCACGGACGTCATTGTGATCACTATGTCTCGCTTTCCGCAAGCGGGCTCGACAAAAAAATTAATATGTGAACTATAAAAACTATTTACATCAGTTCTTACTGAATAATAACGTCATTTGAATTGGAAATTAATAAAGGGACTGTGTCTCAGATATACAATAAACACATGTCGCATCATTGCAATGTAAATGACATGTGGCTGCAACTGGAGAAATGGGGCTTATGGGTTTTGCGATCAGGGGTCGATCAAGATCAGCCTGTCACCCGCAATCTGGTCAAGATCTGAACTGTTCACCATTCCATCAATGAATCACCCGGCAAGCTTCAAACAAGCACAAATCCCATAAGCCCCATTTCTCCAGTTACAGCCACATATGTGACAGGCCATGTGATTTTGTACAGAACAAGGTTGCGATTGTTCATGAAGTATATTTACAAAAAAATGTGCTATTTTCTGTAAATGACGTCGAAAGATGAAGAAAGTTTCATAGCAAATGCGGAATCACCAACATTCGACGTCTAATACGGAAAATATTGTAAATATTTTTCATGAAAATCGCCACATGTTCTTAGGTTCAAAATCACATGGCGTATCTCATATGTCAATCAATCGCCAACCATTTTAGTTGATTGAAACTACAGAAACAAGAGGGCCCATGATGGCCCTATATCGCTCACCTGTGCCAATGTCACAAACATCAAGCAAAAATCTGGTATGTAAAGTTGTCACTACTATACATCAAAATAAGCCCAATGACAGGCACCAAACATGTTAATGCGACAAATACACTTGGGGGGGGAAGAAGTCACCAGGGTAGGAGTTGTCTCGCGATATGTACAAATATATCTTACACAACTTTGAGAGGTTTGGAGACCACAACAGGATGCTTCCAGCCTACTCTTTATTGCAATCCTTAGATTTTATGTATTATATAACCATATTCCGTAAAAAAGTTGACCCCTATTTGACCCCCCGGGCCATGCCCCTTTTTGACCCAGAGCTTTGAAAAAGCATTGTACATCGATCATTGCTCTCAAGTTTCGTCGAAATCGGTCAGGTGGTTCGTGAGAAGATTTTTTAAGAATTTATGCTATTTTTAAATTTTCGACAGCGGCCATCTTGGATTAACGACGACTGCCATTTTAACAAAACTGAAAAGGCCTTACCAATGAACCATAACTGCGAAGCTTGGCCACCAGCGTTTTGTATGAATAAGACATTTGAAATCTCTTATAAAATAAGACGACCTTTTGACTTTCAGCGGCCATTTGGTTTGATGTAATAATCCGATTCGATGAAAACAGCACCACAGCGATCGCCTCATCAATACCTTTGATTTGAAATATTATAAGACCGTATTCAGTCATAAAAATGAAATTTGACCCCTATTTGACCCATTTTTGACCTGGGGTCACCATTTTAACAAATTTTGAAAAAAAGGATTGTACATCGACCATTTTATGCCAAAAGTTTCGTTTGAAATCGGGTCGGGTTGTTCGTGAGAAGATTTTCTAAAAATGTGTGCTATTTTTAGACGCCGCATCTTGGATTAACGATGACCCCGCCAATTTTAACAAAACTGAAAAGGGGGGGTGGGGGCTTTACCAATGGACATAACTGCGAAGTTACCAATGCCAAGCGTTTGTATGAAGAAGTCGTTTGAAATCTCGAATAATAGAACAAACCTTTTGACCTTTCGGCGGGGGCCATCTTGGATGATTGTTAATCAATCTGATTTCGACAAAATATACTTCTAAATGATCGTTTCGTCCATACCTTCGAATTGATATATGACCATGACCATAGTCGGTCAATGTGAAATTTGACCCCTACTTGACCCCTCCTGCCCCGACCATTTTTGACCCGGGTGCTAAAACTTGAAGGAATCTGAAACATCGCTAACTATCGATCATTCATATCAAGCTACGTCGAAATCGGCCTGGCGGTTCGTGAGAAGATTTTTTGAGAATTTTACCTACTTTTCAACGGCGGGCCATCTTTGATTTCGCGATGACCATCATTTTCACAAAAATGAAAAGCTTGACCCACTGACCAATTAATGTGAAGTTTGGCCAATATGGCAAGTGGTTCACGAGAGACGTTTGTAATCTATATTGAAAGAACGACCTTTTGACCTTTCGGCGGCCATCTCGGATGACGTAATTACCTGATTTTGACAAAAAAACGCTCCAGAGTGACCGTCTCATCGATACCTGGGATTTGATATATGACATGACCATATTCGGTCAAATGTGACATTTGACCGCTACTCGACTCCTCCTGCCCGGCCCACTTTTGACCCGGGGTCCACTATTTGAAGCAATATGAACCAGCGTTAACTATCGATCATTCATACCAAGTTTCGTAAAAATCGGCCTGGCAGTTCGCGAGAAGATTTTTTAAGAATTTGACCTACTTTTCAACAGCGGCCATCTTTGATTTCGCGATGACCACCAATTAAACAAAAATGAAAAGGCTTGACCCAATAACCATTACCGTGAAGTTTGGCCAATATCGGCCAAGAGGTTCACGAGAACAAGACGTTTGAAATCTGTATTAAAAGAACGACTATTTGACCGTTCGGCGGCCATCTTGGAGGACATGACCATCCAAAATCTACAAGAGCGATCGTCTCTTTGATACCTTCGATTTGATATCGACATGAGCATATTTGGTCAAAAATAAAATTTGACCCCAATTTCACTCCACGGGCCACGCCAATTTTTTACCCCATGGGCCATGCCCATCTGTGACCCCGGGGTCACCATTTTAACATCTTTGAAAGAGCATTGTACATCGATCATTCATACCAAGTTTCGTCGAAATCCGGCTAGCGGTTCATGAGAATAAGATGTTTTAATAATTTATGCTATTTTTAGACGGTGGCCATCGTGTAATCCCCCTACCTAAGGACCATGACCGTGAAGTTTGGTGACGATAGGCCCAATGGTTACCGAGGAGAAGACGTTTGAAAATGTTAACGGACAGACGACGGACGGACGAACGGACGTTCTTACAGTACTATACTTATGTGGCTTATCACGTTATAATATTTTTTGCCACATAAATAAAACGATTTTTTAAGCCCACATAAAAGGATTTTTTAGGTGGGCTAATTGTAAACCAACCCTATCCTTTACAAGTCCATAACCCTGTGGGGCTAGCCACTTTAAAGTATCCCTAATGTGTGGACGGACGGACGGACACGTCGTGGGTACAATAGCTCTTATGAGTTGGGTCGTGTTGGCCTGCTATTTGTTTATTGCATTTTATATTTTTCAATAAAACTGAACATATACAGCATCTAACTGTACAAAAACTTGGATTTAACCCGAGTTTACATTTACAAACATACACCAGCATTATATTGTTAATTTCAATACAATTTTTTACAAAAAAAAACACGTTTTTTCTCTCTCGGATATTCACGAATTTTGTAAATAAACATGATTTATTTTATTTCTATGAACAATAAAAGCTTAAAATATTTCAAAACTACTATTTACATGCATACTGAAATAACTTTATAAATAAGTTATTTAATAATTTAACAAGAACTGCGTCTATCGAACGCGGATGCCACCTGCAGCATATTTGAAAAACTGTGACAAAGTTGTTAACCTAAATTGTTAAGTCATTTAAGTAACGTAAGGTGAAGGTGAAAAGGCGGAGGTATTTAAAATTATGATACGGGGTGTGGCACACATTGCCAATGAATGAGTGTGAAGTATTGAAGGTATTTAAGCAACTTATGAGATGATTGGCCAAAATTTGAGAAAACTGTGACGAACTGGTTAACCAAAATTGTTAAGTCATTTAAGTAACGTGGTGAAGGTGAAAAGGCGAAGGTCATATAAATTATGAAAAGGCAGGTGTGGCACACATGCCAATGAATGAAGTGTTGAAGTATTGAAGCGATTAAGCAACTTATGTAGAGATATGGCCAGTTTTGAGAAACTGTGACGAACTGGTTAACCAAAATTTTGTTAAGTCATTTAAGTAACCTGGTGAAGGGTTGAAAACAAAAAGCGATTGGTCATACAAATTTTGGATGGAAAAGGCAGGTATGGCACACATACCAATGAATGAAGTGTTTGAAGTATGAAGAGATTAAGCAACTTATGTAGATGATATGGCCATTTGAGAAACTGTGACGAGCTGGTTAACCAAAATTGTTAAGTCAAATATTTAAGTAACCTGGTGAAGGTGAAAAGGCGAAGGTCATATACATTATGAAAAGGCAGGTGTGGCACACATACCAATGAATGAAGTGTTTGAAGTATTGAAGCGAATAAGCAAGTTATGTAGATGATATGGCCAGTTTGAGAAACTGTGACGAACTGGTTAACCAAAATTGTTAAGTCATTTAAGTAACCTGGTGAAGGTGAAAAAAAGGTGTAAGGTCATAAATTATGAAAATGGCAGGTGTGGCACACATACCAAAGAATGAAGGAAGTGTTGAAGTATTGAAGCGATTAAGCAACTTATATAGATGAAATGGCCAGTTTGAAAAACTGTGACGAAACTGGTTATCCAAAATTTGTTAAGTCATTTAAGTAACCTGGTGAAGGTGAAAAGGCGAAGGTCATATAAACTAGAAATGGGACGCTTGTCGACAAGCGCATGTGTATCCCCCTCCCAGATACACAAGTAGTTTGAAAAAAGTGTGTTCGAGTTATGCCGTCCGGAGACAAAAATCAGTGACGGAAAAACAAAGGAGATAACTAAATAATTAGTGATGCAAGAGTTGTCATTCTTGCGGGACACACCTTTAGGGTCGTGGTCTATTGCTGTGTGAAGTTTTCATGAAAATATTCAAAGGGTGTTCGAGTTATTGCTCCAGACACGAAATAAGTGCACGAAAAAACAACAAAAGGGATTAAACTAAGAAATTAACGACGCAAGAGTTGTCATTCTTACGTGCACACACCTTTGGGTCGTTCTTCTATGCATGTGTGAAGTTTAATAAAACTAGAAAATGTGTTCATAGAACACGGATGTCCCCACATATCGCTTTGATAATAAATGAGGCCAAATTGCAGTCAATAATTTTCTTTTACCTGAGCGTTAAAGTTTTTGAAGCACCAAGTATGTGACCTTCACCCTGGGCTTGGCGGGGGCAGGGAACAAACGTGGATTTGGCACAGGCGGGTAGAGGGACCATTAGAGCAAATGCATATATGAAATATGAAGCCCTGATCCGTGAAAGAAAACAGAAATTATAAGATATTTTACCTGAGCGTTTTAAAGTTTTTGAAGCAACTAAGTATATGATGTTAACCCTGGGGTTGGCGGGGGCGGGACGAACGGAACGTGGATTTGGCACAGGCGGTAGAGGACCATGAGAGCAACGCATATTATGAAATATGAAAAGTTGATCCGTGAATGGAAAGAAAAATTATAAGATATTTACTGAGCATTTAAAGTTTTTGAAACACCAAGTATGTGACCTTGACCCTGGGATTGGCGGGGGGGGCAGGACGAACGTGGATTTGGCACAGGGCGGGTAGAAGACCATTTGAGCAATGAGTATATGAAATATGAAGATGATCCATGAAAGAAAACAGAAAATTATAAGATATTTACCCGAGAGTTAAAGTTTTTGAAGCAATAAGTATGTGACCTTGACCCTGGGCTTGGCGAGGGCAGACGAATGTGGATTTGGCACAGGGCGGTAGACGACCATTAGAGCAACGCGTATATGAAATATGAAGTTGATCCGTGAATGGAAATAAAACATTATAAAGATATTTACCCTGAGAAAGTTAAAGTTTTTGAAGCACCAAGTATGATGACCTTGACCCTGGGATTGGTGGGGCAGGGACGAACGTGGATTTGGCACAGGGCGGTAGAGGACCATTAGAGCAATGCGTATGAAATATGAAGATTATCCATGAAAGAAAACAGAAAGTATAAGATATTTACCCAAGCGTTAATGTTTTTGAAGCACTTAAGTATGTGACCTTGACCCTGGGCTTACGGGGGAAGCAGAACGAACGTGGATTTGGGCATCAGGGCGGTAGAGGACCATTAGAGCAATGCGTAATATGAAATATGAAGCAGATCGTGGAAGGATGAAAGAAATTATGAGACCATTTATCCGAGTGTTAAAAGTTTTGTGACGGGACGGACGGACGGGAGGGACGGGACGTACGTTCCTTACGACGAATGAATTATTGTTTTTTTTGGTTTTTTACTGTATAAAAAATACCAACAAGAGTACCCAACACTATCCTAACCCTACCCAATAAGATCCCGTACGCTACACAATACCCACCCATTCGTGTGTGCGGACGACGGACGGACGGACGACGGACAAGGGTAACACTAAATTCCCCCTCCACTATCGTGGTGGGGCATAAAAATATTCCAAAAGGGTGTTACGATTATGCTCTTGATACAAAATCAGAGCACGAAACAACAAAGGGAGATAAGTAAACAAGAATTCCGCGGAATCAGATGCTCGCCTTGTCCCGCCTTGACCTCGAGCCTGGGCCCAAAAGCAATTTTCATGGCCCGAACATATTATACAATTATTTTTGACTAGTGAACCATAGAATATCAGATTATATTCTATGGCTCATAGTCCAATAATTGTTTTAATTATATTTGATAAATAGTCTGTATATAAAAACTTACGACCTTATGCTACTAGACAAAAATTGAAAAAGATTTGAAAAAAAAAATGAAAAAAAAAAAGGAAAAAAAGTTTAAAAATTACAAAAAATAATAATGCTTGCTACTGGAGCCAGAATTTTTTTAATAGTCCTATATTTATCTACACTATCTGCACTGGTCCACATAATGCCACAATATTTTCAACACAGTTTACGGAAATGTAATATAATCAATTACCTGTATAAATTACTGTAAGTGGTCAGGTGGTCAGTTGCACATGCTAGACATGCACTGTGATAGTCTGTATATAGCACTTACGACCTTATGCTAACTAGACAAAAATTGAAAAAAGAATTTGAAAAAACAAAAAAAAAGAAAAAAGAAAAAAAAAATGAAAAAAAAAAAAAAGAATTAAAAAAAAAAGTTTAAAAATAATAATGCTTGCTATTGGAGACCAGGGGCCCGTTTCACTAACGAACTAAGCAAGTACTTTTGTCATAAGTTATAAAACTTAAGTCCGGAGTACGTGCTTAGTCGTTTCACAACACATCTTAGCAAGAACGACAATCGAAATTTATATGAAAAACTAAGCAGTAGCTAGCAGTCTTAAGTTATAACTTAAATATTTAAGTCGGAACTTATGAAATAAACAAAGATGGATCGCCCCATATGTGCCGAGGTGGAGAAAACAATTCACTGACAGCAGTAAATGTTCACTTCATACGTACTATTTTAGGCAATATCTGCCATAAAACCATATATGCTTACATATAGATAAGCCACACTTGTGCAAGTATTTTACCCGTGTATTGCTATTTGTGATGTAGGTCATGTCGTTACCAGTATTCGTTATGCCCAGTTATCGACAACATTTACAACTGTAGATCCAGATGAGCCGGCTCGTAACAAACCATCTGTATCTGTACATGTATGTCTGTTTGTCGTTGGTGTCAGTCAGTTTGGTCGGTATCAGTTGGTCAGTGTCAGTTGGTCAGTGTCGGTCGGTGTCTGTCGGGTCTCGGTCAGTCAAGTTGTCGGTTGGTGTCGGTTGGTGTCAGTCGGTGTCGGTCAGTTTTGATCGATCAGTCGTGTCGGTCGATCACGTCGGTTGTTGGTCGGTTGGTCGGTCGGGATCGGTCGGTCGGTCGGATCGGTCAGGGATCGGATCGTCGGGTCGGCTCGGTCGGTCGGTCGGTCGGGTCGTTCGGTCGGTAGGTCGGGTCGGTCGGGTCGGTCGGTCAGTGTCGGTCAGGTGGTTTCGCTTACGGTCGGTGTCAGTTGGTCGGTGTGTCGGTCGGTGTTGGTCGGTCGGTCAGTGTCGGTCATTGTTTCGCTTACGGGAACGGGTCGGTGTTGGTCGGTCGGTGTTGTCGTCGGTGTCAGTCTGTCCGGTTGGTGTCGGTCGGTCAGTGTCGTCGGTGTAGGTTTGTCAGTGTCGGTCGGTCAGTCGGTCGGTCGGTGTTGGTATTTGTCGGTGTCGGTCAGTTGGTTCGCACAGTCGGTGTCAGTTGGTCGGTGTTGGATCGGTCGGGGTGTCAGTCTGTCGGTTGGTGTCGGTCGTCAGTGTCGGTCGGTGTAGGTTTGTCATGTCAGTCGGTAGTACGGTCGTGTCGGTGTTGTATGTCGGGGTGTTCGGTCAGTTGGTTTGCACGGTCGGTGTCAGTTGGTCGGTGTTGGTCGGAAGACGTCGGTGTCCCAGTCTGTCGGTTGGTGTCGGTCGGTCAGTGTTCGGTCGTGTAGGTTTTTGTCAGTGTCGGTCGGTCGTCGGTCAGTCGGTCGGTCTAGGGTGTCGGTATCGGTCCCCCGGTGTCGGTCAGTTGGTTTCGCACGGTCGGTGTTAGTCGGGGTTCGGTTCGGGGTGTCGGTCGGTCGGTGTCAGTCGGTGTTGGTCGGGTGTCAATCGGTGTCAGTCGGGGGTCGTTTGTCGGTCGGTCCGGGTTGGTCGGTTGGTAGGTCAGTGTCGGGTCGATTGGTGTCGGTCGGTCGTGTAGGGTGTGTCGGTCGGTCGGTGTTGGTGTGGTCGGTCGGTTGGTCGGTCGGTCGGTCGGGTCGGTGTCGGTCGGTGTCGGTGTCAGCGGTGTTGGTCGGTGGTTCAATCGGTGGTTCAGTCGTCGTTGTCGGTCGGGTCCGGTGGGTTGGTCGGTTGTAGGTCAGTGTCGGTCGATTGGTGTCGGTCAGTCGGTCGTGTAGGTTGTGTCGGTCGGTCGGTGTAGGTGTGTCGGTCGGTCGGGTCGGGTCGGTCGGTCGGTGGTCGGGTCGGCTGTCGGTCGTGTCGGTCTGGTGTCGGTCGGTCAGTGTCGGTCGGTCGGTCGGTCGGTCGGTCGGGTCGGTGGTTGGTCGGTTGTGTCTTGGTTGGGTCGGTTGGTCGGTTGGTGTCGATCGGTGTAGGTTTGTTGGTGTCAGTCAGTGTCAATCGGTTCAATCGGTGTCGGTCGGTGTCTAATCAGTGTCAATCGGTTTGTCGGTCAGTGTTAATCGGGGGTGTCGGTCGGTGTTGGTTCAGTGTCTATCAGTGTGAATCAGTGTCGGTCGAATCGGTGTCGGTCAATGTCAATCGGTTGTCGTTCGGTGTCGGTCAGTGTTCCTATCAGTGTTGAATCGGTGTCGGTCGGGGTATCGGTCGGTGTTGGTTGGTTGGTGTCTATCAGTGTCTATCAGTGTCTATCAGTCAATCGTGTCGGGTCAGTGTCAATCGGTGCGGTCGGTGTCGGTGTGAGTTGGTCGGTCGGTGTTTGTCGGTCTCTTGGTGTCGTGTCGGTTGGTGTCGGTCGGTGTAGGGGACGGTGTTTGCCCTGCCTGCCCTGGCCCCCTGCCCTGCCCTGCCCTGCCCTGCCCTGCCCTGCCCTGCCCTGCCCTGCCCTGCCCTGCCCTGCCTGCCCTGCCCTGCCTGCCCTGCCCTGCCCTGCCCGCCCTGCCCTGGCCCTGCCTGCCCCTGCCCTGCCTGCCCTGCCCTGCCCTGCCTGCCCTGCCTGCCCTGCCCCCTGCCCTGACCCTGGCCCTGCCTGCCCTGCCCTCCCTTGCCCAGCCCTGCCAGCCCTGCCCTGCCCTGCCCTGCCTGCCCAGCCCCTGCCCTGCCCTGCCCTGCCCTGCCCTGCCCGCCCTGCCTGCCCTGCCCCTGCCCTGCCCCTGCCCTGCCCTGCCCTGCCCTGCCCTGCCCCTGCCCTGGCCCTGCCCTGCCCTGCCCTGCCCTGCCCCTGCCCTGCCCTCCTGCCCTGCCCGCCCTGCCCTGCCCTGCCTGCCCTGCCCTGCCCTGCCCTTTTCCCCTGCCCCTGCCCTGCCCTGCTGCCCGGCCCTGCCCTGGCCCTGCCCTGCCCTGCCTGCCCTGCCCTGCCCTGCCCTGACCCTGCCCAGCTCGGCCTTGCCCTGCCCTGCCCGGCTCGCCCCGCCCCGCCCGGCCCGCCCCGCCCCGCCCCGCCCGCCCCGCCCCGCCCCCCCCCGCCCGCCCCGCCCCGCCCCGCCCCCACCCCCGCCCCACCCCGCCCCGCCCCGCCCTGCCCTCGTCCCGGGCACAGTTTGGGATCTTAGGTGGTTGGAGGTGTCCGCCTAAGATAAACAAAAACAATGAACATATTTTCCGTAACGAAAGCCTTTTTGTGTCTTAAGTGGTCATTTTTCTTTTTTCTTTAAAACGATGAATATACCAACCTAATGGTGTGTCATGAATGAACGTCCGTCCGTCCATCCGTCTGATTGACTATCCGACTATTGTTTGTTCTTTCTTTTCAGAACATTACAAACGATGCAGCTGCATTTTGCTATATCCAGGCGCGTAATTTACGACGGGAACGAGTCTTTAGTACCGAACCAATCCCCTAGATTCTGGATAACGAGGACCAAATATCGAAATTCAGGTGTCTCGTGATTTGTTTTCTACAAGTAGGCGACATTGCACATGCTGACATTATACGGGTCAAACCTGATCACACAGTCTGTCAGTGTCATTGCAAGTGTTGACTGCATTGCGATTTTTTACGCAACTGGTAGTTTCCTGGCGGTTTACTGGAGATATACAACATAACAAATCAAGTGGTTCTAGAAAGTGGATAAACTTTTGCGGACAGTGTTAGGCCTGTGTTTTCGTTTCTGATAAGGAGATACCTTGTTTTCAGACTAGATGGAGAGAACAGTCCTGACGCATTTAACAAAAAGTTCAGACCCGTCCTTGAATGCAGTGCGCATTAATCCAGTCTATACTGGTCACATGTTCAGGCAATCATATATGTGATCACTGACTCACACAGTGCATGCATTTCTAAATGTAATCAACAAAAATTACCCGTGTCCAGTTCAAAAAAAATAAAAAAAATAAATATATATGTCATTCAGTGTTTTATCGATACATCCATATTGACCGGGGCATACCATTAATAATCGACAGTACATGAGTTCTGCTGACTCTGAAACGTGATTTCTAGTTTATGAGGTAATCTAAGTAAAATTTAAAAAATGGGTTCGAACTACCATTTTTATTGGATGTAAAATAAAAACATTGTTAATTGCTTACTTTTGTTGCTGTTTCATGTTTCATATGCCAAATTTATATTACAGTATAATGTTCCAAGTTGCAATAAATATATCCCCACAGTATTCAATGGCGTCGGAATATTGAGATCTATTTATATCTACATGAGATTTATTTTTAAAAAATTAATAATATTCAACATTAGGCTTGCAAATCGTTATTTTAGATGTCAAAACACATAAAGGGAAAGTAAAGTCATCATAAAATATATAAGCCACGAGCGGATTCGAACCCGCGCGACACATACCGAAGCTGTAAACAATAACTAAGTTGTAACTTATGACGGACTTGTTATGACCGTCTTAAGTTTGTGTTGTGAAACCAAATAAGCAATGACTTAAGTCGGTCATAACTTTTGTCATAAGTTATAACTTAAGTTCGAACTTATGTACAAACTAAGATTTGTTAGTGAAACGGGCCCCAGATTTTTTTTAATAGTCCTATATTTATCTACATATATCTGCACAGGTCCACATAATGCCACAATATTTTCAACACAGTACCCAATGTAGTAATTTACCTGTATAAATTACCTGGTCAACAGTGGTCAAGCACTGGACATCTGCACATGCTAGCCCATGCTAGCACATGGTTCTCCCAGTTTCTATTGTTCTATCTACAGGTAAGGTGTACAGAGTACACGAGAAAATGTGTACAGAGCAGACGAGAAAACAGGTCTTCATGCATTATTGTCCAGTTTGTAGAGTGCGCAAAACAAAAAAGAGAGATAACTGAAAAAATTAGCTACGCAAGAGTTGTCATTCTTGTGCGCGACACACCTAGGGTTGTGGTCTATGCATGTGTGAAGTTTCATGAAAATATTCCAAAGGGTGGTCGAGTTATGCTCCGGACAGGAAATCAGTAAGCGAAAACAAAACAAAAGGGAGATAACTCAAAAATTAGCTATGCAAGAGTTGTCATTCTTGTGCACGACACACCTTCGGTTCGTGGTCTAATTGAATGTGTTAAGTTTCATAAAAATATTCCAAAGGGTGGTCGAGTTATGGTCAATCAGTGCGCGAAACAAAAAAGGGAGATAACTAAAAAATTAGCTATGCAAGAGTTGCCATTCTTGTGCGCGACACACCTTCGGGTCGTGGTGTTATGCATGTGTGAAGTTTCATGAAAATATTCGAAAGGGTGGTGGAGTTATGCTCCGGACACGAAATCAGTGCGAGAAACAAAAAAGGGAGATAACTAAAAAATTAGCTATGCAAGAGTTGTCATTCTTGTGCGCGACACACCTTCGGGTCGTGGTCTATGCATGTGTGAAGTTTCATGAAAATATTCCAAAGGGTGTTCGAGTTATGCTCCGGACAAGAAGTGTCTGCGGCGGACGCGGACGCGGACCGCGGACGCGGACCGCGGACGCGGACCGCGGACGCGGACCGCGGTCGCGGACGCGGCGCGCTGTCAAATCCATAGTATCCCCCGACGGAGTCCGGGGGATACAATTATGAAAAGGCAGGTGTGGCACACATACCAATGAATGAAGTGTTGAAGTATTGAAGCGATTAAGCAAGTTATGTAGATTATATGGCCAGTTTGAGAAACTGTGACCAACTGGTTAACCAAAATTGTTAAGTCATTTAAGTAACCTGGTGAAGGTGAAAAGGCGAAGGTCATATAAATTATGAAAAGGCAGGTGTGGCACACATACCAATGAATGAAGTGTTGAAGTATTGAAGCGATTAAGCAACTTATGTAGATGATATGGCCAGTTTGAGAAACTGTGACGAGCTGGTTAACCAAAATTGTTAAGTCAAATATTTAAGTAACAAAGGTGAAGGTGAAAAGGCGAAGGTCATACATTATGAAAAGGCAGGTGTGGCACACATACCAATGAATGAAGTGTTGAAGTATTGAAGCGAATAAGCAAGTTATGTAGATGATATGGCCAGTTTGAGAAACTGTGACGAACTGGTTAACCAAAATTGTTAAGTCATTTAAGTAACCTGGTGAAGGTGAAAAGGTGTAGGTCATATAAATTATGAAAAGGCAGGTGTGGCACACATACCAATGAATGAAGGAAGTGTTGAAGTATTGAAGCGATTAAGCAACTTATATAGATGAAATGGCCAGTTTGAAAAACTGTGACGAACTGGTTAACCAAAATTGTTAAGTCATTTAAGTAACCTGGTGAAGGTGAAAAGGCGAAGGTCATATAAATTATGAAAAGGCAGGTGTGGCACACATACCAATGAATGAAGTGTTGAAGTATTGAAGCGATTAAGCAAGTTATGTAGATGATAGGGCCAGTTTGAGAAACTGTGACAAAGTGGTTAACCGAAAAGTGTGACGGACGGACAGACGGACGGAGAGACGGACAGACGGACGGTCCATGTAAATTTAATGCCACTTTAATATCAAGACAGCCATGAAGTCACGACTATTTTGTCGTCAGCTGCTTTCCATTTCTTCCATCAAAAACATGTTTTGACAGCACTTTAGAATAATATACAACATGCTTCGACAGCACTTCAGAATCATTTCCATTTGAAACCATGTTTTTATTGAGAAATAAGGCAATATATAAAAGCTGACGACAATTGTTGTGAGTAGCGGTCTAAGGATTATATACAATAAATTTGTAATAAACATGTTTATAATACTGGAAAATAACTAGTGTTGAAAACGTTAGTTATTTTCCAGTATTATAAACATTATAAAAAAACGTTATTTTCACAAATTCCGTTTTTCACAATCAGATTGTTTTCCAGACGACTTATAGGCATAACTGGGATAAGAAAATAGGATAGAAATCTACAATCAACCCATGTTTTCCTGATCTGGTTCATCCATGTCTACGTATATCCGAGACCCAGTGCCTTTAATACCCGAGCAGAAATACTTTTATACAGTCATTATGTACGTGAGATACATACAGGGAATTGTTGTGTTGGTTGTAACAGATCCTGTAAGGCCGCAATAACTGTCCGTGCCCGAAGACTTCAATACGGGTACAATCCGCCGTTATGTGATGGATGTTGCCATACTCGTAGTCGCAGACATAGATACTTCCGTCTGGGTGGACGGTGAGTCCGCGTGGAGACGCCAAGTTGTCTCCCTTGTATCGGGCCAGCACGACACCATCCCGGGGCACACGTGTTACCCCGCCGCCGATGTCTGTCGTGATCAACTAACCACGGGTGTTGTGCCTTATAGACTGGGGGCAGCCATCAGGACATGTCCATACAGTTGTCACCTTCCTACCCATCATGTCAATCTCCACAATGTCTCGTGATGTATCTACCGCCGCCAGGTTGTCGCCACATCTGGTCACACTGAAGCATTGCACTGCGGTCTTGATGATCCGCCCGGGGGTCAGGTTGCCCGACACCGACACAAACTGGATGGTGTTGTCTGGCATACATACAGCTACCTCCCCGCCGTCTGTCTCCGCAATGTCGTAGGGACGGGATTGTAGTGGAACGTGGGACACCAGTGTATGGTTGTTGTCAAACAGCTTTATGTTGTTATTGTTACAGTCCGACAGTAGTAGCCGGCCGTCGGCGAGCACGAGTAAACCTAGGACGTAACAAATGCCGCCATCTGTAGGTCCACGGATATTGATGTTATCACTCAGACATGGGAAGGTTTCTGTCACTAATTGTCCAAGAGCACCAACACTTTCCGTCACTAATTGTCCAATAGCACCAACTAAATGATCCAATACTGTTTTATTTTCTACAAAAACGCAAGGTGTCACGTTGCATTTATGTTGAATACCGGAAGTTGATGTTTTGCACTCGGCTATCAATGTTTCAGCCTCCTTCAACAATAGAAAGAGATTATTCTCGCGGCCTTTCTTTGCTTGGTGTCTGATGTCCGTCTGTACGGACGTGATACGATCGCTGTAGTCGCGAGATAACTTGCAGACGTCGTTTATTCGGTGCGCCTTGGCGTCCACGTAATCCCTATACTTCTTCTCGGTGTCGTCCACGAGTCGGTCAATGATGGCCATTACCTTATGGCGACACGCCTTCAGATCACGCAAGCATTCAGCGCCCGATTGAATCAAGTCGTCACGGGAGTTGGACGCCTGCATACCAACGTTGTTCATCGTATCCAGTAGCGCCGTAAACGTCTGCTCTATGTCCTTGTATTCCGTCGAGTCGGCGCCCCTTTAGAAATTCCGGGAATGTACTTGACCCCTTCACAGACTCTGTGGTCCTCCGCAACACACGCGCTACATGCAGTTTTATTATGTGACCTGCAGTAGTACTCCGTGACCTTGTCGGGGTGGGTGGGGCAGGGGGTCGTCAGTTTATCCTCCCCGCTGTCGACGTAACCGGCCTTAGTGGGCGTGGCCCCCGCTCGTGCCATATCTGCTTTATTCAACAGGACGTGATTCCTGGTGAGCTTCACTCTGCGGTGGATTTGGAAACATTCCTGACACAGGTATTCTTCACAGTCCCTACAATATCCTTGTGCCTCTCTATGTTTGCCATCCTCGTGACACGGCTGGCAGCGGTGTTCGTGTGTCCTTGACTTCTGGTCCTTGCTGTGGCCACCTGTCTCCTTCCCTCCATCAAATTTACCACCTTCTGCCCTCTTTCCAGATACTTCCATAGTTCAACTATACAGCTGTAGTCTATTATTACAACGACGATGTTCTGGTACGTTTTCCAATGTATTCACCGTGTATAAAGCTGTGTGTAACTATTATACTCAACAAAACTAGAAACGTCCCTGTTTTATAGCCGGTGTAGCTCTGTCTATGTATGTACCACATGTTCAAAGTACTGTATTTTAAACCGTGGCGATGTTCAGAATACGATCGTGTAGAGTTTAGCCGATACACACGGTTTACATAGCGGCCAGTGACCGGAACGTTGATTTCCACTTTTTGCACGTGCACGCTATACTTGTCATCGATAAGGTGATTCAGTTCATGTCGTACCATTCATGCGATAGGGGCTATTCGGAAAATTAAAAAACTTTTTTAATTTTTCACTGTTTTCGATATGCCACGGCTTTCCGAAAACGAGCGAAATCAGCAATTGGGATGCTTGCGGGTGGGATGGCCGCCAGGGCGGCCGCGCCTCGGTTTGGTTGCTGTCGGAAGACGATTGATCGTCTTGCAGCCCGGTACCAGCAGACTGGGGCTGTTCACGACCGGCAGCGACCTGGTAGGCCTCGTATAACGACGGCTAGAGCCGATCGTTACATTACGTTGACGCACTTACGTCAACGTCGATTGGCAGCCACAGTCACTGCTAGGCGATACGGTGTCTCAGGGCAGACCATTCGCAACCGGTTACGTCGTAACGCCCAACCAATCCGGGCACGCCGCCCGTACACTGGTCAGATAATGACCCAACGTCACCGTGCTGCCAGACTGTTATGGGCGCGACGTCATCTGAAACTGGAGAAGGGCTGACTGGAACCGAGTTTTGTTCACCGATGAATCTCGGTTCACAGTTAGTCATGCTGACGGAAGATTACGGGTATACAGGCGTAAAATGAAAGATTCACCGATTGTTGCATTGTTGAGAAGAACAGGTTTGGGGGATGGGAGCGTAATGGTCTGGGGTGGATCATGGGAAACCGGAAGACAGATTTGGTTGTTGTACAGGGCAACATCAATGCACAACGTTATGTTGCAGATGTGCTAAATGCACATGCCTTACCATTTATCCGTCAGCATGGTCCTGGTGTGACATTGATGCACGACAATGCCCGCCCTCACGTAGCCAGGGTCACCACTCAATACTTACAGCAAAACAACGTCGACGTCATGCCATGGCCCGCGGTCTCCCCGGATCTCAATCCCATTGAGCACATATGGGATGAGCTGGGCCGCAAAGCACGAGCTAACCATCAGATTGACAATGTTCGCGATCTTACACGGGCGTTACAACGGGAATGGAGGAATTTGCCCAAGCACTGGTATTGCGTTACGTCACGTCGATCGCGGTAGGATCATTGCATGCATTCATGCAAATGGTGGCCACACTCGGTACTCTAACGAGATTTACTGAATTTGCCACATTACTTATTGAAATTCCATCTCTAAACATTAAGTAACACATTTCTGAGTTTTTGTGATTTTTGATTTTGACCCCATACCGCCCTTGGCCGGTTATCTCTCGAATATTTAACAAGATATCCAAATGCAATTTATTGGCTTTGATACAGAAATGAATGAACTTGTTTTTCCATTTTGATGTTTAAAAGTAACCCTTTTGGTTTTTGATGAATCTTTCCTTAAACATGGAGGGACGTTTCTAGTTTTGCTCAGTATATAATCCAGGATACCCTGCACTCCACTGTTGTGACTGTGTTACTCGTTCAACTGCATGTATAAGTTAGAGATAAAACATGTCAGTAGAATCACAGGTTGAAGTAACCAACCAAGTATAAATATACATAAAAGCATCAATAAGTGGTAACAAAATAAGCTAAACACATGATTTACTCCTTAATGTGTTATAAGATGGAGTAAACAAATGTTAGCATACTTTTTTATCTCACTTATTGGTGTTTTTATGCATATTTAATGTACGTATAGACACTGGTAAGTTACTTCAACCTGTGAGTCCAATATGCTTCGATAGCTGTTAGTAAGCAGTGCTGGGGGACATTTGTGGAAATCGTCGAGACGTATTTCGGCCGTCTAAAATCTCCCCACGGGCTGTTAACTAACCATATTCAACGAGAAGGCATTATCTAACTAATTTATTGCACGGATATGACGGAAATATGAGAT
The DNA here is from genome assembly GCA_029237695.1 of Conchocele bisecta. Taxonomy (NCBI): domain Eukaryota; kingdom Metazoa; phylum Mollusca; class Bivalvia; order Lucinida; family Thyasiridae; genus Conchocele; species Conchocele bisecta. The sequence goes on along the minus strand of CM055268.1, from coordinate 123,861,904 downwards.
AAATATGATATATACAAATACAATAATATTTAATTCCAGACACTCCCCTTGGTTACCCCACTATAGTTCACAGTCCGTCTGCATGCACTCAATGTCTTGCGATCACGTGTTGGTTCATGACACGACAAAAACGGCTTACTGCGCTTACAATCACTGCTTATGCATCAGTCAATGTAAGTCCCCGCCCCCCCCCCCCCCCTCCCCCCCCCCCCCCCCCCCCTCCGGGGGAATAGCGGGGCTTATATTTTCGTTGCTGTTAAAGCCCCGGTGAAGGCCCCGCACTGCGGGGCAACATGGTCGGTAAAAGCCCCGGTAAAATTGCCCCGCACTGCGGGGCCATCTGGTGATTTTAAATGTGAAAAAATATTCTTGCACGAAAATGATGTGTTGTAGAGCAAAATGTCACTTATAAATAGTAGATATCTGGGAACTTTTATTAGTATGGGAAGCCATTATTACAACCCAAGCAGCTTTATTCGTTGTAGATGTAATTTGGTAGCACATTTGGCCTGCTACTCGTTCTATTTCTAGGGTGGTTGACTTAGTGATATAGTTGTTTTTGAAACCGTTACAGTCGATGATCAGCTGGGTAATGACCGATATGTTTAGTTTGTTTAGTAAAAGTTCGAGTCTCCTAGCACTTTTTGGATTTCTTGACGAAACGCCGGGTAGGTCTGTTTCCGAACTTCGTGTAGTGCTGGGCATCTTAGTAGCATGTGTGACGCATCCTAGCTCCGCCTCCAAATGACAGTTAGGACAAGTAGGGTCGACTAAGTACAGGGTAAATATGTGTTTGTTGCTTTGAAATAGGTACGTTCCTGTTAATAGTAGTAACCAAATAAATAGCCGCTAACCTTTGGCACCACCCACGGACTCGGTAGAAGGAAGGTCGGATATGTGTGAATAGTATTAAATAGCACAAAAGTGGACCCTTGCATGATACAAACTTCTTAACCGTATTAACGCACGGACACACGGACGGTGCAAACACTATATGACACCGGCTCTTCGAGACAGGGTTCATAAAAAGTACACCCCCCCCTATTAATAGTATAAAATGCAGCACTTTATACTTTTACTTACATCATGGGGAGGGTGTGTGTGTGTGAGAAATAGGATTTTTCCAGAGGTGGGGGTGGGGGGGGGGGGTCTCGGGATTTTCCGGGAGTTTGTTGGGAAAAGAATCACTTTCCAGGTGGGTGTCTCGGGATTTTCCAGGGGGGGGGGGGGGGGGGGGTCTCGGGATATCCAGGGTTTGTTGGGTAAAGTAGAATCACTTTCCAGGTGGGGGGGGGGGGTCTCGGGATTTTCCAGGGGGGGGGGGGGGGGGGGGGGGGTTCTCGGGATTTTCCAGGGGGGGGGGGGTCTCGGGATTTTCCAGGGTTTGTTGGGTAAAGAATCACTTTCCAGGTGGGGGGGGGGGGGGGGTCTCGGGTTTTCCTTCAGTGTTGTGTGTGGGGGGGAATGTCTCAGAATTTTCCACGTTGTGGGGCTGGGATAACGGATAACGGATAACGGCAGTGCAATATAAACAGAGGAATTATTTTAAAAACAATTTTGTTTATATTAAACAAAATTGCCAGTATTAAACAGTCCACAGTGAAAGTAGATCGTATTAAACAGTTTAAACCCATGTCACACCCTCACAACAGTATTCAGGTAAACATACATGTACATATCTTGATAACAGTCTGATAAAACCCCGGTAAAGCCCCGGTAAAGCCCCGGGGTATGTCCCCGCTCAATTTCTTAGCAACAGTTAAAGCCCCGGTAAAGTCCCCGCAGTGCGGGGCATCATGAAAGGTAAAAGACCCCGGGGTATGCGGTAAAGCCCCGCCCCCCCTCCCCCGGGGCCCCCGGGGAGGGGGGGGGGGGGCGGGGATTTACATTGACTGATGCATTACCCAACCCGGCCTGCACATCTGCGCAGTCTGTTCAGTGTCCACAGTATTCGCTGTTCTCATATAGAGCCATCTGGGCGCGGGCGCCATACATTTTTCTCAGAACATTCTCCAAATTTGTATTATTTCGTGTGTGCCGAGGCTGAGCTGTGCTCAGCATCGACCAGTCATTATTTTCTAATTTCGATTAAAAGAACAGAATACATGTACTCACATTTTTTCAAACACGGCGAAAATGATATTCATTATTAGCCGATGTTTGTCCCCGACTGAGTGGCCGCCACGTCCTCTCTTGTCTATATAGCTGGGTCCTGATCAGACTGCAAAGACAACAAGACCGTTTTCTCGTGAAATGTACAATGACTCGCGTGGCACATAGTTTAACATCTAGGACGATATTTGATTTGTGTATTAAAAGTGCATGCCCACTCAGTAAGCAGAGGCGGATTCAGGAGGGGTGAGGGTGACCCCCAACCCCCCCCCCCCCCCTTCAGAAATCCAGATTTTTGTTTTTACGAAATATTGAGCAAGTGCTATGAAAAAAATGCAGTAGAATGCAGGAAATGGCTTCCTCAATTGAAACAAAATCCGGGGGGGGGGGCGTGGCATGCCCCCCGGTCCCCTCTAGCCAACTCCCTCGCTCCGGTCAGTCGACGAACGAGCATATCTCGTTCAAGTTCCATGTGGGCCCCCCCCCCCCCACCTTGGTGAAATCCTGGATCCGCCACTGGTAAGCACAAACACAAGCGATTATAGCGTGTCTTGGATGGTCGATTATTGTTTGTATATATATATACATGAAACACTTTTCTAAACAATGTACAACACAATTCAAATGCGCCCGGGTGTAAATATAATAGTACTTAGAAAGGTACAAAACTCCCATTCGCCACCATTGAAACAAAAATCCGCGCGATGTAGACATCTGGGGGCCGTTTCACTAAACTCCGTACGACTAAAATGTTCGTAAGTGCAAAATTAGGATCGTCTGAAAATTTCAATTGATGCAGCCTATGCTCAATAAATGTAAATCCAATACTTGTTTACAAGCAAATATTGCTAATGTGAAATTTACAGACTATCATAATTTTGCACTTACGAACATTTTAGTCGTTCTAAGTTTAGTGAAACGGCCGCCTGGAACTTGCGAGTCACGTGATGCGATAGTTTAAAAAAAAATCATTTTTAATCAGGAAATGAACGTGTTTGATTTTAAAAAGCGAATTTACGTTAGTGATACACTCGAAATCTTTGAGATTTATGGTAATGTACAATGTATTAGCAACTGTTAAATCTATGCCGAAAACCCACCCAAGCAGCGGTTTCGACACGCTGTAATGCGTTATATACCATGTACACTAAGGCGAGTTCCAATTCTCTAATCGACGAGTGGCGTTTTGTTTCAATGGTGGCGAATGGGAGTTTTGTACCTTTCTAAGTACAGTAGCGCTTTTCTGCAGGTCAACTATAGTACTATACCAATAATATACGTATACTATACCAATACGATATGTTTTCTATACGATATGCATATAATACGTTATGTTTGTACCGTACATACCAACCAATATCGTATAGATATACCATTCAAATCGTACGGTTATACGATTTTTATACATGTGTATAATTCTGGTACGTTTGTATCGTACAAACATACCAGATTTCTGTACAATATTCGTATAGTACGTTTGTATAATGTAAACAAACTGTACTATGCGATGATACGGTACAAACATACCATTATTATATGATGATACGATATGCTCATTAAATATACCAATACTATACGATTACGATATGTATACGATATTAGTATATACAAATAGGTAAGGAGCAGAAAAGGGCTACTGTACTATTATATTTACACCGGGCGCATTTGAATTGTTTTGTACATTGTTTACAAAGGTGTTTCATGTATATACACACAATAAATGACCATCCAAGACACGCTAGAATCACCTGTGAGCACGAAGTGTTCTTTATACCATGACTTAATGCAAATTACAATTGCTATGTAATGTTTGTCAATATATGTAGTCTGATTCGGCCATGCCGAATGCGCAGTCTGATCTGGAGCTACGTTAGTTGCATACATCGTAAGGCCCATTTTCGCAGCTACAGACAACATAATTACATGCTCGTATCTGACCAAATAATAACCATATTACCATATACATTCGATCGTTTTGTTTGATGTTCACCCTACGAACACTGGCTAGAAAGTGATTTTAAACTTCCCGCTGACATCATATTCACATCATAACAATTCAAGTCTCGCGAGACTTGCCACAACATATACCAGATTTACCCACCGATAAGACAGCAATATTTGTCTATACGTTGTGACGACAATTAATTATCCACAGACAACTCACCTAGAAACACCTAGAAAAGACCAGGGGCCCGTTTCACTAAACTTCGTACGACTAAAATGTTCGTAAGTGCATATTTAGGATCGTCTGGAACTTTCAATAAATGTAAATCCAATACTTGTTTACTAAAAAACATTGTTAATGTTAAATTTACACACTATGATAATTGTGAACTTACGAACATTTTAGTCGTACGAAGTTTAGTGATAGGACACTCTGGGAATCGTTTCACTAAACCACGTACGACAAAAATGTCCGTACGAAGTTTAGTTAACAACACATCAACGTGGGTCACCAAAGCTGTCATACATGTATACTACATTTTCTACAGTATCCACAGCCCATGCTTATGTTCAAATTACTTGAAGGTGAGGAAGCTGAGTTGAGAATGGCTCTGAATCGTGCAGGGATCACTTTTATAACCTCACACCTAGCGTGTGGTTGGGTCCTCAAAATGCATTCCTCGAGGCCGTTTCACTAAACTTCGTACCACTAAAATGTTCGTAGTGCCAATTTAGGATAGTCTGTAGATTTCAACTGATGGATTTACATTTATTGAGCATAGGCTGGATATGCAGCCTATGCTCAATAAATGTAAATACAATAATTGATAACAAGAAAACAATGTCAATGTGAAATTTCCAGACTATCATAATTTTGCACTTACGAACATTTTAATCGTACGAAGTTTAGTGAAACCGGCCTCTGGGGCCCGGCCCTACGGGAACTGATACATTTATCAGGAATTACCTCGTACTATCATATATATGGGAAATATCCCGCCAAACAGTGGGAATTAGACGCCTACATTTGTATTCGTGACTGTGACTGGAGAAATGAGGGTATATAGGTTTCGCGATCAGTGTAGATCAAGATCAGCCTATGCATCCACACAGTCTGATTAGGATCTGCACTGTTCTCCATCCAATCAGTAAAACATCCGCCATGCTCCTAACAAACAATATTGATGGATATCGTGCTACAGGAGTGTGCTATCTGATCAGGAGCTACACTGATCACACATGTCGCAATGCCCAATTCTCCAATCACAGCCCCATTTAAGACGGAAATACATGAATTAGACGGTTGTTCGTGCAATTGGTCAAATTACCATGACTTTCTCCCACTCCCGCCCCGGGAGGGGAATACATTGGCATGTACAGTGAAACCTCTCTAAACCGGACACCCTGGGAGGTCCCCAGGGTGTCCGGTTTCGTGAGGTTTCACTGTAAATCAGGTATGTTATCATTCCGTGCCATAGTTGTTTGTTTTGCGATCATGAACAGACAATAGCACCCGAGATAAATGTTCAAGAAACTCATGAAACATAAGATCACAGATGATATATTGGTGTTCGGTTTAGAGAGGTTCCACTGTAAATCGGCTATTTCATCATTCTGAGCCATAGCTGTGTGCTTTGCGATCATGAACAGACATTATTACCTGAGATAAATGACCAAGAAACTCAGGAAACATAAGATCACAGATGGTTTATTGGTGTTCGGTTTAGAGAGGTTCCACTGTACATTGGAAACTCTCTGGGAGGTCCCCAGGGTGTCCGGTTTCGAGAGGTTCCGCTGTAGTTCAGGCACGTGACCACCCCAATACATGTTCGTGTACATTTCAACCCTGAACATACATTATCCATGTAGACAGATGACGGTGAAAGCCATCACATTAATGACGATGGGATATCCTGGGTGTCCGGTATAGAGAGGTTCCACTGTAATACCTGTATACGTATTACATGTATGTGCTTGTCACTGCAGAAATGGGGATTATGGAACTTGTGACCAGTATAGATCCTGATCAAATAGCATACTCCTGTAGGCTGATAATGATATAAAGCGTTTGTTACAAGCTAGACGGGTGTGTCATTGATGATGGAATGGATGCACAGTCTGATCAGGAAATACACAGCTCGCAAAAACCCATAAGCCCCATTTCTCCAATCACAGCCACATATTTTCTAACACTTATGTTGATTTAATATGACAGGTATTAAACGTATTGACTCGTTTCATACGTAGCTCGGCTTAGCCTCGATTTTTTGTATGAAATGAGTTGAAAGTATTGGAAACAGAAAATCAGAAGTTACGCACAACAGCATCAGTGCCATGCATATCCAACATCAACCCATCCCGCAGTCCACGTATATTAAAGGTACATGCCCACTCAGTAAGCACAAAATGTTCTTTATAGGAATTAAATAAGTGTATCATGGTGTCACTATTCCACCAGTTCTAAAAAATTACAAGTGCCCGGAAAACAGATATAATCATTTAATAAAATTGATTTTACTGATAGTGACGCACGTTGGTATTTTATGCAAATGAGGCATGATATTTTTTACTTATTTATACTAATGAAATGCGTCACCTGAAAATATAATATTTTCGACAGGTTATAAAGTATGATCATTACACATCAAAATATAATACAGAGAATAAATAGTAATGTCCATTAACATTTTAAGGAAACACGGTTATCGCCCCTGATATCAATGTGAAAAGTTTCGTCAAATATAAAATGTATAATAATGCCAATGAATACGTGGGGTAATGGTGAAAATGTCATACGTACAGAATATACAAAGTTTCTGTATCACTATATTAGAACCTACTGCGTGGGCATGTACAAACACGATAAATCCAGAAACTATACACACTGCGTCAAACCCCAAGAATGTCCATCCAATAACACACTCAACCACTAACTGGTATAATTTCTTCGTTATTCACAGCTTTATACATTTCTCAAATAATAACCATATAAATATTGGAACAATGATAAACAATTCAAATGTTGGTTTTGTTCATACTAGAATACGCGCTATGCCATAGCATTCAGGCATTTGAAAAAGGCTGGCGAGAGACTATTTTCACCTACATGTATTTTGACCGTGATAATGTAGTCGCGGCGCTGTTGTATCGCGCCCCGCAAACTGATACTAAGGTTGCATAAAACAATATTGGATGTAACGGATATATATTTATCCCGTCAACACAATGCGTATGTGCCGTGAAACACGGTGCCGTGAAACATTTTTGATATCCTGTCAATACGACCTAATCACCGCGTATGAATATATGCGGTGACTGGGGTTACTTTTTTGCATTTTAAAGCCATTTGTAGGTGTTAACGGGATAAATAGAATAGTAGGTTAGTGTCGTGAATGGGAAAAATATCTGGCGCGGCTCGGAAACGGGATGTGCTCGGCAGAGCCTCGCCCATCCCGTTTCCTAAGCCTTGCCAGATTTTTTTTTCCCATTCACGGCACTAACCCACTATTCTCTATATATTTGTGGGAATTAAATTTGAAAAATTCACATAAAATTTACAAAACTGGAGTAGCCAGTTAGACACGTCTTCTAAACGCATAAACTACCGACTTTTTAAATATACTAATAAACTTGAACCTTACCTCACGCTCCTGCCGGAAAATTCACGTCTCATTTTATTCCGACTCAGGACCGACAACCATTGTATGCCTGTAGAAACTGGCAGATGGCATAACTCTCATGTTCCGTATGCGGATCGTAAATGTACTTTGTGCCAGATGAAGGAAATAGGTGACACACTCCACTATTTACTTCTGTGCCCATCTTTCCGACAATCACGTATAAGACCATACATATTTTATAGACGTCCAAACATTGTATTTTATCAGGTAACCTACCATGTATTGACCGAATACGGACTAACTGATAACATATTGTTGTATCAGGCATTGACGTGATATAAACATCCGGGTTACAACGAAGTCAAAACTGACGTTCCATTGGTCGGATGACGTCACGTGACGTTACCGAATGACGTCAGTGTAATGACGCAGCGTAAACAAGTCCGCGTTCTGTCCATATAATACGACGTCATCTGTGGTCATTTTCGAGCATAAAACGTTACCTGATAAATAGAATACCAGGCTAGTGTATTTTGATATCAAGTTCATCAGGCTCGGCTCGGAAACGGTAGGAATTCCTCCGCAAGCCTCGGAATTCGTACGCGTTTCCTAGCCTTGCCTGATAAGCTTAATATCAAAGGACACTAGCCTGGTATTCTCTATGTTCTCAGATCAGCTGACGACCACATCGAAACAATTGTTAAAACATGTTTCCCTTTTTGCTAGAGAAATAATGAACCAGTTTTAACCCTTATCGTGCTGAATTAGACCTTGTAGTCTGCTGCTGATTATTATTATTTTATTTTAATATCCATTTATCTCAGTATAAAGCTTGGTCTGGCGGCACATTGGAGCCATTTCCCAATGGAGACGGTACTGATGTGTTGCCAGCCATATTTTATTCAGAAAGACAAACTGTACGATAATAGCAGACGACAATGTTCGTTCTCCACATTGCACGGGTTACAATCACACACAATGCACATTATCCAATACTACCAAGTGCAGAATGTATACATCCCGAGATAAATAACCAACCAGTTTTAACCCTTGTAGTGCTCAACTAGATCTTGTCGTCTGCTGATTGTTATTTTCTTTTCTTTTTGATCGCCATTTTTCCTCAGTAAGAAGCTTGGTCCGTCCTGGCGCAAATTGATAGGCACTGGTCTGTCGACACATTGGAACCATTTCCCAATGGAGATGGTTCTAATGTGCTGCCGAACCATGTTTTATATTATTACTTTCTTAAGAAATACAAACTATATAACAATAGCAGACAACAATATTCGTTCCCCACATTCCACGCTTTTTATCACATATTATCCAATACTACCACGTCCAGAATTTACGCATCCCGAAATTATGCACAAACACATGTAATATCCATTGACAAATTCACCTGACACGTGATGTCCACTTTCAATATATCAGCTGTGTGGCACCAATTGACCAACCAGCATTCGGGAGGTTTTTTTTATTGACGCTTGTCATACAACCATTCCCAGGCCCACAACATGACTAGATCATGTTTGTCGTGCACGGGTAGACAGATATACTATATGTGTCATCGACGGTGGAGTGACACCTGGGAATATTTACAACACTTATTTACACACGTAGTGACCAAGGTCTACACTTGTTTGTACAAATACACGATACCATAACCATGCTGTGATGTCAATGCTAGTCTGCTGTGCGGCGTAGGCTTGGACCAGACAGCGAGGACTGGACTATGAACAGGTTCAAGCCTATGCTGGCTGTAAATCTAACTAGGTTCCATTTCCCCCAGTCGACGACGAATACATGTACGAATCGAATGACCGAGTGGTTCCCGTGCACGCACCTGTCTAGACAGGTGTTCCCATGGGCGGATTCAGCGGGGGCGGACCCGGCGGCGCCCCCCCCCCCCCCCTGCCCTAAAATTCGCCGAGTAAAGATTTTGCCCCCTAACCCGAACTCCTGGATCCGGGCCTGGAACTTCCCATTGGTTTTCTACGATGTTGACGTCTATTTCAATATGACACATACTGTGCATATATTTAGGAGTTAGTTTATGTTTTTTGAATCCGAACAGCATGTAAACTTGTAGCAGTATATACATCTTATTTTATAGTAATATGTTTGCGTGTATGTACGGTATGCCATGCCAAAATCACTATTTAAATTTAGAGATTTATTTGCTAATATACACACTAGTTCTACAATAACCAAACAAAAACATCATCGAAATTAAACCATCAAAATTGAGAGCGGCGTAAACTCTAACCCGACTGCATAGATGCACAGACTGGCCAGAGCCGTCACCGTTCATAGAATCCGCTTTCCACGGCCCTTAGCATACACCCAAACATTAATTATCACATATGTATACATGTTTGTTTACTGTCCCCATGCCTACCCCCCCCCCCCCCCACCCCCTCCCCCACACCCCCTGTCAAAATTATATCTGACAAAAATACGTTAAATTGCCAACCATGTCTACCCACCTACATAGATTACCAATTTCAGTCATGTTGTTACCTTGTAACCTGACTTTAAATAAAGGTAAGTTCTGTTATGTTCTGTTCAGTACAGTCCGTCAACATTTTAAGGAAACACGGTTATCGCCCCTGATATCAGTGTGGAAATAATGCCAGTCAATACGTGGGGTAATGGTGAATGTATTTATTTTGCCAGAAAATATCGCAGATAATGTCTGATATAAAGAACAGTTTGTGCCTACTGAGTGGGCATGTACCTTTAAACTAGTTCACATATTTCAGTTCTGCTGCCAGTGAACGTAATTGGGGCTGTGACTGGAAAACATTGGGCTTATGACTTTTGCGACCAGTGTACACCCAGATCAGGCTGCGCAGCCTGATCTGGGTCTACACTGGTCGCCATTTAGTCATTTAGTCATTGATGTATCCGTTACGCTTCAAAAACAGTATACATTGCATGTACATTGTATTTTCGACATGTGTAACGGTGTAGCCGTATATACAGTAGTGCTTTTCTGCTCCTTACCTATTTGTATATACTAATATCGCATACATATCGTAATCGTATAGTATTGGTATATTTAATGAGCATATCGTATGATCATATAATATTGGTATGTTTGTACCGTATCATCGTATAGTACAAACGTACTATACGAATATTATACAAACATACGATATCCGTTCGTATATACGATATATCCGTACGGATATGGTATGAATATACCATAATCTGGTATGTTTGTACGATACAAACGTACCAGAATTATACACATGTATACAAATCGTATAAACGTACGATGTGAATGGTATATCTACACGATATTGGTTGGTATGTACGGTACAAACATACCGTACGTTTATATTATATGCATATCGTATAGAAAACATATCGTATAGAAAACAGATCGTATTGGTATAGTATACGTATAGTATTGGTATAGTACGTACAGTTGACCTGCAGAAATGCGCTACTGTACAGACAACGAAGTGGCCTTGTATTTTCGAAATGTGTAACGGTGTAGCCGTATATACAGACAACGAAGTGGCCTTGTATTTTCGACATGTGTAACAGTGTAGCCGTATATACAGACAACGAAGTGGCCTTGTATTTTCGAAATGTATAACGGTGTAGCCGTATATACAGCCGTATATATTTCCCATAGGAAAATAGTTTTTTCGCAATAAAATCAATATTTGACGGAGAGGGTGACTTTCTTGTTATTGATGAAAAAGTACTTACATTTAAATGTTTTTAAGATTTAATGTGTCTAATGGCCAAAAGTTCGTCGGCAGAAAAACGTGGAACAGACAATAGTATGGAAATTTGGTTGTATGCACAGGGATGGGCTGTGACTGTGATGGAATATGGAATACATGCCTCCCATGCTGAAGCTTCCGAAACACACTTTCAAAGTATTTCCATCCCACGGGTGTGTCAGATAAGACTTTAAACTGTGGTGCCGTCCCTACATGGCCTTAACTGTCACTGGGACGTTATACCACTTTCATTTAGTTGTGTGCACGGTAGAGCATTATCATTGTACAACTAAAACCATTATGTTTCACGAAGTGTGTTTCTTACAGGTAGCATAGTAATAGCTGAGAGGTATTACCAAATTATTCAGCACGGTATAGAGTTAGCAGTATAAAATTAGACCACGGTTCGTCCGTATGTACGAGGAGATAATCCGCGAGCTTTAAACTGTGGTGCCGTCCCTACATGGCCTTAACTGTCGCTGGCACGTTATACCACATTCATTTAGTTGTATGCACGGTAGAGCATTATCATTGTACAACTAAAACCATTATGTTTCACGAAGTGCATAGTAATAGCTGAGAGGTATTACCAAATTATCCAGGACGGTATAGAGTGGCAGTATAAGTTAGACCACGGTTCGTCCGCATGTACGAGAAGATAATCCGCGAGCTTTAGCGAGCGGATTATCGCTCGTACATGCGGACAAATGTTATGTAACTTATTTATCACATCCTCATGCACATACCTTGCACACGAGCTGTGCTAATACAGAAACAACACCCGGAAATGTGTCAAAGATGTGAAAATAAAACATAACTCATTGAATGTGATGAAATAAAATCGTACGATAGTCACAGGTTGAAGTAACGGACCGAGGTTTATAAATACATTAAATATGCCTAAAAGCATCAATAAATTAAAAAATAAATAAGGTAAAAATATTGGTCTATATACATTAAATAATGCCTAAAAGCATCAATAAATGAAAATAAAATAAGGTAAAAAAAAAAGCTTAGCTTATTGTTTTCATGTATTGATGCTTATAGGCATATTTAATGTATTTATGTACTTTGGTCCGTTACTTCAACATTAGAACATGTGCGCTATCTCATTGCAATTATTTACCAAATTTACAACAGTTTCCGTAAATAACGTCGAAAGTTAACGGAAATTTCATAGCTAATGCGGAATATAATTTCATAAATATTCGCACTTCTTAGATTAGGTACAAAATCACATGGCGCGTCTCATACATGTATGTAGGCTTGCACTAGTCGTACATTGTATTTAACTACATAAATTTAAAGATTACATATAATGATTAATAATGTTTTTGTACATGTTTTCGCACATTTTCTTAGATACAAAATCACATGGCGTGTCTCATATGACGAATTCCGTGTTCTCGGGCCTCCTGCTATTGACAGTTTACACGCCACATTCAGTACACCAATGCATGTAATTAAAAGTGTAGAAAGCTACATTCATTCGTAATAACCATTCATTATAAGGCAACAAGAAACGTGAATATTTTTGCCGTCGCTGATACTCATAAACTACAACGGTGTTAACATTGGCTCGGAATTTGTCATCAGGTTTAAGTGAATGTTTTACTCTGACAAGACGGTCACAGTTCAGTACCAACTGTAGCTTAGTATATATTAATTAAATAAAACACATACTACAGTGAAACGTCTCTAAACCGGACACCTGTGAGGTCCCCAGGGTGTTTGTTTGTTTGTTTGTTTGTTTGTTGGGGTTTAACGGCCTATCAACAGCTAAGGTCATGTAAGGCCGGGTCAATGGGTTTAGCACTAAATCCCATATATTACCTGTACAAGTACATGTACATCTTGAAGTACATGTACAAATGGATGGGGGTGCGGGGGGGGGGAGGGGATCCCAAAATAGAACTGAATATTTACAATAATAAAACAATATATTCAGCCCCGAAATGATGCCAGGTCCTCGCCACACCAGAATCACTTGGCCCCTCCCAAAAGCAGTACGACTAACTTCCCTTAAACTGCTTCCGACACACTATTCATGTTAGAATTTGCGGAAATTTCGGTTTTACGTCACGTGGCTTAGTTTAAACCACAGGGGCCCGTTTCACTAAACTTCGCACAATAAAAATGTTCTTACGAAGCTTTTTATGAATTGGGTTTTCACATTAACGTGAGTCATAATTGCTACCATTTTCCACATAAGTGTACACATCCTAAATGTGAACACATCCTCAAAGATTTTCCACCATTGACTGTATGTGTGTATTTTATTGTAAATTAAAATGTTGAACTTCTCAGTCGTACGAATGTTAGTGAAACCGGGCTCCAGTGGTTTAACATAAACAGTGTGACGTCAAACCGACAAATTCCACAGGCAATTTGTGGTATGGACGAGAAAACGCTCTTTAAATCATACCCAATTTTACAATATTAAATATCTAGAAGGTAGGATACTCGCCAACGGAAGTGGCATTAGTGTACCCTGGGCCCGGCTCTCTAATTCTGTATTGCGCGTTATAATTACTGAATTAGCGAGCCACTTCTGTTGGTTGAAAAGATTGCGAGTGTCCTACCTTCTCGATATTTAATATCAGATTGAAATTGGGTATGATTTAAAGAGCGTTTAGTCGTTCATACCACAAAGTGTCTGTCACAAATTCCACCAACTCTAACGATGACGCAGGGGCGTCGGAACAGGTCCGGTAGGTCCGGCGACTGCCGGAGCAGTACTTTTGACATATTAGGAATTCATATAGTATCCGAAGAATTACTGAAGAAAATGGGCTAAAAAAGGAGATTCATCCTTACTTCAGAGCCCAGAAACCATCATAGAGGTATCATAGAGGTATATACATATACGTATAAACAAACGGAATGTACATATTTTTTTCAGTATTTTTTCTCATTTCTCATCGGAAGTGTATTTTGTTACCACTCAGTTGAACCGTCTCGGCGAGACGGTTCAACTGAGTCGTAAACACTTTCGGTGTGTAGCGGGGGCACCCACTAGATTCGCCGGACCAATCTTATTATGCTTCGGTGCTCCCGTGACGATGCCCCGGAATACTTCCAAGGGAAGTTACTCGTGATTGTCCAAATTCGATAACATAGGAGACAATCCGTGTATGTGACGTTGTGCGATTTTCATGAAAAATGTGTGCGGAAACTGTGATATTTTCGGTAAATGACATTGGACGTTGACGAAATGTATAGCAAATACGGAATTCTAAGCCGCATTTTCTCTGAACATTTCGTGAAAGGTACACGCCCACTCAGTAGGCACAAACTGTTCTTTATAGGAATTAAATAAGTGTATAATTGTGTCACTATTCCACCAGTTCCCGCTCTATAAAGATATGCTCATTTAGTAGTGTTTATTTTAATGATAGTGACGCTCGGTGGTATCAGGCTGTTTTCATATGTAAATGAGCCATGGTTTTTTCTTTTTTTATTTATAATAATTAAATACGTCACCTGAAAAAATAATATTTTTGACAGATTATAAAGTATGATCATTGCCGATCAAAAAATAAATACAGATAATAAATAGCAATGTCCGTTAACATTTTCAGGAAATACGGTTATTGCCACTGATATCAGTGTGGAAATTTACGTCTGATATGAAATTGAATATTGCACATGTTTCTTAAGTACGAACTCACATGGCGTGTCCCAATTATAAGACTGGCTTATAAACAGCGCCGTGCCATAAACTCCCGGCGGGTTCAGTTACAGGTGTTTGAACAGATGGTCAGTATGTTCGTGTCTTATAGGTATTTGGTGAATTTTGGGTAGATTTGGGTGGATTTCGTTGGGTTTGGTTTATTTACATAGTTTTGTGGAACTGCTAATGCTCAATCTTTACACACGATATAAATGGTCAATTGTCGACACATTCAGACCGATGATATAAATTTTCCACCCAAAACTCCAAATTCGGGTTCTATCTATTCAGGGGACATGTATTAATCTACTGAGGCCGATATAATACGTGAAATGCATTTGTCTGTTCCTCCGTACAATTGCGATATTTTCTAGCGAGCACTGAAAGCGGAGATTACACGCCTCGTGTGCCATTTGATTGGATAGCCATTTCACGTGATGTTTCAAATCCGACAAGGACATACCATTGTTATTGGATGTCGGTGAATAAGACGCGATGTACAAGTTGTACACGTCTATGTAAGGATATGTAACCACATTTTCCGCTGTTTGAGAGCTCGACCATCTATCCGAGAATATTTGACGTTTTTCAGACGAAATATAAATGTTGACTTACATTGGCTGTTCAGGTCCAATACATTAATCTAAACAAACAATGTGAGGTTTTATTGTTATCGGTTCCCAAATAATGGTTTATTGGTTAAAAACGTACGCAGGTAGAAGCTCTGTTTCACACCTTTGTAAATTACCGTACACATATATACGTGTACTAACTCGAGGGAGGTGATGTAAATTGTATATTCGTAACAAGTAACAATGCACCCCAAACCACCAGATATACCGAAATAACCCATGAAACGCCGAAATATGAACCGTTCTTCAAGGCGGATTCAGTTCTGAGTACAGTTCATAAGTATCGGCGGGTTTTGTCTCTGTACAGTCCATAAGTATCGGCGGGTTCTGTCTCTGTACAGTCCATAAGTATCGGCGGGTTCAGTCTCTGAGACACACTTTCAAAGTATTTCCATCCCACGGGTGTGTCAGATAAGACTTTAAACTGTGGTGCCGTCCCTACATGGCCTTAACTGTCACTGGGACGTTATACCACTTTCATTTAGTTGTGTGCACGGTAGAGCATTATCATTGTACAACTAAAACCATTATGTTTCACGAAGTGTGTTTCTTACAGGTAGCATAGTAATAGCTGAGAGGTATTACCAAATTATTCAGCACGGTATAGAGTAGCAGTATAAATTAGACCACGGTTCGTCCGTATGTACGAGGAGATAATCCGCGAGCTTTAAACTGTGGTGCCGTCCCTACATGGCCTTAACTGTCGCTGGCACGTTATACCACATTCATTTAGTTGTATGCACGGTAGAGCATTATCATTGTACAACTAAAACCATTATGTTTCACGAAGTGCATAGTAATAGCTGAGAGGTATTACCAAATTATCCAGGACGGTATAGAGTGGCAGTATAAGTTAGACCACGGTTCGTCCGCATGTACGAGAAGATAATCCGCGAGCTTTAGCGAGCGGATTATCGCTCGTACATGCGGACAAATGTGATGTAACTTATTTATCACATCCTCATGCACATACCTTGCACACGAGCTGTGCTAATACAGAAACAACACCCGGAAATGTGTCAAAGATGTGAAAATAAAACATAACCTCATTGAATGTGATGAAATAAAATCGTACGATAGTCACAGGTTGAAGTAACGGACCGAGGTTTATAAATACATTAAATATGCCTAAAAGCATCAATAAATTAAAAATAAATAAGGTAAAAAATATGGTCTATAAATACATTAAATAATGCCTAAAAGCATCAATAAATGAAAATAAAATAAGGTAAAAAAAAAAGCTTAGCTTATTGTTTTCATGTATTGATGCTTATAGGCATATTTAATGTATTTATGTACTTTGGTCCGTTACTTCAACATTAGAACATGTGCGCTATCTCATTGCAATTATTTACCAAATTTACAACAGTTTCCGTAAATAACGTCGAAAGTTAACGGAAATTTCATAGCTAATGCGGAATATAATTTCATAAATATTCGCACTTCTTAGATTAGGTACAAAATCACATGGCGCGTCTCATACATGTATGTAGGCTTGCACTAGTCGTACATTGTATTTAACTACATAAATTTAAAGATTACATATAATGATTAATATGTTTTTGTTTTCTACACATGTTTTCGCACATTTTCTTAGATACAAAATCACATGGCGTGTCTCATATGACGAATTCCGTGTTCTCGGGCCTCCTGTTATTGACAGTTTACACGCCACATTCAGTACACCAATGCATGTAATTAAAAGTGTAGAAAGCTACATTCATTCGTAATAACCATTCATTATAAGGCAACAAGAAACGTGAATATTGTTGCCGTCGCTGATACTCATAAACTACAACGGTGTTAACATTGGCTCGGAATTTGTCATCAGGTTTAAGTGAATGTTTTACTCTGACAAGACGGTCACAGTTCAGTACCAACTGTAGCTTAGTATATATTAATTAAATAAAACACATACTACAGTGAAACGTCTCTAAACCGGACACCTGTGAGGTCCCCAGGGTGTTTGTTTGTTTGTTTGTTTGTTGGGGTTTAACGGCCTATCAACATCTAAGGTCATGTAAGGCCGGGTCAATGGGTTTATCACTAAATCCCATATATTACCTGTACAAGTACATGTACATCTTGAAGTACATGTACAAATGGATGGGGGTGCGGGGGGGAGGGGATCCCAAAATCAGAACTGAATATTTACAATAATAAAACAATATATTCAGCCCCGAAATGATGCCAGGTCCTCGCCACACCAGAATCACTTGGCCCCTCCCAAAAGCAGTACGACTAACTTCCCTTAAACTGCTTCCGACACACTATTCATGTTAGAATTTGCGGAAATTTCGGTTTTACGTCACGTGGCTTAGTTTAAACCACAGGGGCCCGTTTCACTAAACTTCGCACAATAAAAATGTTCTTACGAAGCTTTTTATGAATTGGGTTTTCACATTAACGTGAGTCATAATTGCTACCATTTTCCACATAAGTGTACACATCCTAAATGTGAACACATCCTCAAAGATTTTCCACCATTGACTGTATGTGTGTATTTTATTGTAAATTAAAATGTTGAACTTCTCAGTCGTACGAATGTTAGTGAAACCGGGCTCCAGTGGTTTAACATAAACAGTGTGACGTCAAACCGACAAATTCCACAGGCAATTTGTGGTATGGACGAGAAAACGCTCTTTAAATCATACCCAATTTTACAATATTAAATATCTAGAAGGTAGGATACTCGCCAACGGAAGTGGCATTAGTGTACCCTGGGCCCGGCTCTCTAATTCTGTATTGCGCGTTATAATTACTGAATTAGCGAGCCACTTCTGTTGGTTGAAAAGATTGCGAGTGTCCTACCTTCTCGATATTTAATATCAGATTGAAAATTGGGTATGATTTAAAGAGCGTTTAGTCGTTCATACCACAAAGTGCCTGTCACAAATTCCACCAACTCTAACGATGACGCAGGGGCGTCGGAAACAGGTCCGGTAGGTCCGGCGACTGCCGGAGCAGTACTTTTGACATATTAGGAATTCATATAGTATCCGAAGAATTACTGAAGAAAATGGGCTAAAAAGGAGATTCATCCTTACTTCAGAGCCCAGAAACCATCATAGAGGTATCATAGAGGTATATACATATACGTATAAACAAACGGAATGTACATATTTTTTTTCAGTATTTTTTCTCATTTCTCATCGGAAGTGTATTTTGTTACCACTCAGTTGTTGAACCGTCTCGGCGAGACGGTTCAACTGAGTCGTAAACACTTTCGGTGTGTAGCGGGGGCACCCACTAGATTCGCCGGACCAATCTTATTATGCTTCGGTGCTCCCGTGACGATGCCCCGGAATACTTCCAAGGGAAGTTACTCGTGATTGTCCAAATTCGATAACATAGGAGACAATCCGTGTATGTGACGTTGTGCGATTTTCATGAAAAATGTGTGCGGAAACTGTGATATTTTCGGTAAATGACATTGGACGTTGACGAAATGTATAGCAAATACGGAATTCTAAGCCGCATTTTCTCTGAACATTTCGTGAAAGGTACACGCCCACTCAGTAGGCACAAACTGTTCTTTATAGGAATTAAATAAGTGTATAATTGTGTCACTATTCCACCAGTTCCCGCTCTATAAAGATATGCTCATTTAGTAGTGTTTATTTTAATGATAGTGACGCTCGGTGGTATCAGGCTGTTTTCATATGTAAATGAGCCATGGTTTTTTCTTTTTTTATTTATAATAATTAAATACGTCACCTGAAAAAATAATATTTTTGACAGATTATAAAGTATGATCATTGCCGATCAAAAAATAAATACAGATAATAAATAGCAATGTCCGTTAACATTTTCAGGAAATACGGTTATTGCCACTGATATCAGTGTGGAAATTTTACGTCTGATATGAAATTGAATATTGCACATGTTTCTTAAGTACGAACTCACATGGCGTGTCCCAATTATAAGACTGGCTTATAAACAGCGCCGTGCCATAAACTCCCGGCGGGTTCAGTTACAGGTGTTTGAACAGATGGTCAGTATGTTCGTGTCTTATAGGTATTTGGTGAATTTTGGGTAGATTTGGGTGGATTTCGTTGGGTTTGGTTTATTTACATAGTTTTGTGGAACTGCTAATGCTCAATCTTTACACACGATATAAATGGTCAATTGTCGACACATTCAGACCGATGATATAAATTTTCCACCCAAAACTCCAAATTCGGGTTCTATCTATTCAGGGGACATGTATTAATCTACTGAGGCCGATATAATACGTGAAATGCATTTGTCTGTTCCTCCGTACAATTGCGATATTTTCTAGCGAGCACTGAAAGCGGAGATTACACGCCTCGTGTGCCATTTGATTGGATAGCCATTTCACGTGATGTTTCAAATCCGACAAGGACATCCCTTGTTATTGGATGTCGGTGAATAAGACGCGATGTACAAGTTGTACACGTCTATGTAAGGATATGTAACCACATTTTCCGCTGTTTGAGAGCTCGACCATCTATCCGAGAATATTTGACGTTTTTCAGACGAAATATAAATGTTGACTTACATTGGCTGTTCAGGTCCAATACATTAATCTAAACAAACAATGTGAGGTTTTATTGTTATCGGTTCCCAAATAATGGTTTATTGGTTAAAAACGTACGCAGGTAGAAGCTCTGTTTCACACCTTTGTAAATTACCGTACACATATATACGTGTACTAACTCGAGGGAGGTGATGTAAATTGTATATTCGTAACAAGTAACAATGCACCCAAACCACCAGATATACCGAAATAACCCATGAAACGCCGAAATATGAACCGTTCTTCAAGGCGGATTCAGTTCTGAGTACAGTTCATAAGTATCGGCGGGTTTTGTCTCTGTACAGTCCATAAGTATCGGCGGGTTCTGTCTCTGTACAGTCCATAAGTATCGGCGGGTTCAGTCTCTGAGGGGCCGTTTCACTAAACTTCGTACGACTAAAACGTTCGTAAGTGCAAAATTATGATAGTCTGTAAATTCCACATTAACAATGTTTTCTTGTAAACAATTAGTGGATTTACATTTATTGAGCATTGGCTGCATATGCAGCCTATGCTCAATAAATATAAATCCATCTACTGGAATTTCCAGATGATCCTAAATTTGCACTTACGTACATTTTAGTCGTACGAAGTTTAGTGAAACGGTCCCTGGGTGCATAAACTCCCGGCGAGTTCAGTCCCTGTACAGGCCATATACGGAGCCGGTGCAGATGAAGTCGGGAGCCGTGTACGTGTACGATGCGAAGTTGTCTTTCTTGTTGCAAAATTTGGTATTCGCAGACTCGTAGTGTTAACGGCTAGCACGTGATCATCATTAAAAGGAGGAAACCACAGTCGTATTTATGAAACATAAGATTTACCTGAGACGTCATTGGCGCCGTCATTAATGCAGTGTAAACAATAGACCACGTGATACCATACCCTGAATACAGAGAAATGTACGACGCTGTTGTGCAGAGAATAAAATGTGGAACGTCCGTTTGGGTACATGAGTCCCTTATTTCGTGAACATGTAGCTGGCGGGCTGCACTATTGCCATTCACGGCACTAACCTACTATTCTCTATATGGTGTAGTATTTACTAGTATGGAAAAATATCTGGCAAGGCTTATGAAACGGGGTGATCGAGGCTCTGCCGAGCCCATCCCGTTTCCGTACCGTGCCAGATATTTTCCCCATTCACGGTACAACCTACTATTCTATTTATCCCGTCAACACTACAAATATCTTTAAAATGCAAAAAATAATCCCAGCCGCATCCTCAAATTCGGAGAATCGACTAGTATGACAACCGCACACATATACTCATACGCAGTGATTATGTCGTATTGGCAGGATATCAACAATGTTTCACGGCACCGTGCTTCACGGCACATACGCACTGTGTTAGGGTCAGTACACGTCAGTTACCGGATTATTGACGAATTCACATTCAGCTATGTGCAGAAGATACTGAACAAACGCATTTTCGTCTAGTAAACGGCGAAATGAATTTGCGCCGGTTACGAGACGAAAATTGCGTTTATTCGATAGCTCTAGATGGCATCTCGTCCGGAATCGGTGTATTTTTCGACGTGAAACATTTTACGCCGGCGCGGAGTGCAACACCAGTGGAATTTTGCTGAGAAATACGAACAGAAAGCACAATTGGGTACAGCAGTCGCGTATTTCGTAAACGACATAGCAGGCGAACTGCACCACGAATAAACACTCCCAACTGTGACTATTATATTATTCACGCCCGTTACGGAAACTACATGTATCAGTTATTGAGGTGGTTATAGGTGAACATTTTCTGGGTTCGGCTCCATGTCATGACATCTCGAAGTTTCGGGGCGCTACTAGAAACAAAATTGCTACCACACTCGCGAATGCACAGATACCTGTAATATGCAAATACCGCTACCAATAAAAATGCACACATATCTGTAATATGCAAATAATATATGAAGTTTGCTGTAGGACATGGACATTTACATTTCTATACACAGGATACAGGGGGGCGTTTCACTAAACTTCGTACGACTAAAATGCTCGTAAGTGCAAAATTAAACAATGGCTGCTTATGCTCAATAAATGTAAATCCATCAATTGAAAGTTCCAGACGATCCTAAATTTGCACTTACGAACATTTTAGTCGTACGGAGTTTAGTGAAACGGCCGCCAGGTGTGTAGAAGCTAAATTATACATGTAAACACAAAAATATGCTTCTCATTTTTTAACTATCGCATATGGTGTGATTTCCATGCTGGCAGCATCTGCATAAAGACTTATTGGACACATATATATAATTTATTGGTGCAAGTAGTTGTCGTTTTACGAGTAGGTTTTTTATTAGATTTCCATATACTTTATATGGGGCCACAAGAAGGGCACAGTCACTATGGCCTAATAATGTACAGAAATGGGTAGGTGGGGTAACGTTTTCAAATGAGCCATTTATGGGCACAGTAACGTTAAGCCAACAGCAGTGTTGGGCAAGTATTTAACAGTCCGTTAAGTTAAACTAAGGAACGTGACGTCAAACAGACAAATCCCAGCAATTCAAGCGCCGAAATACCACCAGTCAATATTCACCTTGTCACTTGTCCCGAATCTCATCTGTCAGTTCCCTGACGACAGACAAACACAGTTTCTGGTTGTACGTCAGTCCCGCCAAATTCTCCTCCAGAACGGATTTCGTGATTCGCTCCACGGCAGCCGAGTTGAATTTCTTCTTAGGCTCCATGCGATAAGTCGGCTCCTTCTCGTGATACACGGTGGACGAACTTCCCAGAGTTCCAAACTCTTTCTTCATGAACTTTGACGATAGACGCTTAGAAAAGCGTTTAGCGAACATATTGTTGTTGAACAATTGTTGTGCTCACGCGTTTCGTGGCGAATTTCTTGCCGACGTGTCTTAGGATTGCGTTGCCGACGGCAGAAATGTTCTCGTTTGTGTCTCTCGACATTTGACCTTCGGCGAGTGGCCGGGTGTTACCGGGGTTGATGGCGACCCGCTGGTTGGCCGCTGCCGGCGGATGGCTGGCGGCATGGTTGGCGGCCGGATGGTTGGCGGCTGACGGCGGATGGTTGGCAACTGTGCTATCGCTCGTCTCTGATTGGACGTTTGGTCCGCTCGTGAATAGTCGTTTCCACATCGACATCCCGCGCTCTACTGTAAGTGTTTGTTTAAAACAATAACTGCCATGTAGTTGCGGATACGTAGTACGGAGCCATGAATTTTTTTATTAATTCTTTCCCACGAAATAACAATTCGTTCCCTCAATTGAACAATTCGTTCCCTCGAATTAACAATTCGTTCCCACGATATAACAATTCGTTCCCTCAATTTAACAACTCGTTCCCTCGAATAAACAATTCGTTCCCACGATATAACAATTCATTCCCACGAATTAACAATTCGTTCCCGTTGGAACGAATTGTTATTTCGTGGGAACGAATTGTTATACCGACGAATTGTTAATTGGTGGGAACGAATTGTTACATCGAGGGAACGAATTGTTATTTGGTGGGAACGAATTAATGCAAAAAAAAGAATTCTACGTCCCCTGCGGGGCTCCGTAAGTTTGCAATCGTGCTCACACTATTTATACATGTATGTATCTACACGTACGTAGACTGGCTATTGTGTTGACACACATAGTACTTGTATGCTTATATGGCTGTGACTGGAGAATGGGGCTTATGGATTTTGCGACCAATGTAGATCCAGATCAGCCTGTGCATCCGCACAGTCTGATCAGGATCTGCACTGTTCGCCATTCTATTTATGAAACACTCGTTATGAAACGCTTCTACCAATGAATATAGTTCGTTTTCAGGCCACATTAGTGTGCTATTTGATCAGGAACAAACCAATAAGCCCCATTTCACCAGTCAAAGTCACATATATGTTACATCAGGGACACCGCCTGCCGACTCTGTATTTATATCTCTCGCTACACGATGAGTTTATGCAAGACATTAAATGCGCCCTATTTCCTGTTGCGTATTTATTCGCACTTGTATCTATATTTATGTAAACCACCTATTTTGAATATACATTTAGTAATGCCAGTATGTCACGTTTAGACGATACGTTGATGCAAAACAATAAACATTTACACTAAGAACATATATAAATGTAAATAGTTTATTTTTCGCATTATGTGTTACAGTTACAGGATGATGTATTTTGTTTACAACAGCAGAATGCGCGAGTACAGGGACGAGATACAGGCATTCGGCGTGTTTCGGCTTTTATCGGTATAACTGTATACAAATGAACAAGGCTTCTAACTTTGGTCGGACACGCTATCGCGCTTATTTGTAATCGTTGTAAAATAAACTAGAAATCTGGCCTTTCGGCACACGAATGCCACCGCTGGCAGCCAAAGAAAGGGAGGCCATATTTGAAGATGAGGAATTTACCTGAGCGAGACAGGATGGGACGTACGGACGGGACATACGGACGCCGGTAACATAATATGCCCCCCCCCCACCCCCATCACCATTTGGAGGCATAATAATAGTTGTACAGTAACTGATGAAACACGCAGAAGTAACACATTTTATAAAACACGATGTCGCCAAATATGGAACCTACTGTTACTTGTTTACATTATCCAATGTTAAATCAATCTTCTTATATTTTGTACATGCATTTTCTTGTATACGCGAGGCTCATCCACACTTGCACAATCAGAATATTAATATTAAACATGTCAAATGAAAACTCTACATCCATATTTTAGTTTGACATTAACTGGTGCGTTCCTATGTATTATATACCTTCCTAAAACAATATATACGGTGTTCTGTTAAGGCCATCGTAATATCGCTATCGGGTCGATACTACGAGATCACGACAGTACGACGACGATAGTACGATACTACGATGACTATAGTACGATATAATATCGTAGTATCGTCATCGTACTATCGTGGTATCGCGTTATCGTCGTCGTGGTATCGTACTATCGCCATCGTGGTATCGTAGTATCGTCATCGTCGTATCGTACTATCGTACTATCGTAGTATCGACCCGATAGCGATATTATGATGGCATTAACTGAACACCGTATATATATGTAGAGGAACAATGTATACATGTAGCGACCAAATGTCAGAATGGATTAGCATGCGTAATTTGAAAACAAACAAGATTGTAATCTGTCCAGGCTACTACTAATTGAAACACACGTGACCTCTGACCAGGATTAGATTAATCAAATTTCGTGAAAAGAATGTCCTATGATTGTGAGGAAATAAAATATAAACAAGTGTGCCGTAAGTCACAAAATACGCCCGTCGAAGATGGGCCAGACAACGAAGATGCAGAAATGTGAAGCTGTCACCAAGGCAAGACACACTAATGAGAATTTGAAAATCTATAGCATTAGTTCTTCCTCTTGTTGTGATAAACAGGTATACGTGTACTAATTTAGTAAAAAGTTAAATAGGTGACATTTTAAAATATGCAGCCTATGCTCAATAAATGTAAATCCAATGACTGTTCACAAGAAAACATAGTTAATGTGAAATTTACAGACTATCATAATGTTTAACTTGCGAACATTTTAGTCGTACGAAGTTTAGTGAAACGGCCCCCAGGTTGTGTGCATGTACGAGCTGATCAGCAGCCACACTGGTCAAACATCCAATACGCCAGTATTACTGTTTTGGCGTGAACTGTCTCATGCACTACGATGGCTAAAATAAATGCAAACTAAAATACTTAATTATCTATATGAACCCTTAACAAAAGACAAGAGTCGCCAGAAGACAACGAAGCATGCCTGGTCATGCTGGTAGTGGCTTAGTTTAATAACCCTTTGAACTCGACAACCAGCTAAAGCGGGGTTTACAAACCGTGAATTTCCAGATGAGCCGTCTCATCAGCATCTGCACTTATTGCAAGTATTTTTTTATATTTTAATATTTTCACATCCCATTTTTAGCCAGGTTTTTTAAAAAAAAATCCAGGCTATTGGATTGGCGAAAGCCGGGCGGGCGGCGGGCGGCGTCCACAATCAATGTTAAGTTTTCGTGTTTGAGTCCATTTATTTGTTACTGTACCACCTAGGACCACGAAACTTTCACAGCTTCATAATCAAGGGGTGCCCACCACATATCACTATCCAACATGTTACCTTTTTTTGAACTTGACCCATTTTTTCCGCGCAGTCGACTTAGCCATTTTCAATGTTAAGTTTTCGCGTTTACAATGTTAAGTTTTCGTGTTTAAGTCCATTTCTTTGGTACTGTACCACCTAGGACCACCAAACTTTCACAGCTTCATAACCAAGGGGTGCCTACCACATACAACTATCCAACATGTGACCATTTTATTTACCTTCACCTATTATTTCTACGTAATTGCCATTTTCAACGTTAACTTTTTAACGTACGTCTGGTTAAAGTTTTTTGGTTAAAAGATTTTCGTTATACTATATCTCTGTAACTGGTTCGCCCATTACCTTGAAACTTCACATGGGTGTTTATCATCATCCATATTTTCATTCTACCCCCAACCGTGCGGCCCCTGTGCCCAATGTCAAGGTCAAATTACTTTGAATGTTTTTGTTAAAGTTTTTTCGTGTACTATATCTCTGCAACTGCTTCACCCATTACCTTGATACTTCACATAGGTGTTTATCATCATTGTCGCGCCCGCTTGCGGAAAGTGCGATATCGTCGGCATTTTGGCATACGTCTGTCCGTCCGTCCGTCCGTCCGTCCGTACGTCCGTGTGTCCGGTTAAAGTTTTTTGGTTAAAGTTTTTCCATCTACTATATCTATTTTTTTAGTGTCCATGCCTCGCCCCAAGGCGCGACATGCAGGCCACAGCCATCTAGTCTACAAAAAGTGGGTATAATTATGTTATCCAAGTGTCTATGCTTGGAAAAAACCTGGCCTTCGTGGCTTTGCCTCGTTTCTTGTTATAAATGGACCAGTCTTAACCACAGGCATTTGAACAGATGGTCAGTATGTTGGTGTCATATATGGGTATTTGGGTGGATTTTGGGTAGATTTGGGTGGATTTCATTGGTTTTGGGTAATTTATATAGTTTTGTGCAACTACTAATGCTCGATCGTTACACACGATAGAAATCGTCAATTATGTACACATTTCTTACTGTCAAAATACCCAAAGGAAAGAAAGCTTTTTCAATATTTGGCCAATACAATTTCCAACGTTGCTTTCAGACCGATTATGTCATCAGTTTTTAACCACAAACTCCATATTATATCGATTCAGGAGACATATTATAAGTTATTGTGATTCTACACAGGCTATATGGTGTAATATTGCCCGTCTGGAGGTATGTCTGGAGGTATGTCTGGAGGCTATCGCCTCGGGTGAACATACCTCCAGACGGGCAATATTACACCATATAGCCTGTGTAGAATCACAATAACGTATTTGTCATACCGCAGATCCTGTATTTGGCCGTATAAACATATCTCTTCTTTTGATCTTTGCGTTTTTTCAGGAAGAAAAATAATCCCAGATTCGATTTTCTACCGTCATTCTTAATATAAAGGCGTAAATGAACATTTTGTTTTTTTATTAAACGAAAACAAACTAAATATGGAGTAAGAAATCCATCGAAAACGACTTTATGACAGTTTTTTTATATCGTGTAATTTAATTTATATTCCACTGCTCTATCGATCTGCTCTCCCTTTGGCGCCTCTAGAATAATGCGACTGGTTCCCAAACATTCGCTGTCATTGCCACGCCGCGGTTTCGTGCGTGGAACCCATAGTTTGTGACCTAAATATAGCCGTGTCACGAAGGCTAGCGCGTTGAGATTTGAAAAGCAATTTTCGTTATTTTGGCTAATTTTTCGCTCATATTTTGATGAGCGAAGAATATTTATGAAAAAATAAACAATATAGACTGGTTTTGAGTGTACAATTTGTTACTTGTATTGATAAATTCGGGGTTTTATTGTGTTTAGTGAGGAATACAATTCGCAATCGGTAGACGCTTGCAAAATGTTCTTCATTGGACGCGAGGCGCCGGAGGGGAATCGCAATTCTTGTATGTCCGACGGCCTTGGCAGGTCATATAATATATATGACCAGGCAAGCTAGCCAATCAAAAGCCGAGAAACCTATCTGCGGTATGACAAATCAATTTATTGATTCCAATATACTATGTGATCTGTTCCTACATTTCAGACATTAAAAGCCATACTATTGCGCAATTTCAAACGAGCCATGAAACCGGAGATACACGCGTGGCGCGCCATTTGATTGGACAGCCATTTCCCGCGATGTGTCAAATTCCACTACGACAGCCACCCGTCACGCTATTAGTATATGTCAAACAGTGAGCATCGCGATGTAAATAGGATGTGTAGCTTTTTTTCCGCTTTCAAAGATCCATAATCTATGAGAGAATATTTGACTTTTTTGCAGACGATATATAAATGTTTGAGTTTGCATGGCGGTTCAGGTCCATTTATTTAATTTAAACAAACACTTTGGAACCGGTTTTATTGTTATCGGTTAGCAAAACGTACGCGGGTATCGTCTCTGTATCTCACTTGTAAATTCATACGTATACGTGTAACTCGCGGGAGGTGACGTACATTGTATGTTGTAACAATGCACCCAAACCACCAGAGATACCGAAATAACCCATAAAACACCGAGAGATGAACCGTTCTTCAAGAACCTGTCGTCTTAACTTCATTTTCTGACGGTTGGATTGGTTGCAAAATTGACATATCAAAATCCAGTCCAGTTACTTAGGGGTGAAAGGGTTAAACAATGTTTTATCAAAGTCGGTTAATGTGGTATGAGAGGCAAAAACTATACTGTTAAACACTTAATTAATGTTTCTTTCCTGAGTGACACAACTGTACTTACCATATATGGTAGGCAGCTGGGGGCCGTTTCACTAAACTTCGTACAACTAAATTGTTCGTAAGTGCAAAATCATATTAACAAGTTTTCTTATAAATCCATAAATTGAGATTTCCAGACGATCATAAATTTGCACTTACGAACATTTTAGTCGTACGAAGATTAGTGAAACGGGGCCCAGAGGGCCGTTTCAGTAGTATATAGGGAGTCAAAATGATACCACCTACGGTGGCATCATTTCCACCCCCATATACTACTCCCACCACCCCCGGAAAATCAAAAATTGGTTAACGAGGAAATTGTCTCCCACCAACCACGAAAAATCCAAAATGTGTGTCATAAATACATCATGTTGTTTTCACGTCCAATTGAACAGATAAAACGATAGTCTTAAAAAGGATTTATTTTGTCTCGTTGTCATAAATACATCATGTTTTTTTCACGTCCAATTGAACATATAAATCCCATAGGTTATAATAAAATATTATAACAAAATGGATAATAAAATACATAACGAATTGGAATTTTGTAATGACTTTTATGGAGAATTTTACGCTGTTTCTACAGTATTAAAACACGGTAAAATGACAATACTATGTTGTATCGAATACATGAAATATCAGCGTAATTTATTACGCTGCGATAAAAACGTTGCATTTACAATATTAAACCGGCAATTATGTCGCCGGTATAAGTCTCAAATTTATGTAATGAAGCGACTAAATAGGATCAATAGGATCGTAGAAACACTACCGAAATATTATCAAACTAATTTTATAAAACAGTTTAAAATCAAAGATTCGTTGACGGATATGCGTTTCTACGATATCGCTTTTAACGAAGAAATTTGGAAAATTATTAGAAGAAATTGGAAATTATTGAACAGAAAAAAAAACAACTATTAGAGAAAATGGATAATACAATACAATTGGAATTGAAAGTTTTTTAATAACTGTGTTGAAGAAATTTACGAAGAATACGGGGGTTATAGTCCTATATAAATTCTATAAAATGAGAACACTAGGCGATATCGAATATATGAAATTCCAGCGTAATTTATTACGCTCCGACAAAAACGTTTGTTGCATTTACAATATTATACCGGCAATTATGTCAACTATACAAGAGGCAAATACGAACATTAAGACAGATAATACGTATCGGATATGAAACTAAGGCGTATTATATAAAACTATTAAAACCCAACGATTCGTTTGCGAACGTACATTTCTACGATATCACTTATAAATTTATGTTGTAATCACAACATCAAGCAGACGACAATGTTTCACTTACACGTGTTATAAACATGCAAATTATATGTCCTACCTTACACGTATATTAAGTGTCCATTTTATAGAGAGATTACACGATTACGTCTTCCGGGATGAAACATAAACACACTGTCATATATACTACACACACGTGGGTGTGTATTACACAACCCGCTATGGATATTCCGGAAGTAGTTCTTACATTCTTATTGGTTGTCATGTTTTTTATTTTTCAAATTTTACTTTTTAATAATTTAGAACGTTATAACCTATATTATTAAATAAAAAATGAACTTGTTATATATAAAACAAATAAAAATAAACGAGTAAATATTTGGTATTGCACAACACGGTTTTAGCTTAATATATGTAAAATTAACAACAATAATTTGTCTGGGGGGACGCCCCTGGATAAAAAATGAGCGCTCAGTGCTTCCGTGCAGGCACTTCCAAGGTTGCCTAGAATTTCGACACTGATTCCTAGATCAGCCGATAGATGGGGGTGTACTGTACGGGTAGCTATTACACCCGGCTAGCCACGAGATGAGAAAGAGAAAGAGAAAGAACAAAAAAAGGTGGCTAGCCGGGTGGGCCCAGAAGGGTTTTGCTGGCGCGGGTTCGAGCCTCGGTAGGACCTAAACTTTTTTTTTTTTTTTAATTATTAATAATTTTCTTAATTAATTCTTTAGAATTATCAAAATTATTAATAATTAATTATTTTTTAAAACCACATTTGTAGGGATAGAAATAAATAAATAAAAAATGTTTAGCTCCAACCGCGGCGCGAACCCACGACCCTCGTCTCTATAGAGTATCTCCTTAAACCCATACGACCACGTAGGCTGTTAAGATAAACATTACTAGTGTTGTACAATTATCAATTACGACAATGTTTCAATTACACGGGTTATGAACCATGCGTAAATTGATAGCCAAGGTAAACAGAGCCGAGTGTATAAATTACCACAGGGACGGTGTGTTCAGTGTAATCCTCGACTGAATTTGTAATTCTCGTTTAGTGAAAAAACACCTTGGTTGTATAGGTATGTAAATTGTTTACTGCACCAATATAATTTGAAAAATTAGGAAATTTTATAAAATTAAGAAAATTATAAATTAATTTTTTTTTAAAAATTATTTTATAATGTTTGCTGTAACATTTCCTCCGACTTTATTTCCAAGTTGGACCCTATAAAATTTATCCCAATCAGTTACACTCAATTTTGGCATGGTGTGCGCGACGCTTGATCTTTATATCATTCTTTTTATTCTTCATATTCCCCTATTTCTTCCACCACGGATTCAAACTGCTAAATTGATATTTTTTCTTTTCGGCCAACGCTTTGGCCACCATAACGTCGATGCTATTTTTCTTAAGACTAGCGGTGAAGAGAACGGATTATTCTTATCATGTTTTCTACTTTTTTTCTCGAGTTTTCCACCACCGCCCCAATTACCATACAAAGTGTTCCAGATAAAACGGTTAATTCACTCAAATACCCTGCAAGTGGAATCATTACCAATTGTTAGATAGCGTTTGCAGCAGTCCCCGCCCCACACAACACAGAAAACACGTGCCAGAACCGTAACTAGATGCCTTAAGCTATGTTCGCCGCGCGCTTATATTTTTTAGCGTGTCTTTTTCTATTTGCACATTCTCTAACTAAACTATCCTGCATCAGCGCGTTTTATTCACCTAAAAATCTGAACTTCTTTCGTTATTGGGATATAGTGTTGGGGAGTGGTATGAGAGTTGGAACAGTGTTGGTGGAGTGGTATAGAGTTGAATATAGTGATTAGTTTCATATTTAAAATTTTAGTTTCAATATATTAGTTTTTAACAATAAGTTCAATTAACATTGAGTACAATAGTGGAAGAAGAACTATCTGAGTCACCTGGATTATTAGTACAAGTTAATAACACTACCTTGGGAAAGTCTAATTCGATCATTACCGGCGACGAAACAATCGTCGAACTTCTCAGAGATTTAGTGACTCCAACCCCCCGTTCTTCCCCCATTCTACTACATTATTATCGCGACCGCGCCCACAGGTTTACCATTGCATTAACGAAGCAGACCGCCATTTGGATAACGTTCACCTGCAAGCTGTCATAGTGTATCCCCCATATTTATTACTCGCTTTTGGCACCAGAACGAAATTCATAGTGCCCCTCAACAATGGCCCGCTTCTCAGCCAAATGTTTTGGACAGTTTTGGTGTTTTCATTGTTTTCACTATGCCGGCAAGCGCCCTGTTTGCGTTATATGCCTCAGTACGAATCTTCATATGAGGCCTCCTCAGAGCTTTGGTCGCGGCTATACGATCATGTTTCTGGTTTATCAGAAACTTCGGTTATTTTTCCATCTAGTTTCGGGTAAGTACCGCTTCTCTGCTGAGAGAGTTCTCTAAGCGCAAAGCTTCATAAGCCTCCGTAATGGTTCGCCTGGTGGCTTCTAAGGCTTTATCAATACCCGACCGGGCCTCTTTTGAAATTCGGTTATTTTTTCATCTAGTTCGGTAAGGTGTAGCTTCTCTGTTGATAGGTTCCTCTAAGAGCAAACACCCTGATACGCTTCCGTTATATCCGGCCCTGGTGGTTTCTCGGGCTTTCTCAATACCCGTTCGGACTCCATCAAGATCAAACCGGTCTCTTTTTTAATCTTCGGTTATTTTTTCGTATATGTCAGTAAGTTGCCGCTTCTCTGTGTTGGAGAGAGTCCTCTGAGGCGTAAAGCCCCATAAGCCTCCGCACATTGGCCTCTTAGTGGTTCTTCTACGGACCCCCTAACCCCCGACCTAGTCTCTTTCAGGAAATTCGGCTATTTTACCGTCTGTTCGGTAAGTGTCGCTACTTTACTGTGAGAGTTCTCTAAGAGCCAACGCATCATAAGCCTCCGCAATGGCTACATCCTCAAGGTTCACTGCGTGGTCTTCTCGGTATTTTATCCAATACCCGACCGGGTCTCTTTTCGAAATGTTGGATATTTTTTTATCTAGGTTCAGTAAGTGCCGCTTCTCTATGAGAGAGTCTTCTGAGCGCAAAACACCTCATAAGCCTTCGTAAAGGCCGCTGGTGGTCTTCTCGGGCTTTCTTCAATACCCGACGTGGACTTCTTTTCGAAAATCGATTATATTTCCGTCTAATTCAGCAGTGTAGCTTTCTTTGCTGGAGAGTTTCTAAGCGCAAGCTATCTTAACCGCCGTATGTAATCTGGCGGTTCTTCTCGGGCTTTATCAATCACCAACGGGCTCTTTTCTAAATTTGGTTATTTTTTTACCTAGTTCGTTAGTTCCGTATGCGTGTCTTCTCACGACTTTGTGTATTCACAACCAGGGGCATATTTCTCTAAGTTGTGATTTGTAACAACTAGACTCTGGTGAATACTCGTCCGTGGCCCTCGATATAGTTCTATTGATCCAAGGCCTTTGTTTGTGGGTAGTTAAAAAAGGTCGCCCATTGGTCCGGGTATGAATCCCCCTTCTGCCGGTTCCAAATTTATTTGAATTTGTCACCAATCGGAAGAACTACCTAGTCCGTTATTATACTCATCTTATTGTTTTAATTATAATTTTGGGCACCTATTACTCAATTGGAAATTTCGAAGAAACTACCGACATTCGGGTAATAAGTTATTCAACTTTCTCGCTTGATCATCGAGAATAGAGACGTAAATTCGTGGATGTGTCCCGATTCCAAAACTTTTCATCTCGGGGTGTGGAAGTCTAAGGTCACAGTCTCGCCATAGATACAGTCGCTGGGGGACAGTTTTAAGTAAATGTGGCTGGGGGATCCGTCTACAGTGGTATGTTACGGATGTGTTCACCTGATCATGGTGCAACCACGAGGAGTTTTCGTGAGGTGAAGTCCACCGGATTTTCACCGACGTACTCAACCCGGGGAAAACAACTCCTTTGTTTGCAAGGTGTTATGTCTCTCTAAAACCGAGTTGAATACCCCACCCGGGGAGGAGACCATTACCTCATTATCAGAGCTGGATGGTCATGTTGTGAGCGGTTGCCTTCGTTACTGTTTGGTTGATTATACGTCAAGCTCAGAGTTGACAAATAATCTTTTGAGCTCAATGTCTTATTCCCCACAGTCCGTTGAGGCAGCTTTACACCTTTATTGTTGTCCATCCTTAACATTGTAAAACCCTTTCGCTCTTCCCCACATTCTGCCATCAACCGTGAAGGTGATTGAATCTAAAGGCTACCCGGCGTTGTCGCAGCAGTTGTCTATTATTTTTGAGTTTACAACTCCCTTCTTTGAACATTAGGTGATAGTAGAAAAAACATAATATATCTTTTCATGGATACCAAAGCATTTAGCTTTGAACTCTAATGTAATGTACGCAGGTCGGAGGAGGTATATACACACAAAAAGACGTTGTTACCGCTTGTACAACAAAAACCGTACGGTTAGACCGGACAGCGGCTTTGCCACCAATTTCACTTAATATCTTTGAACATTATAGGCTGCCCAAGATTACTCGATGGAGGTGGTAAACGGGTGCTGGAAAGCAACAACGATGCGTTTTTGGCAGACCAAATAAATTTCGCTGTATGGTGCGCAACTGCCGGGTGTTGGAGTTTCATATAAAAGACCATCTGACATCCAAGATTGTCATGCTCGAAGTGTCTACAAATTTCACACGTATTTATACTATGGGGATTCTCAATGAACTAGGTATTTCACTACCTCAAGACGACGCTGGAGGTTCCCATTTCCAACGCATACGACCGTATGGCTTTGAAAGACTGTGTGTAACGAATTTAACGTTTCAAAAGACGCGGATGTGAGACAGAAAGCATTTCTACCAGAACCGGCCTCGGGGACGTTCTCATTTCACGGCCAGTCCGGGAATTGGGGACACAGACTGATTTTAGACACCGATCACTCCTGTGACCACATCGTTCAGTCGGAACGCCGGGAATTTGACCCGCGACTATGACTTTCGGGGCCGGAAGTGTCTGGAGGTCGGCAAGTGTGGCGTGTTTTCTTGGTAAAATGTTTCCTCCGAAAACTGGCTCACGTCGATTACATACTGGAGGCTGCTGAGGTTCAGAACGCGGGGGGTACATTTATGTTAGATACGGGTCTAGGGTTCACGGCAGGGGGCCGGGGTTACTCGCGTCAACGACTCCATTCGCACGTACGTCTGGGCCATCCTCGGCGAGAAGCAAAAACTCGCAGTTATGTTAATGGGCATGGGGAACGGCGTTAGATTGCACAAAAACAATTCTTGGCCACTTATTAGAGACGCAATCTCAAGCTAGGGTGGACTGGAGAAGGAGATCCAGAATTTCAGACGTTTTGCAGAATGCCAGACCCCAGTAGACTATGTATTTGAATAGGTCTTTATATGGCGCCCGATGCAATATGATACTACGAGACGACCCGGTTGGAAGGTTACAATAATCAGATCGTAATCGCCACCGCCAATCAAAAAATATGGCCACAACGGTAACGTGAAAGGATATCATCAAGCGCACACCCCAACAGTGGAACCAATTTCATAAAACACAAAAGGATACACGCTCCACTCTATCGTAAATCGAACCTGTACTCCCAATGCGTAAATTGGGATGAACCATCGAGATCCATCAACAGGCCAATCGCGATTGGGAAACACCAATCATTACCAAATTGGGTGAAATTGGAAGCACAACACATGGGAGGAGAAATTAGGGCTCGTCATCACCTCGTGGCGATCGGATTATTTACCACTTTGGTTGCAGGAAACTCTTGACAGAGAATAATAGGAGACCGGCCAATTGCCACGATTCCAGCCCATTTATATTGGGAGCCATCCGACCGTTTTTGATGTATTGATTACAAGAAGGAGAGGAGACCCCCGATCAACCCAGGCAGCGCGGAAGCCAACTTTCCTGCTAATTTAGCCAGTAGATTGGCGAGGGCTTTTGTTGTTTTTTTATTCCATTTCTTTTACCCCACCGGATGGTTGCTCGGTGATGGGGTTTTGGGGGGCCTGGGGGGGGGGGGAGGCCTGGAGTGGAGTGGTGCTGGAGCTTGTGCTGAACACCGTGATAGATTAGGAACTAGAGACGATATAGATAGAATTAGGGTCGATATAATCATGCTGAAAGCCTCGATGACGGTTTTTATCGGACGCCTTCTCTCTGTACATGAGTGCGAATACGCGCACCGAGTGTAGTGTTCCTCGTGCAGGACCTCGAGATTGTTTCGCGGCTCCGACTTAATTGACCGGAAAAGAAAGCGTCTCACGGTTCAGTCGAGGCGATCAGCTCAATCGAGCTTCTCTTTCGTCCCGCAACGACCGCGGGAGTTTTGTTTGGATCCGTCGGTAGATTCTTCTATCGCCGTGCTTCCTTTATTTTTCTTCTTTAGAGCGATATGTTTGTTCAAGCTCTGAGAGTTTGGAGAGGTTATTAACTAGTCGCCCCGAGTTGTTTGCAGAACCTTATCGAGTCTCCGGAGTTCGCGAAAGAGGTAACGGTGGGGTCAAACTTGTCGTGCCGTTTATTTCTTTGACCGTGGTGGTTCAATGCGTGTTAATTGCGTCGGGTGGCTACGCGAGGGATCTCTTGAGCCTCGTTCGTTTTCTATAGTGGCGGGCGTCTTCTCCAGCGTTTCGTCGGTAGACTGTAGGGTTTTTACCATTTTTGTAGGCAGCGGCGCTGAATGTCGTCGAGCACTCCGATGAGCTCGAGCGGCGAGTAGTGCTCCTTATCGCGTCAATGAAGAGGGTTTGAGGAACTTGTTTGGGTTGTTTCTTGTTCGTCAGAAACTTCCAGGTATTGCCCCATTTAACCCACAGGTCTCCTCTTTAGTGCTGCGAAACTCCATCGTGGCCTCGATGCGCGTTTTTTTTAGACACTATTCTCTCCCACGTTTCACAAGAGTATCGTTACCATCGATAGACGCCAGCTACATTTCTTGGAGATCCCTCAGGAATCTTGCACCGCCAGCCCATTCCGGAGTTTTGGATTTGGCCTCCCACGTTTCGAAACTGTCTATCGCCTCGGGCCGGTGCTCTATGAAGGAAGTTTCGTCCTCATCATCGAAGTAGTCATCACCGTCCAAACCCTCTCCGCGTGAATATTGGTATATATCATATATCATCAACATAATCATATTCATAATCATCATCATCGAGGTAATCGTCTCGTCGCCCGTAGTGCGATTCGAATTGTCCATGACAATTATCGAGGGACCAGCCATTTTTAAAATTATTTATATATTAAAGACAAAACAATACAGGTTTAAATAGTTTCAATAAAATTAAGTATGTTCTTCGAGTCATTACGGTCGCAAACTCTAAAATCCATAACGCAGATGCGTGAGCCCCTGGGCCAAAAGGCGTTGAGAGCAGAGTGTCGTTATTACGAACACCATCGACGATCGACCGAACCAAGCAGCTCTTGGTTCCGCTTCCCCAACCTCCGGGTAAAAGTAACGACGTCATTGTGCGGGTACTGTTTCGCCGCGCTTTCATATTTGTTTAACGTCGACGGACGCGGACCGAACCGTCGTTCAGAACCTGGGGTCGCGCCATCGTCAAGACGACCATGATAAAGATTTCTGGTAATGAGGTGATGGCGATCGACGACAGCGACCGCTTTACATTGCTATCAGGTCTGGGAAGACGTCACACGAGCTTGAAAACGCTGTCTATCAAGGTATTTGACACCAGCAAAAATAAGACGTAACCAAACTTAGAATCGGTGGCTGATAACAAGGTAGATAACAACGCTAGTGACAACTGAGGTCGCGGGCGCTTACGGCAACCGCTTCTACATCCCGCATCGACTTTGAGTTGATGGAGAGTCACATGCCCTACTATCAGAGCGCTTTGGCGACCGCATAGAATACGAACTAAACGTTCAACGACTACGGCGAAAGTTTATCATAGCTGCGACCTGTATTCGACGTATACGATCGATAATGTTTCGGGTCCGGGCTGGAAGTACGAATGGTCACGTGCCCGAAATAGCCGATGATCAGGAACCCAGTCGCCGGGCCGCGGTTGCATACTTTACGACGAGTTCTTCGCCATCGTTAGATGACGAAAGACAAAGGCGGACCACATTGTGGAATATTAACGTCAACGTACCGGCCGCTCGATGGAAAGGTATACTGGATGCTGTTACGAGGAGGCTCGGGTAGCGCTCGGTGTTAGAAAAAAACGACAGATTCTATAACCCAAAACACGAAGGTAGAGGTGGGCCGATCGAGGAGTCCCCAATCAACTTCTACAGCGCGGGTCTTCGCGCGACACCAGCAGTGGGATGAAGTATGAAAGCAGTTTGCTGCAGGCTTAGCGCTCTTCCGGAGGTTGCAGCAGTGCAAAGACCTAATCTCTCGGCCGTCACCCTCGTAGAGTTCCTGAATACCAAATAACGCGTTATGGCTAGAAATGCGAGGCCAGCGACGATGGACCAAATACACGGTAGCTCGACGCAAGTTGAGAACGCTAGTGTGGGTGTGACGATCCAGATTTAATCAAAAGAGGCGGACGGAGCACGGGCCATTGAACGTTGTACTTATATATACTTACCGACGCACAACTCACATCGAAGATGGCGATACGTCGCAGAACTCACTGGATTTAATAAAAAACTCATCTACGATTTAATTTATACATAATTTCTATAGAAAAAAATTAAGAAATCTTAGCAATCAATACCAATTCACGATTGGAGATGCTCACTCTTGCATAATATTGTGGGCAGACAGGATGTGGAACAAACGGATTTTCATCCTATGACTTGCTCGAGGGCTCCTACCGCGGATGCCTTGTCATATTGTGATCCTGTGTCCCACTGTGCGGCACAACGATACTTATCAGCGGCGACAGTTGGGATATGGACCGAACCCTGAGGTATACGTTATTGACCGGGATGATAGGCTTCACGATTGGTTGCGTGGTATTTACCAAGATTCCAGGGTGAGCCGCCACCCTATATGTGGATTGACGATTGATCGGCCAGGCGGCGATGACCAAAAGAAAGGACATGCTCTCGATCTCGCATTTTCTGGCCGCACTGCGAGGCAAAGGTATGGATCTCCACTCAAAAAATACAACCAGTCTCTCAAGGTTCTGCGCGAGCAACACGAAATGGGTCGCCCTCTTTCACTGCAAGGACCGAGACTCTTTCTGATGACTGTTTCGAGAGAATCGATCGTTATCCAACGGCGAGGAGCGCCTGGAGGTTCGACAGATGCTTTTCGAATTAAGCAGCAGCTTCTGCTAAAGACTGATCAACCAACTGCTTATACAGTTATTCAAATAATAATGATTTTGAAAAAATTACAAAGTTATAAGCTATTGCAAAATGCTTAACAATGCTTAGCAATTGCTTTGCAATTGAGAACAATGCTGAACAAATACTGAACAAATGCTGAACAATGGTTAACCAATGTTAACAATTTTCTGCTCCGTCTGCGGCTTTGTTTGCGAGCATATTGGTGATATAAGTATCGGGTGTGCGCTTGGCAATATGTTAAGTGATGAGACTTGTTAGAATAGGTTATTAAATTACTAATTTTGAAAATTGAACTGCGAGAACTTCTTCGATCAGCTATGGGAAACTCAACTCCGATCTGCACATTCTGAAAGAGATAATGAAACATCAACTCCGACAGAGCAATCGGTTATGGGGGTGGTATTGGGTGAGTGCAAACGACTTCCGAATGAAAATGAAAAATGCGGGGCGCGACGAGGAGCGGCTAGCTGCCGCTGGTTGCTGGGGGGACAATCGGAGCATTATCTCGGTAGCGGTCTCTCAGTTTTTCAGGTGGATATGATGTCAGATGCGGAGATCGATAAAATGTATGCGCGATACGAATCCAAATTGGGAAGCAGAGTGACAAAATCTCTTGGATCGGGGCTATCATTTGTACGATACCACCGTTAGTATTCTTCTCCCGTATACAACAAGAAGGGTTGATTCACGATCTAGAGACTGACCCTTTTATAGGACCTCTCTTTAGAACGGCAGGCTGCTCAATTTATCACAAAGTTGGAATGTACTTAGCTCACTAAAAACCCGCGTTGACCACGGTAAAACACTGTCAGATTTGGACTATATGCCCAGAACTATTAAGCCCTGATAATGATTGGACACAGGGGACTCACAACGAGAGTGGACGGAGTTGAACCAGATTGCTCCAAAAACAATCGAACCAGATGTTTACTCCGCCCATGGAAGACATACCGCATTTAAAAAATTCCCAAAAAGCAGGCAGCCTGGGCGGGCGGCGGTGCACCGAAAAAGTTAAAAACAAGATTAAAATACTCCCGAGTTCGTGAGGCTAAACAGTCGTTGCAATCCGGGGCGTGGACTGCAAAAAACATGCTGAAGACTGAGTTGAGTACAACAAACACCCCAATTCACGAAGTGGAAGCACACCAACACCCAATACCAACTGCCAGTTGGAGTTGGGCGAATCCATTGAAACCAAATTCGTGAATTGGAGTTGGGTTGTTGGTGGTGGTCTGGCAGTTGTTGGTGCCTGTGCGTGTGCGAAGATACCCCATAATTATCGAAAAAACAACCGCCAGTGTTCAGAAGAAAGTTACGAAACACAATCGCGATTTGGATGCGCCCCATTTAAACATTGATGCGAACCCTTTATATGCACATAATAATTTAATAACAATGGCTGAACAGATGGGTAAAATGTAGTGAATGCGCTTTATCCACGCGGACCCCGTGGTGATTCGGGGTTTCAGTATCGGTTTGCTCGCTATCAAAGATGGCCCTAGGAGGAACGTCCAAATTGGACTTTACTGTGAGAGACGTAGGCTCGCGACCTTAGAGTAGCGCCGCAGTTTGGAGCGAGATTAATCTCCCCCAGTTAAAGTGGGAATTCTACCAGTTAATATATGGAAATAAATGGCGCTTCAATCGCTAGTAATTGTAGGTGGTGCGCTTGTAAACGGCATTGGCGTTCAGCGGTAGCAACTTTTATATTTCTCTAAAAGAAAAGCTCGTACGTGGAGAGGAGCGTTAAAGCGTTATGAGTTATCTGTTAGAACAACTCAATAGCGCATAGGAAGCGTGGTCGAAAAACGAACCGCCCATTGGACTGGGTCAATGAAGAGGCTTCGCGCGAAAAATCACGCCACGACAACTTTTCAGAACGTTGAAGAACACCCCCGGCGAGGTACGCGCTGGCATATTCCGCACAAAGTCGTCGATCCAATGGGATCCCGAGCCACAACTTTCAGATTTCTATGTCCGTCAGAGGCCCAAAAAGACCGTGAGATCGCGTTCATCGTCGTGGGAATGTTGTGGTTGGGCTCGTCGGCTACTATATAAAATAATTAATTAATTAAAAAAAACTTTTTTATTTTATAAATATATATATATAGAACGATGTTAGTTGACGAACTTTATGACGCTATGATCGATGTAGGCTACATGCCAAAACACGTTTTACTGGTGCAAAGAGTATGATTTCGTCTGGCCCCGAGATTCTTCTCGAGACGTGGCGCTAGGTCGAAAAAGCGGCCACCCTTTTTCGCAATGCGGTGTTAGATTCCTCCACAATCTGGGGGATTGGACTCCCATTCGAGATTGTATATGATTAGATTCTGTTCCTGTTCCAACAAACGCGTGTGGCTGCAGCGAAACTTCCAACAAAGTTTTTCTTATATACGACGCAGTTACCGGTCGAACTGGCGAGTGGCATGTTGGAGGATTGTCCGATATATTAGAATACTTTCGCATACGATGAACACGCGCAACTTGATACAAACTAAAGCAGCAAGCTGTCGAATAGATACTATAGCCCACGAGGCTACTGGAAGGGGATCGCGAACATCAAGAACCTCGCGGCTGGCGGACCAAGGTTTCAGAAAAACGCTGTCAAGGAATGGCCAAGAAGCAGGCCCATTGGCAGATCTATTTTCCGCGCCTCACAATATTCCGCGCCCGAAAATTTGGACGTGCCGGTGCGAACCAAGTTCACCAGCGGTTCTCCTGTTTCTACCTCACGATCGCGTCGGTCGCAAAAACCGTACAAGTACGCATGACAATCGTTTGACGTTGCGAGTCGTTATTAGGGGGCTGAGCCGTTGGGCCACTAAAGAGTTAAGGAAGTGGCCGAGGTTCTTTCCCGAATATATAAGAGGAGTCTATTCAATTGGCCGAATCTTCTCCAGGTCGATCCGGCCGGCGAGTTCATGGGGCGCGTGGTCTATCATCAATTGTCTAAGGCATAATGTTTCTATCAGACGCGGCGCCGCGTTCAACATCCACGGGACCAGGGGATCGTTGGAACGCTTCAATCGAACCCTGCTGGGAGGACTGTTCGGACACAATACTCCAAAAGAACTTGTTAGACCCCCATTCCGATCGACCGAAGTGGGTGGCCAGGACTGCCCCGACGTGGTCTCCGCACTGAACGGAGGGGGGGAAGGTAACCAGATTTTTGTTAGGTAAGAAGCTGTAGTGCTATCAAGTTTAAAGGGGACGAGCGAGCCTTCTGCCGTCTCGCGCGGGCGAACCGTTGGTTTAGAGGAGCTGCGGTGCATAGATATTGACGTCCTGGTCCTCTATCAACCGGAGGGAGCTAGAACGGTGGCAGCCGCCCGCGCGAATGATCCCGTGTGGTCAATGAATGTTATATCATCTAGATCGATCTGGATTACCAAAACCGATGAGCCGTGCTCTATTATTTGGCTGATGGTCCATCTCGCGGTATTGTTCGCGAAGAACTTCTTATGGTACCTTCTGACACCAGTACCCCCGATTTACTTAAATCAATAGAGGTTCTGTATGTATTCGTTGGTAACACGCGTCTTTTTATCGTAGTATTGCCGAGAGTCTAATTTGTGCTTGGACAGTAACGTTTTCATAACGCCGTCTTTCATTTTAAATTCCTCTATTTTGCGCTACATCTATAATGTGTTTTTCCATTCTTCTGTAGTTTACTTAGTACTCGTTTAATCTATCCCAATTTAAATTGTTAGTTCTCTTGGACATTCCTTTCGCAGGAAGTTTTTATTAATTTGTTCCAAATTACTTTAGAATTATTTTTTCTACGAAATAAACACTTAACTAGATAAGCTATCGCCCTATCCGCTAAATTCCATTTTGAAACAGTCCGGGCTCTCTTTCGCTCCATTT
Organism: Conchocele bisecta; assembly: GCA_029237695.1. Taxonomy (NCBI): domain Eukaryota; kingdom Metazoa; phylum Mollusca; class Bivalvia; order Lucinida; family Thyasiridae; genus Conchocele; species Conchocele bisecta. The sequence continues at coordinate 123,818,424 of CM055268.1, read as the reverse complement.
ATCCAAGCCTAACCATTCTTTTTTCTTTTCAAAACTCGTCTAGTAAGTTAGGTCTAATCAATTCCTCTTATCGTTTTTCCACTAACTCCGTTTATATACATACTCTGTATCCATCTGTATTAATTCAAGTCTTCTCTTATAAGTATTTGTCTAGAATTCGTAGTAAAATTCCCAACATTCTCTCAATTTAGTAGTTGATAAACCGCTATTCCACAGTGGAAGGGGCTCTTTACTGCACACCGGGTTTTACGGGAAGTATTTCGTACGCCATCTCCTATCTCTTCCAATTCATTACAAAGATGCAGATCTTAACGATTTGTCAACAAGGTTTCGTCTTGTGTATAGTCGTATAAAATGTACTCTTTGCCTCTATCATTTTTCACAACACGAATTGCCTAATTAATTTCATTATATCGATACTGCGTTTCTTCATTTGGTTCTACATCGCCTGTTCGTCTTGCGGCTGTAACTTCCTTTGCGAACCATTCGAAGGGATTACACTAAATATAATCTATAACACGATGAACTCCTGTTATTTCTAAGCCGTGTTTTAAAATACCATTTCAACAGTGGCGCGTACAGCTGTACTTTATAGTGGCCGACATAGATCCCACCATTTTCTTCCGTTTCCTCTAGTTCGGCCAGTATCATTTAAATATTTTAACATGTGCGCGGGAACTTCATCAACCTCTACTTTCTGTTTATAAAAGTGGAGACATTTCAGAAAACTTATCTTTTAGTTGTGTGGAACTTCTATATCCACCTCACAAACCCAACCTGTTCCAGATAAACTCTTTTACAAGTTTTTTTAAATAAGTTTAGGGTTATGTGGGGAAACTATATGATGTATAGTTTCTTTTCCACATGGCATATCTTTATTTATCGTAGATAAATATAACGCGTTTGCATCGTACCCCAAAACAGGCCTTGCAAGGTTTGGAACCTACTCTAATATTTGAAACACGGCATCTGCATAGCGTGTAAAAATACTTTGATGGACCGCCAACTAGAGCGTCTTTCATCATTTCGTTATGTTTCTTCTTTTTGGTGCATATAGGAGCCCCTCCGTATAACCACCTTTATAGATTTTTGTTCTTTAATGTTCCTCTCAATAAATATTGTATAGCCACAACCGGTAGTGTTACCGCATCTTTGAAAATATCCAACCTCTGTGTTTATAAAATTCCACACATTTTTTCTTTACAGCTTCTAGGACACGGTTCTTCATCTAAATCGTTATAATATTTCAACCAATCTCCTGAAAGTTTTAATATTATTTTCTTCGAAAATTCTACGACATTTACTTAATTCTGTTTCATCTGTAGTAAACATTTCCCCGTAGTTTGGATTTACCAATTCTCTATATCAGGCAAGTCCTGGGTATTCAAGTTTGTCTGGAGAATCGAACCACTCGTAAGGAAGAAGATTTATGATCCTTTGCATGTCGTAGGCTTTTATCCAAACTATCGTACACTTACACCCGGTCCTAGGTAAGTATTACACAAGAAATCTAAACTCCGGAGAGTAAATAGAAATATTGTTGCGTTTGCCCGTTTTACGACCATTACTTTCTTTGTTGTTTGCAGATAGTTCACCTACTGAATATTTCTTTATTAAGTTTTTATCGTACTTACTGCTGTTAAAACCTATAACCGGTACTTGCTCTATCCACTGTTCGATGTTAGCGATTGGTTTTTACGTAAATGTTCTGTATTTTACCCTATCTCTGACCCAATTCTTCTCTTATAGCTTTTCCCCTGACTTTCAAATTTCTAACAAATTTATTTTTCTATAAGTTTTGAGGATCATTTATCAAAAATATGAGTTATCTGTTAATGAGATTTTTTCTCCTATACTAACACTTAGGAAGTTCTCAGCTTCGTACTCTAAAACTATTACCTAGCGTTTTAAGTAATTCTTTAGAATTAGGTGGGTTGAGATATGCCTCAAAATCGTATACTATCTGATATGGATTAAAGAGTAGTGTCGCAACCGATCTTTATATCTTTACCCGTTCTTTGGAATTCGCATTCCCACATAACTACTAGGTTGAATTCTTTGCTTTTTCTAATAAATGTATCTCTTCTCATAGTGGATGCGCGTTCTTCTTTTCTATGCTTTGCATGAATCTCACACCGTGCCAGTAACAGCCGTGATATTGATATACGGTATTGGTTTCATGGACAGTATCCATCTACTGGAGCTCCTAAAATCCATCTTTCACCCCCGTGTCCACACTGTTCGTGGTGAATGTGAATTCCCTCGCGCTTTTCCACAGATTGTATCCAATCGATCGCGCCATAACTGTTAGAACCTTTTGGGTAGAAACGCTTTCTCGAAGAACGACGAACGCGGGCGCTCTAAATAATTACCATCACATACTATTTTTGTCTCACCTTTCATACATGTCGGTCCGTGTCTCTTCATATACTCGCTTTTGTGAATCTCTGTTTACAATTATTGCAGGCGTAAGTTTTAGATAGGTTTTTAATGGTTTTTTATCAGAAATGCGTGATTATTAAACAGTCCTATTGTCATTGGTTTATTACCTATTTCATTATAGTGTGCTGGTACCTTTTTCAACCACCATACGTCATATTTGGTCGGTTGATATACTTCTATACCTACCTTAAAAACCTCTTCAACCTTTTTAAGATCTGAAAAAGGAATTGGTGAAACAACATTACTACCGAAATATTGCTTACTAAGTTCTTCCGCTTTTTTCTGTACATCTGTCAGGTCTGATCTTTTTATCAAGGTGCATAGCTAGACACCTGAACAGACAAAGATCGTCATTATACTTATCTAAAGAATACATACCTTTTCTATTCCTCAACCATTCTGGAAGTTCTCCTCCTGCTGCTTCTTTGGATTGTAGTCCCAAATATATTCCACTACTACCCTGTATTAGCTTTACAAAAACCTCTACCCATCTTACAAACTTCCACTTTGTATTTGGTCTGTCTATTTTATCGGACATTATTCGTGTTTGCTCATTATCTGACAGCCATTTTTTAACGGTTTTCATTGATGATAGTGGTTCGCTACCACCGAGATTTTTATGAAATATTATAGTTTTAGGTTTTCCATTTTTAGTTTCCTCCATATGTTCTAGCTTGTAAGAATATGAATATCTCAAATAAAAATGTGTTGTTAGATACGGAGCGAGTTTATTGGACATGCGTTCAGACTCGTTGATGTTAATGTTTTTACGAAAGGATAATGTAACTACCCGTCTTCCATTTTCTACCTTTTCCAATGTTTCATCGTGAGCACCCAATATTTCTTCACCTTTTTCCACTATCGCGCGAACTATAGATTTTTTCTTATTATTGGTATTTGGTCACCTGTGCGTCTAATTTGAGACAAATTATGGTGCTTGAAGGTAATTCTTTAGAATTAATTACACTAGCCCTTAACCCCGCAATACTTTCTTTTTGAATTCTGTTACCAACTTCCTCTGCTTTGGATATATCATTAAAGGCTCCTCGTTTGTGGGCGCGGGTAAACCGCTTCATAAACGCCTCATTCTTTGTGGAGTTTATCAGCTTTGTCACCCCTAACTCTCAACCGTTTACTATAAGTAATCCCTAGAGATTCGGCTTCTCTTCTCAAACTTTCTATTTCCTTGTGCCCCCCCACAATTTCAATGCCCCAGATGCCCTTGTAAATTCGTTAGTGCCCAAACTCTTTGTAGACATAAGCAACTACGCTGCCCTGTGGCTAAAGGTGAACGTGGTAGACTAGAGCTGGTAGAATTAGTTGCTGATCTACGGAATCAATTAGCTATATCGGAGGAGGAAAATATGGAGTTGGAATATAGACTATTGCGTGAGGACGCATTTAAATCGGAAACTTATTAGAAGAAATTCATAAATTTACTGTCGAAAAAACATGATGTATTTATGACAACGAGACAAAATAAATCCTTTTTAAGACTATCGTTTTATCTGTTCAATTGGACGTGAAAACAACATGTTGTATTTATGACACACATTTTGGATTTTTCGTGGTTGGTGGGAGACAATTTCCTCGTTAACCAATTTTTGATTTTTCGGGGGTGGTGGGAGTAGTATATGGGGGTGGAAATGATGCCACCGTACGACTTCGTACGACTAAAATGTCATGTAAATAAGTATTGGATTTACATGTATTGCGCATAGGCTGCATATGTTCGATACATGTAAATCCATGAATTGAAATGTCCAGACGATCCTAAATTTGCACTTACGAACATTTTAGTCGTACGAAGTTTAGTGAAACGCCCCCTGGTGATTATTTCACTTATTATGCTAATATAAACGGAGATAGCATCTACGATTGTGACCTTGATCTTGGGGTTAGCTGGGGTATGGCGGTCGTGGATTTGTCACAGCGTGATAGCGAATATCGTACGGAGCCCCGCAGAGGACATGGATTTCTTTTATTAATTCGTTGCCACGAAATAACAATTCGTTCCCTAAATTTAACAATTCGTTCCGTCGATAAAACAATTCGTTTCCACAGATTCTCACGAAATAACAATTCGTTCCCTCGAATTAACAATTCGTTCCCACGATATAACGATTCTATTCCCACGAAATAACAATTGTTATATCGTGGGAGCGAATTGTTATTTTGTGGGAACGAATTGTTAAATTGAGGGAACGAATTGTTAATTCGTGGCAACGAATTGTTAATTCGTGGGAACTAATTGTTAAATTGAGGGAACGAATTGTTCGTGGGAACGAATTGTTATTTCGTGGCAACGAATTAGTAAAAAAGAATTCTACGTCAAATGCGGGGTTGCGTAATATCGAGAGAAAGGCATGTGTGAATTATCAAGAAGTGTGAATGGAAACAGAAATTACAACAAATTTCCATCATTGAACGTTAAATTTATGAATGCACTAAGATTGTGACATTGACCTTGAGGTAGCGGGGGTATGACGGTTGTGGATTTGTCGCATCCTGATAGAGAATCGTTAGAGAAAGGCATGTGTGATGAAATATCCAAACGTTTAGTGAATGGAAACAGAAATTATAATACATTTCCCTCAATGTTAAGTTTTCAATTTTTTGAAGACGGACCGATTGAAGGCGCGCTAACAAAAGGAATAAAGTCTATATGAGACACGCCATTCGAGTTTGTACCTTCGGACATCTGCGTAATTTCATTAAATATGTTTACAAAATGTAAGATATTATTCATAAAGAAAGTAAAAAACTTTCCGCATGTACTCTGAACATTTTGTCTACTGTTGACACCAGTTACGGAAATTATTGTAAATTTTGTAAACGTATTGCATGAAATTACGCAGATGTCCAAAGGGACAAAATCACATGGCGTGTCTCATATGTCACATCCATGGTTTGAATTCGCTCGTTCTCATTATCCGCCGTTATATTTAATCCCGTTAATCTGGTTGTAATCCAACGGGCCGCGATCTGTGCGCACCAGCAGTATGCACATACAGTCTGGTCTGGTATTCACTGTGTTATATGTTGGCTGTGACAGGAGAAATGGGGATTATCACATGAAAACCTTGCTATCCGAGTTGTAACCCATTCCATAAATGTGACATGACACACGTAATAACACCTGCAGCGAATGGATTGATTGGCCGCATCACCCTAATTACGTATTCGTAGTTGCGCCAACGTACTGTGAAATGAATACAAGAACGCCACCAACGGCATGTAAACGTCCTGGTGCCATTACTAAAACCATTTTGTATGTCCTAATTATGAGATACTAACTCCTAATTATAGGAGATATTAATTAGGAGATAGTAAAATCCTATTATGAGTTACTATCTCCTAATTAGGACTTAGTATATCCTAATTAGGACTTAGTATCTCCTAATTAGGACTTAATATCTCATAATTAGGAGATACATGTATATATATTTTAGCATTGGCATCATTTAAACAGCCATATTGATATGGTAAAGAAGTTATAGGAGAATAGAGGAATGAGTGTGCATCTATTGAAATATGGATGATGGCAACCATGTAAAAGAAGTTTCAAATGAATCCCTCTTACGGTAAAAATATGTTATAGCAGAATTAAGCTATTAAACTAGAACTTATTTGACATTGACCTTGGTCATTGTGGTGGCGGAGCATTGGTGGGGCCGGGAATTAAAATATGATTGATGAGGTTAGGGTTAGTTTGAAGCCAAGTACACTATGCTGTTACTGTCCAATCAGTGACATGAACAAAGCGATAATGCACTGCTAAGGCTATGTAACAGTTGATTAAATGTGAATGTCGCTATGATGCTCTGGTAACTGTTGTTGCTACTGAAACTAATTACAGTGCATCGATCATTACAAGTGTGATGTTAATTGATATAATATCACCGTCCACCGGCATCACCACATGTATTGCAATCTGTTGATGTTCGACATTTGCAACCTTGTATTGTATGTTTGGTTTCTTTTTTAGACAATGCACATAGGGAATTATCAGTGTTAGCGAACAAGTGCACTATATGTTCTGACTGTGTAATTGCATATTGACGAAGTACTGTAATATGATTAATGAAATCATAATAACTAAAGTCCACAGTCAATCGAGTTTGTGTCCATTGTGTACATATAAATTGAGATGCTTACCATGTGTTTGGCCCGAAGGGTTGATTGTATACATTATAAACAAAACTCATATATCATATTATTATCCAAACTATGACGGTCAATATATATGTGGTGATTACCGGTTTTCTTTGTTTATTAGTGTTTAACGGCCTATCAACAGCTAAGGTCATGTAAGGCCGGGCAAACGGGTTCGATCCATTTGTAACTGCTGATTGGGGGGGGGGGGGGGGGGGGGGGGGGGGGGGGGGTGGGGGGGAATACCAAAATCAGAACGGAATATTTACATCGAGAACACATATATTCAGCCCTGAAATTAGAATAACCTGACCTGGTGCCAGGTCCATACCACACCAAAGTCACCTGGCCCCTTCCACGAAAATAGGATTACGAATACCGTAATACTCACATATGGGGTATAACCAGATTCAACTGTCACATACAAAATGCCAAAGACGTATGTGAGGGCCAAACCAGGTCTCCAGTCGGGATTCCGGTAAGGATGAACCCGATCGTTAAATTACCCATCGCGTGCTCCCACCTGCCACCCACTGTGATTACCGGTAGTTTTAAGAGCTTACGACATGTCATCACAATGCATCAGACAAACAAATTGATATACACGATATATTCATTGCCTTTATCAAAAGTTCAATGTGCGTTTGTAGCCAAGCTCCAAGATATGACTGATTGCACATGAAGCCTGTTGTAAGTTGTTCATTGAGGTTGTCTTGTATATATGCGTATTACTGGACATTGCCAAAGTTGAATGTCAAAGACATTGTGAAACAAGTCAGTTTGTCAAATCAAACATAATAACATAAGACGATAAATTTAGAAAATGTTTTTTAAAATATAATTATTAATATTTGGTGGCCATCTTGAATTCATGATGCTAATTTTCAATTATTTAATAGACTCACTCGAACGATGGTTGCCTTTATGCAAATTATGTTAATGTTAAATTATTTAGTAGACTCATTCGCATGACTGTCTGCATCGAGAAATCTGAATATGGCTTATTAAATAGCTTTAGGAGATCAAATGAACTTGAACACATGTGGAAAGTTGTACGACAATATGGGTATTTGGCGGCCATCATGGATCTTTGCAGATGCATCATGCATTCCAATTCCATTTACATCGTAAATTTAATCAAACGAGTTTGTGTGTCCAATGAACAGCATATAACATCTTACTCCACTAAAAACTATCAACTGATAGCAAATATGTGACAAAAATGTGGACATTTTTACATTTGGCGACCATCTTGGATTTATTAAAAGGTCAAAATATTTCCTAAATAGTATCAATGTATTCCATATCTTCAAATACCCGACTATAACAATTTGAATCGCTAAAATGTTTAAATTGTGAGCAGTAATATCAACAAATATTGCAATATGGCGGCCATCTTGGATTTAGGCTAATATCTGGATGTTACCCGGTCACAATTGTGTGTACTAGATCAGACCTTGAAGTGGATATAACAAAGGTCACCTGGGCAAAATTTGGTGATTTCTGCCACAAGTGCACACCCTTTCCCCTTATCGGGTGAACCCTGTTACGGTGCTCGATTACGTACTTATTAGGAACGAAGTATATACGATATTCGTTGTATATTATCTAGAAACGCTTTGTAGATGCTATGAATTGTTGTACTTGTTTGTTGGGGTTTAACGGCCTATCAACGCTAAGGTCATTTAAGGCCGGGTCAATGGGTTAAGTACTAAAACTCCTACATTACGTGTACAAGTACATGTACATGTTCAAGTACAAGTACAAATGGGGGGGGAGCCCAAAATCAGAACTGAATATTTACAATAAAATAATTATATATTCAGCCCTGAAATGATCCTGATCTGACGCCAGGTCCTGGCCACACCAGAATCACTGGACCCCGTCCCAAAAGCAGTAGGATCAGAAATAATCTTACTACTTTTATAATGGGCAATAACCCATTTCAACTCCCAGGTAACAAAAGAGCCCAAGATAAAAACGTACCTGAGGGCCAAACCAGGCAAATCGTGATTCCTATAAGGAGGAACCCCTATCGTTAATTTACGCCGTCGCGTTCACCCGAACACCACCCACCTGATTGATTGGTTTATTGACTGATTGGTTTATTGATTGATTGACTGGCTGGGTGATTGATTGCTTGACTGGCTGGGTGATTGATTGATCGACTGATTGTTTCATGATTGATTAATTGTGAACACAACGTCTAAATATTTGTCTGTATCGGAGGTCACTGCTAATGTGCTTTGTTTAGGGTCTACACTGGTCACTATTGTGATGTGGGTCCATTCCTTTTGTCTCTCGTGAGCATATCTGTAGCGGATTTCACCACAATCTCTAATCTAGGTAATTGCAATCTGATAGGGGTAATTTTCAACGTATTACTATTATAGTTAATGGAATAAACTAGTTTTAATCAAAACAATAGCTGTGATCAAAAAATAATAACACTACATGAATCATAAATAACATTAGCCATCAAAACAATTAAAATTAAAATAATTACTCCCTCAAAGTGCACTTAGCTAGATAGATTTTGGATAAATCCGCTACAGATTAGAAAAGTATACAAAGTTACACGGTCTAGTTAGGCTAATCAACCTTCCGGTTCTTTGACATTGACCGTGGACATGCGGGCTGCATGTGTTGGACATATATGTAAGTATGGAATGATGATAAACAAGCATTGCAATGTTCAGGTTAATATGATTTATTGTTGTACAGATATACTATACTTAAACACAACAGAGCCTTCAAATCACATGTATAGAGAGAGCAATCAAAGTATACAATGTATAGAGCCTTCAACATGGCCGAAAACAGCAAACCAGTACTGTAGGTTTGTATGGAAGCATGGTGTGGACGTGTGTATTTTTTATTTATCTCGTGGCCGAAAACACCAAACAAGGGGCCCGTTTCGCTAAACTTCTTCTAAAATGTTCGTACGTGCAAATTTAAGATCGTCTGTAAATTTCAATTTGGGGATTTACATTTATTGAGCATAGGCTGCATATGCAGCCTATGCTCAATAAATGTAAATCCAATAATTATTTACAAGAAAACAATGTTAATGTGAAATTTACAAACTATCATAATTTTGCACTTACGAACATTTTAGTCGTACAAAGTTTAGTGACCGTGACCTTGGGGTAAGGGCTGGGTGGTGTGTCATGGATTTGCTACAGAATGATAGAGGGTCATCTGAGGAATGCATGTATGAAATAACAAGGTGTTCCATGAAAGGAAACAGAAATTATAAGACATTTACCCAATGTTAAGTTTGTGGACGCCGACGACGCCGGGGGTATGCCATAAGCTCTTCTGCACTTCGTGCAGGCGAGCTAAAAATAGATGGACAAAGTAATGTGATACATAGTAAGTATATAGTAGTTATAAGCCATACTGAAGTTATAAGCCATACTGAAGTAGTTTATTGAAACATTTGTGAATGACATCAATGTATATATCAAATTTAAAAAAATACGGTCAATCCTTACACAGCTATCTTAAGTTGTTGTCGTCTGCTGTTTATTTTCTGATTTCCATTTTCATCATAAAAAACATGCTTTTTTACAGCACTTTAGAATAAGTTATATGGTTTGACGGCACTTTAGAATCATTTCCATTGGAAATGATTCTAAAGTGCTGTCAAACCATGTTTTTATTGAGAAATATGCCAAGATATAAAAGCAAAAACAGACGACAATTGTTGTGTGTAGCGGTCTAAGGGTTAATATTAGATAATACATGTAAATGTACAATGAAAATTATATTCAGACGATTAATTTTATTCAGAAATATGTGCTGTTGTACAAAATTTCTTGTATTCAGAAATATGTGCTGTTGTACAAGATTTCAGCTGGAGTCAAGTCATATCACAACTTTAAACCATACATAACATTCATCATAGTCAAGGATTTTGGATTGCTGATGTTACTAAGTAAGTCATGCAGAAGTTTATACCTTGTTACGGTAATCCATAATTGCCATAACGCGTGCCAATGTTTGTAGCATAAGACGACATATTTGATATGATTTATTTGTGCTTAACATCCAAACAATATGTAAGGTCATTTTAAGTAGGTTCAACCACAGGTGGAAGACTCGGACCTATGACACCAAAGAAATGCCTATTAAAAAAGAATCCCATTACCCCACCCAGTTGGTCTCGTACATTACCATCTTATATACAGAAAGGTGAATAACATTGTGGCCATTATAGAAAGAGCCCTCTCGTTTCCGACTCGCACAAACACAATACACATCGATTAAATGTATGATTTCTGTCGCTGGCAATCGATAAAGGTATTAGGTGTGTGAATATATTCACTTCAAATCGCTTTCCAGCATTTATTCAGTTATTCGCATTTTGTATACACCATCCAAAGCGAAATTTGCGTGTACGAAAGAATCTCACACAGAATCGGAGGCCGTCCGGCGTGGATTATCGGTCATATTTGACCAATAACTGATCGCCAGCTCAAACTAAAGTGGTGCACCATGACCATATACATTAGCAACTCCAACCATACAAAGTTCGTCCAATTGTGATCTTTCACCGATCTAAAAAACACCCCTACTATTTCATTCATGATTCGCGTACTATCAGATTATGTCTTCCGCAATCCCGAAATAGGTTGAATGACGTCATACAGTTTATATTTAGCCAATCAGAGATGTTCTTTACATAGACGCTTCCGGTTGTATTATGGAAGATGGTGCGTGCATTGACCCAGTTCCAGATAATGAACGAAATTAGACAAAAAAAGTGTTTTTTTTAGATCGGTGAACGATCACAATTGGACGAAATTTGTATGGTTGGAGTTTCTAATGTATATGGTCAAGGTGCACCACTTTAGTTTGAGCTGGCGATCAGCTATCGGCCAAATATGACCGATAATCCACGCCGGACGGGCTCCGATTCTGTGTGAGATTCTTTCGTACACGCAACTTTCGCTTTGGATGGGGTAATCAAAACGCGAATACTCAATAAATACTTGAAACAGAGATTTGAAGTGAGTATATTCACACACCTAATACCTTTATCGATTGCCAGAGACATATTTCATACATTTAATCGATGTTTATTGTGTTTGTGCGAATCGGAAAAGAGAGGGCTCTTTCTATAATAGCCATATTTATACCCACCTTCTATAAATAGAAGATGGTAATGTACGAGACCAAGTGGGTGGGGTAATGAGATTTTTAAAAAATAGGCATTTTTTTGGTGTCATAGGTCCGAGTCTTCCACCTGTGGGTTCAACGGCCATTTTATGTAGGTTTAACGGGCCCGATCTCGTATTTAGACCAATGCATTGGTAAAAAAACAACTTAAAATGACATAATGGTTATGTAAGTGTTATTCTGCGGGTGCGACGGTTGAGATCATAGATGGCATGATCAACAGAATAAACATTCAGAAAACGTACAAAGTTGAATCAAAAAGGTTGATATAGAAATTCTGCATCACTTTCTTAAGTACAATTGTAACATACCTACAACTAGTTTATACATGTACAAGGATCTTGATAAGCATGTAGTTACCAGAACCTTCCATATTGACAAGAAATCATACATGATTATTTTACCATATCAATATATCTAGCCGGTTAACACATGTGTATAAATAAAACAAAAAAAATTATTAGCAGGGGCTGATCTTGAGGGGGGTTCCGGACATGTAGATTTCAAAAACATTCCGGTCAGGGTGGGGGCATGCCCGAAAATAGGACCCCCCCGGTTCCCTAAATGCAGGATCCGCCCCCGATTAGAAATCCTGGTAATGATTTAAAATAGACTAGAAAATGTGTTCATAGAACATGGATGCCCCACATATCACTGTGATATTAAACAAGTCAGAATTCCAAGTCCAACCAGCAGATAATGCATACGTGGGTCGAATAAAAAATTGAAATAAATTTTGAGCATCTACTCATCATAAGGAAGCTACATACCAAGTTTCAGGTCTGTAGCTATGTCGGTTTAAAAGTTTTGCGACTTACAAGCCAAAATTGGAAAATTCTGAGTCGAACAGGGGGAGATAATCCATGACCCAAGGATCAAATAAAAAATTGAAATGTAGCTATTAATGTTGAAAAGTTTTGCGACTTACAAGCCAAAATTGGAAAATTCTAAGACAAGAAAAGAGGATATAATCCATAACCCGGGGGTCGAATCAAAAATCAAAATAAAGATTGTGCATCTACGCACATAAGAAAGCTACATACCAAGTTTCAGGTCTGTAGCTATTTCGGTTTAAATGTTTTACATCTTGCAAGCCAAAATTGCAAATTCTAAATCGAAAGAACATTTTGTGCCTAATGATTGCACTGGTGTCTCGACCGAGAAAGTAGAGTATTTTTTCTAAATTAATCGCATAATGCGACGCTTTGCCAATATCTATTAAATTAATCATTAAGTGTTGCAATAACTCAACAGTTATATTTCACATACCAAATTTGTTAGTAATGATTTAAAGGTACATGCACACTCAGTAGTCACAAAATGTTCTTTATGGGAATTAAATACTTGAATACTTGTATAATTGTGTCACTATTCCACCATTTCTAAAAATTACGAGAGCCCGCTATAGAGATATAATCATTTAGTACTATTTATTTTACTGATAGTGACGCGCGGTGGTATCAGGCTATCTTCATATGCAAATGAAGCATGATATATTTGAATTAGTTACAAATAAAATAGTATTTTCGACAGATTATAAAGTATGATCATTGCACATCAAAAAATAAATACAGAGAATAAGTAGTAACGTCCGTTAACATTTTAAGGAAACACGGTTATCACCCCTGATATCGGTCTGAACATTTACGTGCGATATAAAAACTATAATAATGCCAATATGTGGGGAAATGGTGAATGAATGTTTATTTTGCCAGAAAATGTCTCAAATTATGTATTTTTATATAAAGAACAGTTTGTGCCTACTGAGTGGGCATGTACCTTTAAAATAGACTTGAAAATGTGTTCATAGAACACGGATGCCCCACATATCGCTTTGACAATAAACGAGGCAAAATTCCAAGTCCAAATGGCAGATAATCCATGACCCGGGGGATGAATAAAAATAAACTTTGTGCATCTCCTCATCATAAGGAAGCTACATACCAAGTTTCAGGTCTGTAGCAATTACGGTTTAAAAGTTTTACGACTTGCAAGCCAAAATTGGAAATGTCTTAAGTTGAAAAAGGGGAGATAATCCAGGACCCAGGGGGGTTTATGTAAACAATCAAAATAAACTTTGCTTATTACATAAGGAAGCTACATACCAAGTTTCAGGTCTGTAGCTATTACGGTATAAATGTTTTACGACTTACACGGTTGGTGACGGACGGAGGGACGGAGGGACGGAGGGACGGACGGACAAGGGTAACACTAAATGCCCCCTCCACTATCATGGTGGGGCATAAAAATATAACAAATGATGAAAAGCATGTAATCCGGCTGAATAGAACACATTTTGTTAGCATAAATATCTAACATCCATAAGTTATAATTTGTAATCAAATATTAGCTATATATTCTAGTGTTAAGATCTATAATGGTTATGCCATTTTACAATCAACATAATATGCGTGTTAGTTTTAAGTATTGTTGTGTGTATCTAATGTCATATAAATCAATGTGGTGTCATTTCTGTGTGTGATGTTATATCGATTAGGTTGATGCATTCATTAAAGGTACATGCCCACTTATTAGACACAAAATGTTCTTTATAGGAATTAATTAATGTATAATTGTGTCACTATTCCACCGGTTCTAAAAATTACGAGTGCCCGCTATACAGATACATTTATAATCATTTAGTAACATTTATTTTAATGATAGTGACGCGAGGTGGTATCAGGCTATTTTCATATGAAAATGAGGCATGATATTTTTTACTTATTTATACTAATTAAATGCGTCACCTGAAAAAATAATATACAGGGAATAAATAGTAATGTCCGTTAACATTTTAAGGAAACACAGTTATCGCCCCTGATATCAGTGTGGAAATTTACGTCTGATATAAAATGTATAATCATTAGGGCTGTAACGATACGGCAAGGCCACGATACGATACGTATCGCGATACTAGGACCGCTTGCTCACATAACCAAATTACAGTTTGATATTCATATTCTTTTTCACAAATACCAACACATCAACGTTCTTACTCGATAGGCCAGCTCGCTGTGCACTAACTATGTCACCTGCGGTGGAAAATACACGTTCACTGGGGACCGAAGTGGCTGGCACACCCAGGCACATCTGGGCTAGCACAGCCATATTCGGGAACCTGTGATGGTTTACTTTCCACCATTCAAGAGGGTTGCTGTTCAATGGAATGACGGGTTCTATTTTGTACAGTTCAATTTCATGCTGTACAGTAGTGAATGGAGAGTCTTTTTCAGCCATTGTTGTTGTTATTACCAGTAATATTTGTTGTTGTTGTTAACTTGTTAAGTCAAAACGTCCCCATTTCAAATCGTCCCCATGTCAAAATGTATAGTTGTCAAAACGTCCTTCCCCGTTTCACCAAATATTTCGCAAACTTTCGGCAATAGTATGACCTGTGTACTATTTAGAATATTATTATGTATTTATTTGGTGATACTACTTCGAATCTCTAAGCAATAAAAACAATAACTATTCGTGTCGCAGGGTTAGAAAAATGTGTACCGGTCCGCGACTAGAACCGGGGAACTACGTTGTGACCAGCAAATTTTCAACTGGGTACGTTTTTTATTGGGGACGTTTTGGCGTGTATTCGTGGACGTGTATTCATTGGCCAATGCGCAGGTGCGTGTCCTATTATCCAATCAGACGGGAGATGAGACTGTGCATATTATTAATTCGGCTTCTGCACCTTCCGGAATATTATGAAAACAACATTGACAACAGACAGCGTAAACAGGTATATACTCTGAATATACACGCATACACCACGACGGTAATGTGACATGTCACGGTAGGTATAGTATTACAATTTACAACTAACAGTTCAGAAAAACACCCAACTTACCACAAGTCAATTGTTGTCTTATACAAACACTGACATTACAGAAATGCATTTAACACTATTTTCATCAACAATGTATCGATGTATCGATGTATCGTTGCACCCCTAATAATAATGCCAATCAATAAGTGGGGTAATGGTGAATTAATGTTTATTTTGCAAGAAAATGTCTCAGAGGTCCAGATAAGCTGAGTATTTGCTTAAATACCCAATTAAAATTGCCAAAAACCCAATTGAAATCAAAAGTAGCGAGTATCAAAAAGACATAAAAAAAATTGTGGTACATGTACCTTTATCATGCTGCAGAAAACAATAAACAGATCACAAATATAGCATATTTTTCCATGAAAACAAATCTTGGTATTTCATTAGAATTGTCTCCATAATTTCTGTCTGTTGATGTGTAAACAGTTGTGTGATTTCATTTTACCCAATTTGTTCTAACGCATTCCAATTCGTTCTAACGATTTCAATTATTTCTAATTTGTCAGAACGAAATAATCAAATTGGTCAGAATTGGTTGTTTCTCTTCTCATGTCCCTTACAAGGCTCAGTACTTCAGAAATGATGGAGTTTATGGGCAGCGCTCCATTCTAATAGACAGGTGCCCGCGATGGGGCGGGGCAACCAACAAGTGTCGATCAAGATCAGCCTGTCACACGCAGTCTGGTCAAGATCTGAACTGTTCGCCATTCCATCAATGAAACACCCGTCAAGCTTCAAACAAGCAATATAGATAGTTATCGGGTTACAAGAATGTGATCAGGAGTTACACTGGTCACAAATACTATAAGCCCCATTACTCCAGTCACAGCCACATATGAGACACGCCGTGTGATTTCCTACATAAGATCATGTGCGATTGTTCATGAAATCTATTTACATATACGGTGATATTTTCTGTAAATGACGTCGAAAGATTACGCAATTTTCATGGCAAAATGCGATTCCGTATTTGCTACGAAAAAGTCGTAAATATTTTTCATGAAAAATCGCACATGTTCTAAGGTACACAATTACATGGCTTGTCTCATATGTCAATCAATCGCACCATTTTATTTGATGAACTTTCCACCCGCAGTCTGGTCAAGATCTGAACTGTTCGCCATTCCATCAAGGAAACACCCATCAAGCTTCAAACAAGCGCTATACATCGCACTACATACATGTACCAAGTTTCAGGTCTGTAGCTATGACGGAAATTCTAAGTCGAAAGAACATTTTGTGCTACTGAGTGAGCATGTACCTTTACTGTTGATGCATTTAATAATGTGGATGGAATCTCATGTACTGATGGATGTATTTAATAATGTGGATGGAATCTCATGTTATCTGATGGATGTATTTATAATAAGTGGATGGAATCTCATGTACTGATGGATGTATTTAATAATGTGGATGGAATCTCATGTACTGATGGATGTATTTAATAATGTGGATGGAATCTCATGTACTGATGGATGTATTTAATAATGTGGATGGAATCTCATGTTACTGATGGATGTATTTAATAATGTGGATGGAATCTCATGTACTGATGGATGTATTTAATAATGTGGATGGAATCTCATGTACTGATGGATGTATTTAATAATGTGGATGGAATCTCATGTACTGATGGATGTATTTAATAATGTGGATGGAATCTCATGTACTGTTGATGCATTTAATAATGTGGATGGAATCTCATGTACTGTTGATGCATTTAATAATGTGGATGGAATCTCATGTACTGATGGATGAATCTAATGCATTTATTTAATGTGGATGGAATCTCATGTACTGATGGATGTATTCTTATTGAGCTTGTATTCTTTTTTATATCGAGCTAATTAAGTTTTTGTAACAATGGTAATGTAGATCCAGGGTATAATGGTTGGTACCTTGCGATGCAAGTGGTATTGAAATATATTGTATTTAGTTGCATAACAATAGGCAGGACACCAACACAACAGTTTCAATATATAGTGTTGTGCTTATGTATTAAATAAATTTTGCAATTAGTAGCATACTATGCAATAGGTAAAATCATGTATAACACAACAAGATTTACAAGAATGTCAGAAATTTAAACACAAAATAATTATATACAAGGGAACGGCTAACCCTAATTTTCTGCCTGTAACGCAGGTATATTCTTTGTTTGTTTGTTTGTTGGGGTTTAACGGCCTATCAACAGCTAAGGTCATTTAAGGCCGGGTAAATGGGTTTAGTACTAAATCCCATACATTACCTGTACAAGTACATGTACATTTTCAATTACAATGTACAATTGTACACATGGGGGGAAAAATCAGAACTGAATATTTACAATAACAAAAGTATATATTCAGCCCTGAAATCAGAATAATCCTGATCTGATGACAGGTCCTCGCCACACCAGAATCACTTGGCCCCTCCCGAAAGCAGTAGGATCAGTAATAATCTTACTACTTTTAAAATGGGTAATAACCCAATTCAACTCCCAGGTAACTATATATATATATAAAGAGCCAAAGATAAAAACATACCTGAGGGCCAAACCAGGCAAATTGTGATTCCAATAAGGAGAAACCCATACCGTTAATTTACGCCGTCTTATTCGCCGACCACCACCCACCCCTGAGATCGAATCAAAAATGAAATAAACTTTGCGCATTTACACATCATAAGGAAGCTACATACCAAGTATCGGGTATGTAGCTATTAGGGTTTAAACATTTTACGAGTTACAAGCCAAAATTGAAAAATGATAAGTCGAAAAGGGGGAGATAGTCCTAGCTGCACGTCTCCGCTTTATAGTTAACAGGTTGCACTATATCGCTACACCAGTCAACGGTATAAATTTGCGGAATAGCATTTACATTTCACTCAACTAAAATACAGAAACAACCTGCTGGCATTCATACTTTGTTACATGTATATTGTTATTGAGAGACAATTCTACAATACGACACAAACTTATTACCATAAACTTACCTAATAAAGCGTGGAAATATGTTATATAATACATTGTATTAGTAAAATTCTTAGGTCACTCTCCACGAAGTAGAAAGTAAACAAAGAACGCTTGAAACTCACATTTGGAAAACTCCGCAATAACGCTTATGTAATGCAGTGTAATGAAATGTAATTAGAGTTACCGGTACAACATTTACGTAATTACATCAAAATACCATTACACCAATTAAAGATTAAGTGTTAACCCTTAGACCGCTACTCACAACAATTGTCGTCTGCTGTTGCTTTTATATCTTGCCTTATGTTTGTTTGCTTGTTGGGGTTTAACGGCCTATCAACAGCTAAGGTCATTTAAGGCCGGGTCAATGGGTTTAGTACTAAATCCCATATATTACCTTTATAAGTACATGTACAAATGGGGGGAAAATCCCAAAATCAGAACTGAATATTTACAATAACAAAACTATATATTCAACCCTGAAATCAGAATAATCCTGATCTGATACCAGGTCCTCGCAACACCAGAATCACTTGGCCCCTCACAAAAGCAGTAAGATCAGTAATAATCTTACTACTTTTATAATGGGCAATAACCCAATTCAACTCCCAGGTAACTAAAGAGCCAAAGATAAAAACTTACCTGAGGGCCAAACCAGGCAAATCGTGATTCCTATAAGGAGGAACCCATACCGTTAACTTACGCCGTCTCATTCGCCGACCACCACACACCTCGCCTTATGTGTCAATAAAAACATGTTTTGACGGCACTTCAGAATCATTTCAATGGAAACGATTCTGAAGTGCTGTCAAAGCATGTTGTAAATTATTCTAAAGTGCTGTCAAAGCATGTTTAAAATTGTTTTTTGATGATACAAATTGAGTAGAAATCGGTCTGGTGGTTCGTGAAAAGATTTTTTAAAATGTTGTGCTATATTTAGACGGCCGCCATCTTGGATTAACGATGACCGCCATTTTAACAAAACTGAAAAGGCTTTACCAATGGACCATAACTGCGAAGTTTGCTACCAATGGCCAAGGGGTTTGTAAGAAGAAGATGTTTGAAATCTCTAATAATAGAACCTTTTGACCTTTCGGCGGCCATCTTGGATGATGTAATCATCTGATTTCGACAAAAAATGCTCCTAAGTGATCGTTTCGTCCATAAATTCGAATTGAAATATGACATGACCATATTCGGTCAAATTTGAACCCTCCTGCCCCGACCATTATTGACCCGGGGACTACCATTTGAAGGAATCTGAAACATCGTTAACTATCGATCATTCATATCAAGCTTCGTCGAAATCGGCCTGGCGGTTCGTGAGATGATTTTTTGGATTTCGCGATGACCATCATTTTCACAAAAATGAAAAGGCTTTACCCACTGACCATTACTGTGAAGTTTGGCCAATATTGGCCAAGTGGTTCACGAGAAAACGTTTGTAATCTATATTGAAAGAACGACCTTTTGACCTTTCGGCGGCCATCTCGGATGACGTAATTACCTGATTTCGACAAACAAAAGCTCCAGAGTGAGCGTCTCGTCGATACCATGGATTTGATATATGACATGACCATATTCGGTCAAATGTGACATTTGACCCCTACTTGACTCCTCCTGCCCCGCTCACTTTTGACCCGGGGTCCACCATTTGAAGCAATATGAACCAGCGTTAACTATCGATCATTCATACCAAGTTTCGTAAAAATCGGGCTGGCAGTTCGCGAGAATTTTTTTTAAGAATTTGACCTACTTTTCAACAGCGGCCATCTTTGATTTCGCGATGACCACAATTTAAACAAAAATGAAAAGGCTTGACCCAATAACCCTTACCGTGAAGTTTGGCCAATATCGGCTAAGCGGTTCACGAGAACAAGACGTTTGAAATCTTTATCAAAAGAACGACCATTTGACTTTTCGGCGGCCGTCTTGGATGACATGACCATCCAAAATCTACCAGAGCGTTCAAGTCTTTGATACCTTCGATTTATATAGACATGACCATACTCGGTCAAAAATAAAATTTGACCCCACGGGCCACGCCCATTTTTGACCCCGGGGTCACCATTTTAACAACTTTGAAAGAGCATTGTACATCGATCATTCATACCAAGATTCGTCGAAATCCGGTTTTCGGTTCATGAGAATAAGATTTTTTAAGAATTTATGCTATTTTTAGACGGTGGCCATCTTGGATGACCTCCATTTTAACAAATCTGAAAAGGCTTCACCCATGGACCATAACTTTAAAGTTTAGCTACTATGGGCCAAGCAGTTCATGTTAAGAATAATTTTGAAATCTAATAAAAGAGCGTTTTGACCTTTCGGCGGCCATCTTGGATGACATAACCATCCGATTTCGACAAAAAATGCACCAGAGTGATCGCCTCGTTGATACCTTCGATTTGATATATGAAATGACCATATTCGGTCAATAAAAACATTTGACCCCACGGGCCACGCCCATTTTTGACCCCGGGGTCACCATTTTAACAACTTTGAAAGAGCAATATACATCGATCATTCCTACTACGTTTCGTGGAAATCCGGCAAGCGGTTCATGAGAAGAAGATTTTTTAAGATGTATCTATTTTTTTTTTTAGACGGCGGGGCCATCTTGGATTAGCGATTGGACCCTCCCCCATTTTTTTTTTTTTAACAAAAAAAATCCTGAAAAGGCTTCACCCCCATGGAACCAATAACAAAAAATTAGTTTTAATTTGGCTACCATGGGCCAAGCAGTTCATGTGAAGAAGAATTTTGAAATCTCTAATAAAAGAACGACCTTTTGACCTTTCGGCGGCCATCTTGGATGACATAACAATCCGATTTCGACAAAAAATACACCAGAGTGATCGCCTCATTGATACCTTCAATTTGATATATGAAATAACCATATTCAGTCAAAAATAAAATTTGACCTCAATTTGACCTCACAGGCCACGCCCATTTTTGACCCCAGGGTCACCATTTTAACAAATTTGAAAGAGCAATGTACATTGATCATTCCTTCCAAGTTTTGTCGAAATCCGGTTGGCGGTTCTTGAGAAGAAGATTTTTTAAGAATTTGTGCTATTTTTAGACGGCGGCCATCTTGGATTACGTAATGACGTCATTTTAACAATTTTGTAATCCCCCTACCTAAGGACCATGACCATGAAGTTACTATAGACCCAATGGTTACCGAGGAGAAGACGTTTGAAAATGTTCACGGACGACGACGGACACATTGCGATAACAATAGCTCACATGAGCTTCGCTCAGGTGAGCTAAAAACTTAATCAAAAACTTTAACCAAAGAACTCGACCAAAAACTTTAACCAAAAAACTTAACCAAACAACTTAACCAAAAACTTCAACCGGACACACATACGTACGTACGTACGCCAAAGTGCCGACTATATCGCGCTTTCCGCAAGCGGGCGCGACAAAAACTTAACCAAAAAACTTAACCAAAAACTTCAAAGTAATTTGACCTTGACATTGGACACAGGGGCCGCATCGGAAACAAGGGGGGTAGAATGAAAAAAAATTTTTTTTTAAAATATAGATGATGATAAACACCGCCCATGTGAAGTTTCCCCAAGCAAGGTAATGGGCAAAGCAGTTGCAGAGATATAGTACAACGAAAAATTTAACCAAAAAACTTAACCAAAAACTTAACCCCCAAAAAAACTTAACCAAAAACTTCAAATAATTTGACCTTGACATTGGCACAGGGGCCGCCAGGAGGGGGGTGAAGAAGAAAATATAGATGATGATAAACAACCCAGTGAAGTTTCAAGGTAATTGGGCCAAAGCAGTTGCAGAGATAGTATAACAAAAAACTTTAACCAAAAAACTTAACCAAAAAACTTAACCAAAACCTTTAACCACCAAAATTAACCAAAAACTTTAACCAAAGAACTTAACCAAAAACTTCAAAGTAATTTGACCTTGACATTGGGCACAGGGGTCGCCCGGGAGGGAGGTAGAATGAAAATATAGATGATGATAAACACCCATATGAAGTTTCAAGGTAATGGGCAAAGCAGTTTATAGTATAACAAAAAAATTTAACCAAAAAACTTAACCAAAAACTTAACCAAAAACTTTAACCAAAAAACTTAACCAAAAAACTTAACCAAAACCTTTAACCACAAAACTTAACCAAAAACTTTAACCAAAGAACTTAACCAAAAACTTCAAAGTAATTTGACCTTGACATTGGGCACAGGGGTCGCCCGGGAGGGAGGTAGAATGAAAATATAGATGATGATAAACACCCATATGAAGTTTCAAGGTAATGGGCAAAGCAGTTTATAGTATAACAAAAAAATTTAACCAAAAAACTTAACCAAAAACTTTAACCAAAAACTTAACCAAAAACTTCAAAGTAATTTGACCTTGACATTGGGCACAGGGGCCGCACAGGAGGGGGGTAGAATGAAAATATAGATGATGATAAACACCCATGTGAAGTTTCAAGGTAATGGGCAAAGCAGTTGCAGAGATATAGTATAACGAAAAACTTTAACGAAAAACTTTAACGAAAAACTTTAACCAAAGAACTTAACCAAACAACTTCATCAAAAACTTTAACCGGAAACACGTACATACGTACGTACATACACAAAGTGCCGACTATATCGCGCTTTCCGCAAGCGGGCGCGACAAAAAGCAACAGCAGACGACAATTGTTGTGTATAGCGGTCTAAGGGTTCAGAATGATTTCAACAGTTTCAATTGGAATTCTCTGACCCATCATGGCACGTTATTATAAAACGTTCACATCATCAAATTCAGCAATCGATTACAACTCGGATTCAGCCAATCGAGCATCATACCACGAGTTACATGTACTTACCCATCTTATAAGTGCTGTCGTAGCTACAGTTGTTGCCACAACAATAGTCGGGCGAGTAAATTGCTAAAATCTGAAATCATCGCCCATAACCGGTTAACTGCACGAGCATTTTTCGCCAGCATTTGGAGATATGAATGTATTACAAACACTCGTCTTTAGCCAAATATTGCGTTTTGTTTTTCATGCCTTCATTGTCAGACGACAAAATCTATATTATAGAAACGGCTAGAAAATTATATTTTTCTTCCATGTCAAGTACATTCATATGCAACTGCTAGAGATAAATGTGCTCTACAGTTCCATGAGGCTAACTAGTTATGGGCGATGATTTCAAATTTCAGAAATTTACGCGCCCGACTGTTGTTCTGGTAGCAAGTGCAGTCGCGACAGCACATTGTACGGTGTGCTCAGTCAGGACACTTGCTTGGCTGAATCTGGGCCATGTTCCGAATCTCTGCCGATCACAGACCTCATCGTCTCGTATGCTCCGGATATGCAGTAAAATGTTTCTCCATTTGTTTTCTGTAGGCGAACGCCTTGTTACAGAAACCACACGTGTATAACTTGGGGGAATGTTTGCTGGCCGTGTGGTACTTCAGATTGCCTACCCGGGAAAAGGAGTCGCCACATTCATCACATTTATATGGCCTCGTTCCCGTATGGTACCTCGCGTGACGCTCCCTGTTCGGTTTTGACCTAAACGATTTACCACAATATTCGCAGAAATAAGTACGATGAACCAAGTCACAATGGACATTAAAAGTATCGAAATCGGTAAATTTCGCATCACACAAATTGCATGTGAAAGACCCCTTCAATTTGAAGAGTTTGTCAGGTGTCAAGACTTTCTTGGAGACCGGAGGAGGACGTACCTTTGTATTCGTGTAGGCGCTCGATAGATTGTCAGCTGACGAGAAGTCTGTTTCCATTCCGAGAACAGACGTCTTGCTGTACTGTGTCGGCAAATCCGTTTCAAACGATTCATTACTTGCGTCGTCTAATTGGTCCGCTTCGATTGTTACTTCTGTCGTCAGCTTTGGTCGCTTAGCTGAAGTTTCACCGTCGGCAGCTGCATTAGCGTATGCTACGTTACTGTTACTCTTCTGGCGTTCTGCGCTGATCTCCGACAGATCGGGTATCTTCCAATCCTTCTGCATAGGTGTATTGGCGCGGCCTGTCGACGTCTTCCGTCGTGTCTGACCACCCATGGAAGCGGCAGCAGCGGTTGTACCCAGAACACGTGGTGTGCCGGATTTCTTCGAATTATCTTTCCCAATTTTACTTGCGCAGTTATCATTATTTAAAGCTGTTTTAGTTATCAGTGTGCGTAATTCGGGGTTCGACGCAGTTGCGGCTGCATTCACATCAGCTACCCGTTTAATTCCCTCTGATTCACGACTCGTGCTTGAGTTATTGGACACCTCTAGTGAAGCATTATTCACACACTGTACGTTCGGCTTCTGAGCTGACTGACGTATTTCAACGGACGAAGCACCACTTGCTGGCATCGTAGTATTCGGGCTTTTGTTACCAACCTTTTCGTGGACTTTAATCACCTGCAGCCCACCGTCACAAGTCAGACAGATGATGCCATCAATCACCAGGTTGTCATCAGACACAGTGGCCTCCTTGCACAGAGTAAGGATTGACTGCTTAAGATCAAACATTGTAGATTTCGGCGTCGTCATCGCGTCTGTCTTTGAAAGGTAACTGGGTCAACGGGTTCTAATAACCGTACCTGGAAATATATACAAGAATATGTATTATAATGCCGCATCAATAGAATGGCCACCGACTGCAAAGTGACCGTAGACATTTTATGACCTGCGT
Organism: Conchocele bisecta; assembly: GCA_029237695.1. NCBI lineage: Eukaryota > Metazoa > Mollusca > Bivalvia > Lucinida > Thyasiridae > Conchocele > Conchocele bisecta. The sequence continues at coordinate 123,793,185 of CM055268.1, read as the reverse complement.
GTATGTTGCTCAGACTGGAGCTTATGGGATTAGTGACTAGTAAAATACACCTGATCCAATAGTGCACACCTGTAGCCTAATAACGATCTGAATTGCTTGTTAGAACACACTCAGTTTTCTGCCAATGACCCCATGGGTAAAAAAAAAGTGGGCACCTTTTCAAAAATGATGGGGTCACACCTGGTATTTTGAAGAAAAACACTGCTTCAAACTATTAAATATCAGCAATTAAAGTAATTAATAGTTTGAAATAGTGTTTTGCGGAGACCGACAATGGATTTGCAATAATTAATTCATGTACATTTCAGCATGTTGTGATTGTGAAAAAAAACATGGAAATAAACATTAAAACATGATCGTGATGTATTTGTAGTTATTTATCATCCCAATCAATGTTATAGATCTGTGTATAAAAATCGAACTTAGACCCACTCCCAGGCAGACAGTGACACTTGTCTAAATAAGTAAAGTGTAGCGACAGCATTAATGCATTAGCCCCAATTCTCATGGATTCGTGCCTTCTCATTGATTCGTGCCCCTAGAAAACAAGTGATAAGCATATTCTAAGAATAGTGTTAATTTAAAATTATTTTAAAAAGGTATTTTAAATTGTTTCCCACAGTTTTATAAGTTACAGTTACATACAATTGAGATTTACCACCTATTTTGTGAGTTTTCTACATACTTCCTTAATCTGAAGAGGGTCTGTTCGCAAATGATGCATACAATATGATATATGTTGATTTCTAGGTGAATCTGGACTGAACCATATTTAAATTTGATGCATCTAGGCAGCAACAGTTCTTTATTGTAGGAGTGATCAAGGAATGTCACTCAAATGTGCAAAAAGTTGTATGGCACGAACCTGATGAGAAGTTTCAAGATCAATTAGACGACTTGGGTGGGTTATTTCTAAGGACTCAAAGACTTGCATAAACAACAATTTTGGTGAATTCCTTATGTGCATGCAATCAGTCAAGTGTTTGAACTTTATATTGATGTATACATTTTCAGGAATTAATCAGAACATAACACACAATCTGAATTTATGTGCTTAGGGGCACGGATCCATGAGAATAGGGACTATATATACAAACTTGTAAATGTATGTGTCCCTGAGGTTGAGCCCAAATGTGATTCATACACAGTTTTGTAAGAATGAGACAAGACTTTTAATTTTTTTTACTGGATGACAATATGCGCATTTCAAACGGCTTTTCTGATTGGCGGACCAAAATAGTTCGCTTTATACTTGTATCACTTATGTAAATATACCATCCAATGAAAACCGTCGATAGATGTATATCTAAGCACTGTTGCTATGCGAATTTTACATTTCCGGTACATTTCACGAGCGCCCCTAACACAGTTCGGACTTTTTTAATTTCGCAACCCGCGAACTCGGACCGAATATTTAATGCGCCCGTTGGCCAATCGGTAATTTTTTTCTTCCGCCATTGACGATTTTTCCGCGCCAATGGCGCGATCCCGCGTCCATGGCAGAACACTGATTATTAGACATATACACTAAATCTTTGGTAAGACGAATGACGCGTGTTTCATTGATTGAATGGCTAACCCTCATCAGACTGTGCAGATGCAAAGGCTGATCTGGATCTACACTGGTCGCAAAACCCAATAAGACCCATATTTCCAATCACAGCCATATATGTGACTGTGATTGTGGGGAAAATATGAATTATACCAATTGTGGCAAGTCTTGCCTCGGAACTGCTATGTTTAGCAGCTGATTTCATCAAAATTGCAAAGTATACTTATCTAGCAAAGTATACTTTGAGGGAGCAATCATTTATTTTTCCCGAAATGCATTATTTCATGTAGAACTAACGACTGCATATATTTGATAATTAAAAGTATGCAGAATTATGAAACTGAATGTATTACATTATCACAGCCAAAATGTAATAAATTCAGTATAATAAAAAATAATAAAATATCCTTAAATTGAAAATTTCTCCCTCAAAGTATACTTTTTTATACAAGTATACTTTGCCATGTTGGTGAAATAGGCTATAGCACATACTTCCCAACATGATGAGAATCCACTCTGTCAGAAATATGACGGTTGTTCACAGACATAAATAGTGAATAGTTCCGATCCTGATCAGACTGCACAAATACTCAGGCTGGTCTGGAACTACACTAGTCGTAGATGCCATAAGCCCCATTCACCAGTCACAGCTACATTCGTACTCATAGGAGGATCAAACGAACATTATTCTCGGACCACACATTTATTTTGCCATAACGGCTCTTTCTACAGTGAAACCTCTCTAAACCGGACATCATGGGAGGTCCCCAGGGTGTCCGGTTTAAAAAGGTTTCACCGTAAATAACGAGGCATATAATCATTCTGCGATATACTTGTGTGCTATGCGATCACGAATAGACATTATCACCCGAGATATATGACCAAGCAACTCATCAAAAATAAGATGACAGGTGTGTTCTTGGTGTCAAGTTTAGAGAGGTTCCATTGTATTACAAGAACAAAGCCAACGACATGTATCTCATCGCTGCGGTGGCTAGGTCATAAACAGTGCACACCGATATTCAAGGTGCATGATCACGTGGTTACAACAACAACAACGTCGCCCACTCCAAAGTAAGTATTATTTGATATGTTCCTTAATATGCAACGGATGTTGATGAAATATGGCGCAGCAAACGCGTCTTCATGATCTGCATTTGGTGGTCCAAGGAGTTTAGCACAGACTTATGTCGTTTTTGCGAAGAATCGATTTCCGTGTCGGAGACACGGAAATCACGGAAATAAATTCTTCGCAAAAACGACAGAAGCCATATTTCATCAACATCCTTTACGTAATAAGGGCACTATAAAATAATACGTACTTTGAATCAGATGGGTTCTGGAAGTTTCAGTACTTGTTGTTGTTAGTACCACGTGATCATACACCTTGATATTGACATTGACCGTGGGCAAGGGGGAGCTTGCTGGAGTGGGAAATGAACATATGGATGATGACGAACATGCACATGAAGTGTCAAGAGAATAGAGTAAAGATGTTACGTACAAGAATGGAGAAACTGGATGGAAAATATCAAAGTTATTTGAATTTTTCTTGGCCTGGGACAGGGGATGGAACAATGAAGGATGAGAAACATGAACATTAAGTTTCAAACCAATCATTTGTACTGTACAGTAAATACGTTATAGGAGAATGGAGAAACGCGCACGCATCTACAGGACGGAATTTTCAAAGTTATTTCACCTTATCCCTGGGCATAGGGAGAGGAAGAGTCGGTGGGGAATGAAAATACGGATGATAATAAACATGCACCTGAAGTTTCGAGCCAATAGGTTATACAGTACATGAGTTACAGGAGAATGGAGAAATGCGCACGCATCTACGGGAATGTACGAACAGTTTTAGCGTACGAATTTTAGTGAAACCGGCCCCAGGATGTATAATAGGTATGAAGGGTGGTCACTCGCCATCTTTTCAACCAACGGAAGTCACGTCATTTACCTTTGCCTGGTTTCGTGATTTACCTTGTACCCGGCTTGCTAATTGCGCGCGAAGGCCGGAAACCATGCTGTTTATGGGCCGAGGTGTAATAGGGTCGACTTGTCTTAGGGCCGAGGTGTCACTAAACCAATCACGAAACCAGTCCGTACTTCTGTTGTGGGTGGGGGGGGGGGATCCCAAAATCAGAACGGAATATTTACATCGAGAACAAATATATTCCCTGAAATCGAAATTAGAAAAACCTGACCTGGTGCCAGGTCCATACCACACACAGTCACTTGGCCCTTTCCCCTAAAATAGGATTACGAATACGAATATTCGTAATACTCACATAAGCCTAAGGGGTATAACCAGAATCAACTGTCACATACAAAATGCCAAAGACGTATGTGACAGCCAAACCAGGTCTCCTGTCGGGATTCCGGTAAGGATAAATCCCGGCCGTTAAATTACCCATCGCGTTCTCCCACCTACCACCCACTACATTGTACTGTACTACGTGTATATATAGCAAAGATATACATGATGTAGTGATGCTGGTAGTTTTACGTTTATTTGTTTGTTTGTTTCGGTTTAACGGCCTATCAACAGCTAAGGTCATTTAAGGCCGGATCAATGGGTTTCGTACAAGTACATGTACAAATGGGGTGGGGGGGGGAGGGGGGGGGGTAGAGAGTAGTCACATCTTTGACACGATATATATATTAAAATATTCCATACGGTATTCAAATTATGCTCCGGACAAGAAATAAAAAAAAAACTCTGCGTGCGACACACCTTTGACGCAATATATTGTCATTAGCAATGCGAGAATCGTCATTCTTGCGTGCGACACACCTTTGACACAATATATTGTCTGCGTGTGTGAAGTTTCGTTAAATATTGCACACGTTATTCAACTTAAGATGGTCCTGACAAGAGTCTCCAGACGCGACTGCTTGACCACGTCAAGTCCATACTATTTACACTGTCCTTAAATTCATAATGGAAACGCCCATTCAAACGTATTGGGTTTATATCCCAGTACATTACATTAGCCCCATGTGACGTCGCGCGACGTTGATTCGTTATAGTTGTTTGACGTATTTAAAATACATGATGTGCATCGTCGATGTCAATAACATCGTGCTATTGACAATGTCGCGCTATTGACAACGTCGCGCTATTGACATTGTACGTCGCGCTATTGACAACATCGCTGTTCCATGAAGTGCGACAAAATGGCGTTAAACAATAAGTTCCTAATTTTAACGCCGTATTTGGTTCTTTACATCTTTGAAACTAATTGAAAATGCAGTGTAAATATAAGTAATAAAACCATTGGCAGTTTCCGAGTTTCGTTTATTGTAGTATGAAAAATAGTTAGTCTGTTTAAAGTTTACAAGGAATACTTCGGACTTTACACACTTTAAACATATCAACTGTTTTTCTAACGACAGTAAACGCAACAGCCCATTGTTTTATTCCTCAAGTATCCCCAAACATTCGTCTGGGAAGACAAGTATATACTTATTTATTTCAGACAGTAAATAGCTAACAAGTGCCGGGTTTAACAAAACAAGTCAACGCAACAGTTGTCCACTAACTTATTTTGTATTTATTTTCATGATTTTGTCTGGAGGTAGTTGCGAACGGTAACTCTTGCAATTACTGACGTACCGTCCGTAGCTAGAATAAGTACGGACGGTACGGGAGTAGATTGCAAGAGTTTCCGTTCGCAACTAGTTTGGGGGTGGCTGGGTGTGGGTGTGTTGAGGTGCTCCACCGTTACAATGGTTATGACATGGGGGATAGACTAATACTGAATTTATTTTATATCTAAGAGCGTGGCAGAATAGACATAGCAAATAACAGAAACAATCTACACTTATGGTATGTTTTTTTCCCTTATTTGACAGTGCTTGTTATTATATTTTTTTCACATAATCAGATAGCTTCTCAATTGCCAACACAATCTGGAATCCTGAAAGGGCGGCACGGACACCCCCAACCCCCCCCCCCCTAAATCCGCCACTGCATTAAACCCTTATTCCCCGCTCCTCGCTAGCGCCTCTGCATGTAATATATGTACAATTTCTCTCGTCTATAAATAGATCATTCGGATTATCACTCCCGTGACCAGGAATCTGGTTCGATACACAGCGACAGAATGGAAAACTAGGTCAAACTTGTTACAAGTCAACTTTTACACTACACACAACGCACTACGCCATTCTATCTGATAAATATACGGTTATCATGGTTATGTTCCTATGATTAACATAATTATTCTACTTTCATTTTCCACTTTTAATATATTAGATCTTGATTCTGGGTTTAACCACGCCCAGCACATGCTCAGTCCGATTGGAGATGTGAATATATTGATATAAACATGTGTATACATCCAAGTTTAATACGATGCCCTACTGTATATACCCTATCAAAAGGGTTTTACAACCGATCCAGTATTAATCTATATCGTCTCTGTGTTTGAATTATGAAATATTCTTACCTTATAGAAATAGCACATTCTGTCCACTTCGTCATCTTTTCGCGTTTAATGGTCAAAAGATGGAGGCAAAGGCATTCGGAAACCTCGCACCATTTCGTCGCAAAGCGTCCTTATCTAACATAAATGTACCCCACGCGTCCTGAACCTCAGCAGCCTGCTGTATGTAATCGACGTGAGCCCGTTTCGGAGGTAACATTTTACAAGAAAACACGCCACAGTGCCGACCTCCAGACACTTCCGGCCCGAAAGTCATAGTCGCGTGGTCAAAATTCCCGGCGTTCCGACTGACGATGTGGTCACCGGAGTGATCGTGTCTAAAATCAGTCTGCGTCCAATTCCCGGACTGGCCCAGAATGAGAACGTCCCCGAGGCCGGTGCTGGTAGGAAATGCTTTCTGTCTCCAGGCCGCGTCTTTTGAAACGTTAAATTCGTTACACAGTCTTTCAAAGGCCATACGGTCGTATGCGTTGGAAATGGGATCCCAGGCGTCGTCTTGAGGTAGTGAAATGCCTAGTTCTTTGAGAATTCTCCTAATAGTATAATACGCGTGAAAGTTGTAGACACTTCGGAGCATGACATTCTTGGATGTCAGATGGTCTTTATGTGAAACTCCACACCCGGCTGTTGCGCACCATACAGCGACATTTATTTGGTTCTGCCAAAACTGCATCGGTGTTGCTTTCCACCCGTTTACCACCTCCATCGTAGTAATCTTGGGCAGCCTATATTGTTCAAAGATGTTAGGGAAGTTGGTGGCAAAGCCGCTGTCCGGTCTAACCGTTACGGTTGGGTGTACAAGGCGGTTAACAACGTCTTTTTGCGTGTATTTACCTCCGACCGCGTACTTTGCATTAGAGTTAAAGCTAAATGCTTTGGTATCCATTGAAATATATTATTATGTTTGCTACTATCACTAATGTTCAAAAAGAGAGTTGTGAACTTCAAAAATCAATCGACAACTGCTGCGGAAAGCGCCGGGTGGGCCTCAGATCAATCACCTTCATGGTTGGATGGCAGAATGTGGGGAAGTACGAAGGGTTTTTACCTATGTGAAGGTATGGGACAACAATTAGGTGTAAAGCTGCCTCACGGACTGTGGGGAATAAGACAGCTCAAAGATTTTGTCAACTCAGAGCTTGACGGTATAATCAACCTCACAGTATCGAATGTTACCGGGCTCGCAACAATGACCATCAGCAGTGATGTAGTGGTCTCCCCGGGGTTGGGTATTCAACTCGGTTTTAGAGATACATACTCCTCAAACAAAGGAGTGTTTACGCCGGGTGAGTACGTCGGTGATAATCCGGTGGACTTCGCCTTCACGAAAACTCTCAGGGTGCACCTGGATCGGGTGAACACATCGTACAACACGGTAGACGGATCCCCCAGCACATTACTGAAAACTGTGCCCGCCAGCGACTGTTTCTATGGCGAGACTGTGACCTTAGACTTCCCACACCCCGAGATGAAAGTTTTGGAATCAGGACATATCCACGAATTTACGGTCTCTATTCTCGATGATCAAGCGAGAAAGTTGAAAAACTATTACCCGATTTCGGTAGTTCTCGAAATTTCCAATTGAGTATAGGTGCCCAATATTATAATTAATAATTTTGAAAAAATTAAGAATGAGTATATACGGACCAGGTAGTTCTTCCGATTGGGTGACAAATTCAAAGAATTTGGAACCGGCAGAAGGTGGATTCATCCCGACAGAGGGCGACTTTTTAACTACTGAAAAAACCAAGGCCTTGATCAATAAAACTATATCGAAGGTCACAAACGGGATTCACAGGAGTATATCAGATGTTAGAGTAGAAGTGCTGACGGCGACTGCACAAATTGAGAAAGATCAGGCGGCTTATAATGTGTTGCGCGAAGAGGACTCTCTCATCAGAGAAACGAAACTAAAGGAACTAGGTAAAAAAATAACCAAATTTCGAAAAGAGAGCAGGTCGGATATTGATAAAGTCCGAGCAGACCGCCAGGCGGCCCTTACGTTGCGCTTAGAGGACTCTCTCATTAGAGATGCGGCATTTACCGAACTAGGTAAAAAAATAACTTCGAAAAGAGGCCACGTCGGGTATTGAGAAAGCCCGAGAAGACCACCAGGCGGACCTTACGAAGGCTTATGAAGGCTTATGAGGTGTTGCGCTCAGAGGACTCTCTCATAAGAGAAGCGGCGGTTGCCGAACTAGATAAAAAAATAACCAAATTTCGAAAAGAGACTCGGTCGGGTATTGATACAGTCAGAGAAGACCACCAGTCGAACCTTGCGGAGGCCATTGCGGAGGCTTATGATGCGTTGCGCTTAGAGGACTCTCTCAGTAAAGAAGCGACACTTACCGAACTAGACGAAAAGATAACCGAATTTCTGAAAGAGACCAGGTCGGGGGTTGAGGGGGTCCGAGAAGACCACAAGGAGGCCATTGCGGAGGCTTATGGGGCGTTGCGCTCAGAGGACTCTCTCAACAGAGAAGCGGCACTTACTGAACTAGACAAAAAAATAACCGAATTTCAAAAAGAGGTCCGGTTGGATCTTGATGGAGTCCGAACGGGTATTGAGAAAGCCCGAGAAGACCACCAGGCGGACCTTACGGAGGCTTATAGGGTGTTGCGCTCAGAGGACTCTCTCAGAGAAGCTGCGGTTGCTGAACTAGACGGAAAAATAACCGAATTTCAAAAAGAGAGCAGGTCGGATATTGATAAAGTCCGAGAAGACCACCAGGCGGATATTATGGAGGCTTATGATGTGTTGGTCTTAAAGCACTCTCTCAACAGAGAAGCGGCGGTTGCCGAACTAGACGAAAAGATAAACGAAATTTCCGAGGAACTGAAACATGATCGTATAGCCGCGACCAAAGCTCTTGAGGAGGCCTCTTATAAGATTCGTACTGAGGCATATAACGCAAACAGTGCGCTTGCCGGAATAGTGCGAACAATGAAAACGCCAAAACGTGTCATAACAGATTGGGCTGAGAAGCGGGGCTCATTGGTTGAGGGGCGCTATGAATATTCGTTCGGTGCCAAAGCGAGTAATAAATATGGGGGATACGCTATGACAACTGCAGGTGAAGTTGTCCGAATGGCGGTCTGCTCGGTTAATGGTAGTGGTAAACCTGTGGGAGCGGTCGCGATAAATATTGTAGTAGATGGGGAAGAACGGGGGGTTGGAGTCACTAAAATCGCTGGAGATAGTTCGACGATTGTTGCGTTCACCGGTAATGATCGAATTAGACTTTCCCAAAGCAGTGTTATTAACTTTGTTAAGAATATCAGTGACCCAGAGAGTTCTTCCACTATTGTCTCATTGTTAATTGAACTTAATTTGTAAAATACTAATATATTGAAAATCATGAACGAATCACTATATCCAACTCTCAATACCACTCCACCAACACTGGATCCAACTCTCAATTCCACTCCACCAACACTATATCCAATTAACGAAAGAAGTTCAGATTTTAGGTTGAATAATATCGTCGCTATGCAGGATATTTTAGTTAGAGAATGTGCAAATAGAAAAAGACACGCTAACAAATATAAGCGTGCGGTGAACATAGCTGAAGCATCTAGTACGGTTCTGGCAAGTGTTTCTGTGTTGTGTGGGGCGGGCACAGCTGCAACTATATCCACCATTATAACGGTTCCTGTAGCGGGGATGCTGTGTATGGTAATTAGGGCGTCGGGTGGAAAACTCGAGAAAAAAAGTAGAAAACATGATAGAATATCCGTTCTCGCTAGGTCTAAGAAAGATAGCATCGACGTTATGGTGTCCAAAGCGTTGGCCGATAAGAAAATATCAAATTTAGAGTTTGAATCCGTGGTGGAAGAAATGGGGAGATATGAAGAATTAAAAAATGATATAAGAATCAAGGCGCGCGCCAACATGCCCAAAATTGAGTGTACTGATTGGGATAAATTTAGGGTAAAACTTGGAAATAAAGTCGGAGGAAATGTTACAGCACCATTATAAAATAATTTTTAAAAAAAATTTAATTTTCTTATATTGGTGCAGTAAACAAATTTACATACCTATACAACATGTGTTTTTCACTGAGAATTACGCCGTAATCGCATAACAAATTCAGTCGAGGATTACAGTGTACAGTGTAATCCTCGGCTATCAATTTACACATGGTTCATAACCCATGTAATTGATACACTCGGCTATCAATTTACATAACCCGTGTAATTGAAACTGTCTGTTTACCTCGGCTATCAATTTACGCATGGGCCATAACCCGTGTAATTGAAACTGTCTGTTTACCTCGGCTATAAATAACTGTCTGTTTCAATAACCCGTGTAATTAACTTAAATTAATTACTATGTAATAATAGGGGGTGTTCAGCTTTAAATTATTAAATTTTTGTACAAAATTAATTATAATTAATTATAAAATTAACAAAATAACGAACAATCCCATGTTTTCTTTCGCCAATAGGTATTAATAAATAATTATAATTTGCACACCATTTGTATGTTGTATAGGAAACTGATGAGTATATATATGTTTGTTAACCTTACAACAATTGGTCTCATCTCGTGCATGCCATGTTGTTGATCCGGTATGACGTCCGTCTCGTCTGTTTAATGGTAGCAGTTTATAAATATGTGTGTATTTGGTGATGTAATTGCGTAGCTCAAAGGTGCCGGCCTAAAAGATTTCTGCCTAAGAGCTTCGCAATTTCGGAAACCAAATTCACACATAGGCTCGCCTTACTTCGCTGGTTTCTCTTAATAGAGGAATTGGCAATGGGGTTCAAGGCGACCCGTAAAACTAGACTGTGAGCCAACAGATGCGTGGGCTTAAGAAAGGTCCCAACACCCCAGTGGCTGGGTGCCGGCTAGAAATCTGCCCAGTCACTGGGGGTGTTGTGCACGAGTGGAGGCTTTTGCTATTTTTTGTTCAAAATATCTTTATAAGCGATATCGTAGAAATGTATATTCGTAAACGAATCGTTGGGTTTTAACAATTTTATATAATACGCCTTAGTTTTATATCCGATACGCATTATCAGTCTTAATGTTTGTATTTGCCTCTTGCATAGTTCACATAATTGTCGGTATAATATTGTAAATGCAACGTTTTTATCGGAGCGTAATAAATTACGCTGATATTTATGTGTTCGATATCGCCTAGTGTTCTCATTTTATAGAATTTATATATAGGACTATAACCCCCGTATTCTTCGTAAACTTCTTCAACACAGGCATTAAAATTTTTCAATTCCAATTGTATTGTATTATCCATTTTCTCTCTAATAATATTGGTAGTTGTTGTTTTTTTCTGTTCAATTTCCAATATAATTTTGACTCCCTCTTTTCAAAATTATTTTCTAAAAAATTCATAAATTTGCTGTGAAAACATATTATGTTTTTTTTCACGACCAATTTTGGATTTTTCGGGGGTGGTGGGGGACAATTTCCTCGTTAACCAATTTGTGATTTTTCGGGGGTGGTGGGGGTATTATAGAGGGTTGTAAATTATATCACAGTAGGTGGTATCATTTTGACTCCCTATATACTACTCATGCGCTATTCGCCATTTAGTCAGCAAAACACCCACCATGCTCCAAATAAACAGTATAAATCCTCTAAACAAGCTGCAGGAGTGTGCTAGCAGATCATGAGGTACTGGCCACAAATACCATAAGACCCCATTTATCCAGTGAATGTTGACATCATGTTCATGAATATTTGTAATTCAAAAATGTCTTTAGTATGTTGCTCATGTGACTGATGTAAACATGGTGGTGCATGTTGCCACATTATTTTACATTTTAGCAGGGTTTAAACAGAAGAGTGGATTGAAGTGAATCTACGTTTTGATCTGGGTTGATTCAGTGCATTAAGGTTTCAGTTTGTGGAAAAGTAGTTTCCACAACAAACATATATTATAATAAGCTTAGAATTGCAAATGTATTCGGTTAAGTGATGCATTTACGCGTACAGTCAAATCATTTTATATCATTTAGATGGAATGTCAAATAATTGTGTAATTTGTCCACAGTATGAATGAATACATGAAATAAACTGATGTATGCCATTTTCATTGTTATTAGTCAAGTATTAACAGTAAGATTATATAACATGTAGACGGCGTTTTGATTCGTCATGCATTAAGGCTTATGTGCTCAGAAAAGTTTATAATCTTTAATTCAGGCCCAGTATGTCAAACACACGTTAATGTTCAAGCCTGCTTGCAGAGAGCTTGTAGTAGTGGTTACATTGACCATGTTGACGCCATTGTGTCTGTGTTAAAGTTATATCCCGTCGCGTACCGAAAATGAGATATAGGGATGCAAAAGTCGTCCGTCTGTCCATCTATCACATTTTCCATTCTGCTATGACTTTGTTACCGTATGACCGATTGGCTTGAAACTTCATGTGCATGTCTATTATTCATATGTTCATTCCCCGCCCCATCCATGCACCCCCATGCCCAAGGTCAATGTCAAATTATTTGAAATTTGCGTCCAGTAGATGCGTACACGTTTCTCCATTCTCTAATAACTTCCTTACTGTGCATGTTTACTATCATCATCGATAGTTTGGTTCCCCACCCTACCCATGTTTTCCCCATGCCCAAGGGCAAATCATTTTTTTAATTTGGGTCCAGTATATGAAAGCGCGTTTCTTCATTCTCCTATAACTTCTTTACAGTGTAACAAATTGGCTTGAAACTCCATGTGCATGTTTATTAACAGCCATATTTACATTCCCTACCCCACACATGCTCTTCCAATGCCCAAGGTCGATTTCAAATACCTTTGACGTTTCAGTCCAGTAGGTGTGTGCACGCGTTCCTCCGTTCTCTTATAACTGCTTTACTTTATGAACGATTTGCTTCAAACTTTATGTGCATATTACCCATCATTCATATTGTCATTCCCCACCCAGACGTGCTGCCCTTGTCCCAAGTTCAAGGTCAAATAACCGCTGCTGTAAGATTGACCTTCAAACCAGGGAGCTGGATTTGTGCTGTGTATGGTTAGAGTTCAGATGAGCAGATCTTTTGTACTCCTTTTTATACGCCCGTTTGAAAAACAGGACATATTATGTTGTGGCGCCATCTGTCCGTCCATAAACTGTCTTGTACATCGAACTAGTCCTACAGTTTTCCACTGTTCGAATGTCATGGATTAATATATATTTATTTCGATGTAAATATTCCGTACTTATTTTGGGATCCCTTTCCCCCCAATGCAGCTGGTTAAATGCGGGATCGAACCTGTTGGCCCGTCATTAAATGACCTTAGATGTTGATAGGCCGGTAAATACCAATAAACCAAATCAAGTCAACCTACTAAATTTAACACGAGCCAAAAGAGGTGAGGATGAGGAGAAAAATGTATACGAAATTTACACCAAACCATGGCGATATAACTTGGAAATTATATATCGAAGGAAAAAAATTAATTTTGTAACTCGTTTACAAAATTTATTTTAGCCCCCATTTTAAAATTCACAAAATTTAACGCAACCTTTTGAAATAAAAAAAATGAAGAGAAAAACATGTATGTTATTTTGAAACAAATGTAATTGAGTTTTAATAGTATGATGAAATCTCTGTAAATGAGACTCCTGTTAGGTTGCCGTGGTTTCTCAGACAATTTACAATCTAAGATAAGTTACAGTGAAACCCAAGATCAAAACACAGTTATCAATGGTTATGTTTTATGTGTGGAGAAATGGGGCTTATGGAATATATGGCCAGTCTTGCTCTGGGTCTTCCAGGTCAGTCTTGAGGAATGATAAGAACATACTTTGTTAGAAACAGGACTGATGTTTCACCGACTGAATGGTGACCAGAGCAGACTCTGATCTCATCAGACTGCGCGAATGTATGGGATATATGGCCAGTCTCGCCCTGGGTCTTACAGCTCAGTCTTGAGGAATGATAAGAACATACACTATTAGAAGCACGACTGATGTTTCCCTGACCAGTACTGGTGCACTGGTGTCTGCACTGGTGGCCATTCAGTCAGCAAGGCCGTATCCAGAGGTAAATACCAGACAAGGCGAACCAATTCCCGACATGGGGGTCAGCGAGCATTCTCCCCGCCACCACCTCAGGGATTTGTTTAATTCTTGGCATAAAACAACCATGATGAGGCAGACAAGGCGGGCATTTTGCCAATTATTTGTTTTATGTCAAGAATTAAACAAATCCCTGGGGTGGTGGCGGGGAGAATGCTCCCTGACCCCCATGTCGGGAATTGATTCGCCTTGTCTGGTATTTACCTTTGGATACGGCCTTGCTGACTGAATGGCCACCAGTGCATACCCTGATCAAACTGCGAATGCGCAGGCTGATCTGGATCTACACGGGTCGCAGATACCATAAGCCACATTTCTCCAGTCACAGTCACAAATAAACAGTTTACATTTATTTCTAAAACATTACTGGTAGTCCCTCCAAACTGAAACTTAACCTAAATCGTAACGGACTGAATGCATAGATCTGCTAATTGTTGTCGGTCAATGTACATCGACAACCCCCGTATTTGTAAAATTACTTTCCATACAAAATCTGCGAAACTGTCACTTTAAATGATGTCACAACTTTGTATAATTTTATAACATACTTGCAGATCCTACTAATTATTCGTGTCATAATTCTTGGTATTGTAGACGGTTGTCGAATATAAGAAAAATACAATTGTTTGTAATTACTAAATTATTAATGCACCAACGGGTATGCACCTACAGCGTAGTTGTAATGAGAACAGCCGCAACAATCATGTTGGTAACTGGCGCACGGACGTACAAGCCCTTACAAAGTTAAACAGAAACTGAGGTAGCGTAGCTAAAAACGTCACCAAATTGTCTTATCTCACACCACTTTGCATACTAAATCTCATTATCGTTTGTTACGTTTTAACTTTTAGATGTCAGAGACAATAGCATAAATAACCCGAGTTTTCGCTCTGCAAGTTCGATTCTATGTATTGCATAAGTCCAACATCACACATTGAATGCATACCTATCCACACTACGTGGTATCTGCGGCGGTCTCGCGTACATATTTATTACAGGATTGTATTATGATTTAATACAGTATATTATTACACTGTCAACGCACATTTTCTGTAATACAAATGTTTACCAGACAGCACGTATGCACAGTAAAACCCTCTAAACCGGACAACAAGACGTCTGTTCAATTTTGGTAGCATTAACCGTACTGTACTTATATTGGTAATGGCTGTTCATGATCGCATGTTCATGATCGCAATGCATACAAATATGTATTGCAGCACTCATATACCCGAATTACAGTGGAACGTCTCTAAACCGGACACCATGGGGCCATCCCAGGGGGGTCCTCCCAGGGTGTCCGGTTTGAAGAGGTTCCACTGGACATGTACTGGCAGTTCACATGCTCGACTGGTTACAAATGCCATAAGCCCCATTTCTTCAGTCGCAATGACATATCACCAACATATTTCTCAATTCATCCATTGTAAAGTTTTATGTGGTTAACAACGGAACATGTACAATACATTCTGTTCAATATACGAGTATTCAATTACTGGCTCAAACTTTGGCGATACGAAGCTCATCGATTTTGCAACCAGTTTATAACCAGACCAGCCATTGCTTCCTAAGTCTGATCGGGGTCTACACTCTACACTGTACACACCGGACACTACATGTCAGTGTAGTAACGGTGCTTGGCACCAGCTCATGATACTGAATTTCAATGATCGATGTTAATATTGTATCTTCAGTGCGGGACAGTACTCCTCTCATACATGTGAAAATCGCACACAAGTGGATGGTTGGTTATTAACGTCAGGGGTTCGTCCTTATAGGAATCACGACTTGTCTGGTTTGGCCCTCAGGTACGTTTTTATCTTTGACTCTTGTGTTACCTGGGAGTTGAAATGAGTTACTGCCTATTATACAAGTAGTAAGATTATCACTGATAATACTACTTTTGGGAGGGGGCCAAGTGATTCTGGTGTAGCGAGGACCTGGCATCAGATCAGGATTATTCTGATTTCAAGGCTGAATATATTTTTTTATTGTAAATATTCAATTCTGATTTTGGGACCCCCCCCCCTACTTATACAGGCAATATAAGGCATATACTAAACCCAATGACCCGGCCTTAAATGGCATTACCTGTTGATATGCCGTTAAACCCCAACAAACAAACAAACATTCACACAAACGGGTTATTTTGTAATTATATAACGTTGCGTGTTCGTTGTTAAAGATCTATGCTGGTAAGAAGTGAAGTGTGTCCCCTGCATGTGAGTTGCGTTTATGGGGTTTGCGACCAGTTTAGTTCCAGATCAGCCTGTACATTCGCAGTCTGATCAGGATCTGAACTGTTCGCCATTCCATCAATGAAACTATCAGCATGCTTCTACTAAGGAATGTAGATCATAACCAGGTGATAGGAGTGTGCCATTTGATCAGGAGCACCACGGGTCGCAAATCTCATAAGCTCATTTTATCCAGTTGCACCCACAAGTCTGCTGTTGACTGCACATAAAGGAACGCCACTGTCATATAATGCAAGTACAATAATAATTGAAGGGGTGAGTGGAATAAGAGGGCTAAATGTAACTGGGGGCCGTTTCACTAAACTTCGTACGACTGAAATGTTCGTAAGTGCAATATTACGATAGTCTGTGAAGCCCACATGAACAACGTTTTCTTGTTAACAATTATTGGTGACCAATTGGTGAATGAATGTTTATTTTGCCAGAAAATGTCCCAGGTTTGCTGTTTAATTTTATTTAATTTTAATTTCCATTTTACTCTTCCATAGGAAATGATTATAATGTGCCGTCAAACAATGTTTTTATTTAAAAGGATGACAAAATTTAATTACAGTTCCCTCATTCCATAGGTTAATATAAAGTCCCCGGATTTCTGTCGTTTTTCTGAACCAAGCCTTGTACCTCAAAATCACGGTTTACTAGAAATTCATACAATTATGGTAGGTATACTAGCCTTGCATGTTTGGCAAGTATCCCAAATTGCTCAATATTATGTTCTATATGGAATTATCATTTGATCGTAACATGATCATGGGCATGTGCTAAAGGAAGCATCACACAAATCATCAGAGAAGTGCATGCTTAAAACACGTAAAAGGTCAAAATTGAAGAAACTCTTTGACATTGAAGCAATCCATCAACACATAGTCTGTAGCCGATTTCACCAACATTGCAAAGTATACTTTTCGAGCACAGTATACTTTGAGAGAGTAATCATTTATTTTTCCTGAAATGCATTATTTCATATAGAACTAACGACTGCATATATTTGATGATTAAAAGTATGCAGACTTATTATACTGAATTTGTTACATTATGACAGCCAAAATGGCTGTGATAATGTAATAAATTCAGTATAATAAAAATTAATAAATTTATCCTAAAATTGAAAATTTCTCCCTCAAAGTATACTTTGCTAGAAAAGTATACTTTGCAATGTTGGTGAAATAGGCTACAGATCTGGAGCTACGCTGGTTGGAAACATTCAACAACGAACGGTTTACCAACGATAAATGTGAAATATAATCGCCATGTGCCTGCATTGTAATTCGCACCAGTATAGACTCAGTTCAGACTGCGCGGCGGCAAAACTCAGATCGTCGATTCATAAACATGTTTAATTTAGTTGGTCACTTTATGGAATAAATGAACGTAAACTGGTCATACATTGGGTTTGGGTTCGGCTAAACGTGAATGGCGTGTAGCTCTTTGCTGGGATGAAAAAGACATTCATCTATCAGGGGACGGAATATCATGAACACGTATGGGCACCTACCTGGATAGCGTGAGCTAATGGGGACACTATTCAGACCAACATAGCGATAGAGTGCATATACATGTACAGTATACAAGCTATGTGATTCACTGACTGCGGTTTTACGTCCGTTCCAACAGCAAGGTCACTTACAGACAACGAGCTATTTTGAACAGCGAGTTGCTATAATTATCAATTAGCATACACAGGTCAGTAATACACAACCCGGGTCAGACAAGCTGGTCCAGAGTTTACGCAGAGATGGATCATATCTCTCATAGCCGGATAAAAACATCGAGGGAAAATAATTAATTAAAACAATATAATACATGCCTGTAAATCCTTCGGTAAAGAAAGAAGTAGAGAACACTTTGTGAAATATCGGCAGTAGCTGCACTGAAGAATGTATGCGCGTGTCAATGGAACCCGGCTAGTTAAATGCGCTACTCAATGTTTCACACGGCACAAAACTATACCAGACAACGGGTCGTGTGCAAAATCACCTAGACAATGAGACGTGCTGTACGGTATTGTTATGAATTGAAAGTTCTTCGCGTTACGTAGTATCACAGATCTAGAATAATTTATTCTATATCTGTGGTAGTATAGCTTAGAACGTATGTCTTCACATGTACTCCTTTGGCGCTCGGCTGAAAATTTCGACCTACCCCTACCCAGAGTAGAACTTTATGAAATATATCTATTCTTACAGGAAATTCATCGTAGAATTCGAATCTGCGTGTTAAAATTGCGAAAACCGCGGCCGAATATGTTTTTTTCGCTGGTTTCTATGGTAACCAATATTTTTTTCCAGAAAATTCAAAATATATATTTAAACATCTACGTGTTGCAAAAACAACATATAAAGTTGTATATTTGGTAAACTGTCTTCATTTTACACGCACACATATTTTGGAATCGAACAATAATATTAAAATGCATGTTCGTAGACGGTAACCATGGAAACGTGGGTTTCTAGCCAATCGGGAAGATTAGCGTTTGCAACGGGCTGTACCTTGGTATTTATGAACAATTAACGTCAGTTGTAATGTTATACATTTCGACACACATAATACTGACGAAAACTAACACTTCTATACTTTCAAATGCAATAATAATCACATTATACGTAGTTTGGTTGGTCTAATTATCTAAACTATACGCGAATGCTGAGCAGTGCAAATTATCATATAATTAGAAAAAAATGTAATTGCCGTGTATAATTATAATCGTTGCCCGAATGTCATAATATATAGAGAACCCTCGTACAAAGAAAAATATGTACACATACATGTTCGACTGTCTGTCGACAATTTTAACATTTTCAAGATGGCCGCCAAATCTAACGAACTATTGCTGAGCAGATAAAATAATCATAGAATCGAGAACAAATGTGGTGTATTTGACCGATGCAACGAACGGGATATTATACACACGATCATACGAACGCATGGGACTATACACTGTATGTGCATACATGTTCGACTACCTGTCGATATGTTTTACTTTTTCAAGATGGCCGCCAAATTTAACAAACAAATGCTGAGAAGATCAAATATTCACAAAATCATAAACAGATGGTGTGTACATAACCGATAAATAACTATACAATGGAACAGGACGACGATCTCAACAGCAGAAATCAGTACACGATACAAACTACATTATTTCGTGTTTCGTTTGCAAGATCTCTCCACCTTCAAGTGGGCTCACTTTCATCATCCGAATCCGAATCACCTATTGTAACAGCAGTCGTTCTGTTTGTGCACTCATGTTGGCACCGACAGATGTCAATGCATTGAAGGCCCACGGAATGGCACTGATACTTGCTGCTATTACAGTTGCCATCCTTACAATACAAATGTGTCAGGTCCCTCAAGAATACTGGCGCTGGTGGATTTGCGAAGTAAACTGGCACCAGGATTCCATTTTCATCTTTCTTCCATCCATTTCCGACTGGATCAGGAACCTCAGGATCTGGAATATGGCTTTGGCACCAGACTATTGTCTGAACTCGTGCACGCATTACATGGTGCTTGAATGCATCTTCTGTCGGTGGAAGTTGCGTTGCTGATTTGTCCGTGGATGTAGCGATCGCCAATCGGATTTCATCCATACTGTCATACGGTTTGTCTTATTGTTGAAGCCGCCAAACAGCATCATAGTATACCTTCGCGCGACTGGTAAACATTCATCTATAGATTCTGATAAGCCCACCTTGGACAATTCCCGTAGCTTGTCGGCACTTTTCACCAGTTTGTTGAACGAGGTTCGTTTCCCAACTTTGTATATTGAGCTGTTTGTGTCGTCATCCAGTCAAGGCATGCATGGCAGGTAAGCAGGAGCTTACGGTTTGGCCTATCTGTTGGGCAATCGAGTGGATTGGAACAAACCTGTTTCTGAAAGCATGCCTCGTTCTATGCCCTGTATGCATATATATTTCTGTGTCCGCGAAACGTGTATAGTAGTAATACAGAAGGATGACGAGCACATCTGTATCGTCAGTACGGATCAGAATACGGCCATGCGTTTGAGCCATATGTGTGGCATGCAGCACCATTCGGGTATCTGCCTCTTCCTGACTCGAAAACAAGTTTGATAAGCATTCCGTACCTTCCTTCGTCACAGACTGTACTTCTCGTCCGTTCCGAAAACCACCGGCAAGTACAATGGATAGCTGCTGTTTCAGATGGCCTGGTGCATTCACAGCTACGTACTCACACACAAAGGCTGCCAACGATGCTTTGTTTTCAGAGTTACTCAGAAAACGGCGGTAATTTGGAACTGTGCGACCGCCACTCACCATATAGGCAGGTACATCGCTGTTGGCCGTGCGACGCTGACGTTCAGCTTCTTTGAGAGAACTGGCTTTATCATACCGGTCAAAGACGACAGTGACGATGTAATCGACTTGTCCCGGGTAAAATGTGACATGATATGTTTCAAAACGACTGCGCCTAGTTGGTCAAATGTTTTGAAGTGTCCTTCGTTCAGCGACTGCAGCAGTGCCATCGCATCGATGATATATGCGTGTTGCTGTCAGTATCAGCTTGCTAAACTGGAAACTCGTTGATCTCCTCAACGAAAGATTCAAGTTTCTTCGTCAACTCTGCCTTGTTTGTTTTGCGCATGGTGCCGTCGTCGTGAAATAGGGCAGGTGGAACCGAAGCCAATTCATGTTTCAAGACATCATTCATTTCAATGTCTCTATGATTCGCTACTGCCAGCAGTCGTCTGAACAGAACTTCGAGTCTAGCATCAGTTTCGATGTTTTGCTTGTAGCAAATGGTTTTCGCATATTCGAGAAGGTCTTAACCTTACTGCGAGGGATTGGTTCCCAGAATTTCACAGTACGTTCCTTCGAGATTCTTTCCGATACGAATTTATCAACTGCCTCTTGACTAGCAACTCGGAATTCATTCATCGACTTTTCTATGTCCGCAGACGCAACTTGCCCTGTGGCAATGTTTACCAGACGTTCTGATACCGTGTTTAAGTCGAACGGATTTTGGTACTGTGTAGTGGACTAGATCAACTACCTTATCAACATCTGCTTCATCCCTTTCCTTTCGGCTTTTGCCCAATTCCTCGTGTTGACTAGCACCTTGGTTCTTGGATACAGTCTCTCTGAACTGTCCACAAAATTCACCTAGAATGTGACGAGTTACCAGCCACCGAGTCAATGCTCCCTTTCTACGAGTAAATCCAATGATTCCCCCTGATCCTTTTGCTTCTTTATTTATTGTTTGTTCAAGTGCCTGATCAGTTGGAACTGCATTGAAGGCGTGCCCGGATCGCCGTCTGACAACAAAGCCACCGTTCTCAAGATGTTCATATGCTTGTGGGTTGGTGGTCTTTAGAGCGAGCATATCGGCGATATACACGGGCGTGAACCGTGCGTAGTTTGTTCGTCCTGCCGCCCAAAACCAGTGAACACTCTCCGTTACTGATAACATGTGGAGATCAAAATCGCCGTCTCTCTGCTCTCAAAAGCCGTAGTAACAGAAATGCAGCATCAAGGAAGTTCATCCAGTACCTGAATGTTGAACTTTGCGCTTCTCCATGTGTTCGGAACTCGCTTATGAGGTCAAGTGTATCTTGAAATTCGGCCTCTAGGTTTCTCGAATCTCCTTTGCGGTCTCCACATCCTTCTCCTTGATTGCATCACGGAGTTTCTCCATGTGATGTCCTATCTGGGGCTGTGGTTATTTGTCTTTCTCTGTTGTTACCCAATCGATAAAGGCATCAAAGAAGCATCGGCACATTGCGTCTAGGATGACCTTCATGCCCCTTACTCCTCTTGTCAGTTGTGCTCCTGTTAGCATCTGTCTGGCTGGTAACGTCAGAATAAACATCCGACTCTGTCAGTAAGCTGAGAAGGCCTCCATCTCCAAACAGCTTTCCAATGGAAGCGAGAAATGCCATTGTATGATGCATACCCCTTGTCTGAGTGTTACCTTACCTTCCAAACACGCTGGCTTTGTCCACAATATTTCTCTAGCTTTGGAATAGATGGCTAGATCAGCTGTCACTATGATGTGGTTTTGTCCAAGTTCCGCTGCCAGTCGGACAAGCTGATTGAGTGCTGTGAAAATTGTGGAGTTGTCTGACGGCGGTGCGTCTATGAAAGGTAAGTACCTGACGGTCGTTATAGGTACAGAGGCCTTTGTAGTCACTGAATTATATCCTGACCATGCAGGGATATTATCAAGACCAGCCATATATGATCTACAAAGAGCCCAAGACAGGTCGGAAACCACAGCTTTACGGATATGGTCGTTGTCCCCATCAATGTAAAAGTTGGCAGCATTGGCAACTGTGTCTGGAGCTGGACGTGTTGGTGGCTTTTGAAAATATGTTACGCTTGACATGTCGGTGCCATAATCACCTGCGCCGATACTTCTCTCAGAGAGCCGGGGTATCTCAACATCCGATATCTGTCTGTCTTGGTCACACCTCTGATATACAACCATGGCCATGGAATGGGTTGTTTCTTTGCCGTCTAAGGTGTGTTCATTTGTGTCAAAGTTATCAATTGCTGCATGAACTGTTCCATGTTGTCGTCAGTGTTGGTAGTGTGTATACCGAATGGGACGAAAGGTACACCTTCTTGTGATAGCTGTTGTTTTGCTGCGGATGTTATGAATCGCAAAACTTCTTCATAAGAAACACTGTATCCCAATGTATACAGCGTTCTCACCAACTTGGAACTGCCAAAGTCATGGTATGCCGTTAAAGCTAACCCCAGGTTAATTGGTGTTAGTATGCGCTTGCTTTGTGAAATTACGTTGTGGCATGTTGCTAACACCTGTATATTGTCACGTCTGTGAACTTCATCACCCGTGCCAGTGGCTGTATCGAATGCTTTCGCATTTACTAGCCAGATGATAAAATCGTACAGTGGTCCTGGCACGAGTTGGCTGCAAGCGTCAATGCTTAAATCCTGCAATCGGTACGCTTGTGTAGTGGACTGAATGTCTTTAATGGCTCGCCGAAGGATACCTGCGGCCCCATATAATATCTGCCTGTCTGTGAGATACGCCCCTTGTATGTCTAACTTCGACTCCTTGTATTCGTTGGATCGTCAAGTTCAGATTTCAATTTAGAAGCTTTGTGAAGTACAGCACCAACTGATACTGCACTGGAACATACAAGATCCGATTGTCCCTTTCTCTGGAAGAACGAATATCTTCACCAAATTGTTTCTCCAGCCGTTGTTTAAGTTTCCATGATTTATATACATTGGCGAGTTCATCTGGAACTCCAGCTCTACCCAGAAATTGTATGTATTTAATATTTAGATCAGATAATGTGACTACTGACTTTGTCTCGGAGAAGATTGTTTGTTTGGTTTCGTTTAAAAGCATCTGAAATGCTTCTTCGTAAAGAACTGGCTCGTCGACCTTGTCTTCATGAGGTACCATAAAAACTTACATTGCGTTTGCTGATGTAATGACCATAAACATGAAACGGTGATATTTCGCATCATATGCAAATAGGTCACCATATGCCTGCATGCGGGAAATGACAACTTGATCATTTCTCAACGTGGCGGCATTCACTGTTTTCTGCCTTGTTGATTCGCCTGTCCCAGTGCTTACACCAGATAATGGCTCTTTTTCTGTTACCAATTTTCTTGGCACTGCCACAAATGAAACAGTTCTCTCTGATATTAAAACCCGATTGGCTGTCTCTGGTCGACCTTCGAAGCTCTGGTGACATCGGCGATTCGCTTCTGCTTGACGAGACATCATCACTTTTAGGCGCTGTGTCACTGCTGTAAAATTTGTTTGTGTATGTAGCCCGACACACCCTATGATACCGTACGTTTACCTGATGTGAAAGTATATCCTGGCGATGCGGCCTTAATAAGTCATTTACTCGATCATGTTTAGCCTCTGCTATTGTCTAACAATGTCTCTAGACCTGTTACTGTTGGATTTTGCACGATATCCTTGTGTGACGCCTCTGGAATAGACTTTAGACATATTATGCATATGCTTCTATCCAGTTTCAAGCGTTTTGCCTCTGGTTCACCTAAATCCATAATTGATTTGGAAGATGCGTACACACCAAACTTAATTCGGTTCTCGTTCGATGCTTATGTACAACAACACGTCGGTTTGATATACCCGTAATTTGTCGTAATAATTGGGGCGATATTACTCTGTGTCTTTGCAGACTGAGCAGTGGACGATCAGCATCCGTTACCACATATATTAACACCGCCGTGATTTATATATGAAAGTGCAAATACGAATCATGCATTCACGGCCGTGTTAATTAAAGTTTCATTTAAAGAGTAGAAAATCACAGCGGTGTTACTTAAAGTTACATACAAAGAGCAAAAAATCACGGCGGTGCTGAATATAGTGACATTTAAAGAGCCCGAAGGGAGGTAACAATCACTTGTACGCAGATTATGTGCTATTTGTGTTCGGAACATCTCAAATCCAAATGTTAAGAGTTTGTAGATGGACAAACGAACGGACGGGTGAAAGACTGCTCGGAAATAAGAGGCAAAAACTATAAACAATGTATCAATGTACTATTCGACATAGTTTGGACCCCACCCACCCACACACAGAGACACGACGGGGATTGGTCCATGTGAGTGGTTGCTATGGTTACATGATCGTTTTACGGACAACAATTTATATACTAGTATAATATTAAATTATATTCTTATGTGTACGTAGTATTTCATCGATATTAACCTAATAATACCAGTGTCATAATACAAACAAATACGTGCATGCATGTATTGAATTTTTCAATAAAATGTGGTTACCTTGGCAACATCCAAAAATACGTATTTCGCCAAGGTTTACTGAAATTCAACACATGGGTTCGTATTCTATGATGATTTTTACATACTAGTAGCTTCATTACACCAACTTGTATGATGGAGATTTGTCTGCACGAAAATAAATGTTGAAAATACTACTTTCAAATACGGCGAGACTGACTTAGTTACCATGGTAACAGAAATATACGTTTGAATGATAGAATATTTAGGTGGAAATATGAACATTTACACCATGTTTGTAAAATATATTGACTAAATCATATTTAAGCAAGTATAAAGGCTGAAAATCGTAGGCTAAATAAGAAAGTTATTTTCGGATGAAAAACGCAGTTGCCATGGAAATCAGCAAAAAACAATATTCGGCCGCGGTTTTCGCAATTTTAACATGCAGATTCGATTTCTACGATGAATTTCCTATAAGAATATGTATGTTACATAAAGTTCTACTCTGGGTAGGGGTAACTCCTTAAATAAGCGTCGTACAGAGGCCCGTCTAATACAGTGCACATTGTGCCTGTTAATGAGGCATAACGGCCAGTGAGATGGTCACATGACCGATTGTATGACACGGATGGTTCGCCTGTGACGATCTGAAGTGGTCAGTTCTATGTTCGGCTTTGACAACGCAACACGTATTTTATTTTGAGTGTATAATTCAAATGTCGCATCTGCTAATTTCTGGTGTATGCATATATGCGTGTATATAGCATGAATCGAATTCAAAATCCGTTAAAGCCACTATACCGCTCGGTGTTCCAATTTTCAGATTTTTTCAAACTGGCAAAACAAAATTAATTAACAATTACCACATGTATTGATTGGCATTATTATACATTTTATATCACACGTAAATTTCCACACTGATATCAGGGGCGATGACCGTGTTTCCTTAACATGTGAAAGGACATTACTATTTATTCTCTGTAATTATTTTTTATGTGCAATGATCACACTTTATAATCTGTTGAAAAAATGGTTTTTTTTTTTTTTAGGTGACCCATTTAATTTATTTAAATAATCAAAAACTACCATGCACCATTTGCATATG
>CM055268.1:123484876-123766546 GCA_029237695.1 Conchocele bisecta | reverse complement strand
TAAGTCAACATTTATATTTCGTCTGAAAAACGTCAACTATCTCGGATAGATGGTCGAGCTCTCAAAAAGCGGAAAAGTTGGTTACATAGACGTGTAAACCTTTTTACATCGCGACTCTTATTGACTGACATCCAATAACGAGGGATGTCGTTGTGGATTTTGACACACCGCGGGAAATGGCTATCCAATCAAATGGCGAGCAACGCGTGTAATCTCCGCTTTCATTGGCTCGCTAGAAAATCTCGCAATTGTATAGATTTACATGTAGGAACAGATGAATGCAGTTTATCGGCATCATTAGATTTATATGTTTCCTGAATCGATAGAACCCGAATTTGGAGTTTGTTGGTTGAAAATGTATGATATCATCGGTCTGAAAGCAACGCATGTTGGAAAAACTATTGGCCAAATATTGAAAAAGCTTTAATTCCTTGGGTATTTTGTCAGTATAAAATGGGTCCGAAAGTTCGGAACGGTGAATGTGTAGACAATTGTGCATTTCTACTATCGTGCGTGTAATGATTGAGCATTAACAGTTCCAAAAAACTATGTAAATAAACCAAACCCAACGAAATCCACCCAAATCTACCCAAAATTCACCAAAATACCCATAAGACACGAACATACTGACCATCTGTTCAAACACCTGTAACTGAACCCGCCGGCAGTTTATGACACGGCGCTGTTTATAAGCCACATTTTTCTTGAAAAACGCACAACGTCACACACACGGCTTGTCTGATATGTTATCGAATTTGGACAATCACGAGTAACTTCCCTTGTAACTATTCCGGGGGCCCGTTTCACTAAACGTCGTACGACTAAAATGTTCGTAAGTGCAAATTCATGATCTTCCGGACATTTCAATTAATGTGAATTTACATTTATTGAGCATAGGCTGCATTGCAGCCTATGCTCAATAAATAAATTGTTTACAAGAAAACATTGCGAATGTGAAATGTACAGACTATCATAATTTTGCACTTACGAACATGTTAGTCGTATGAAGTTTAGTGACAGGACATCATCATCGTTAGAGTTGGCAGAATTTGTCGGATTGACGTCACACTGCTTAGGTTAAACCACTGTAGCCCGTTTCACTAAGATTCGTACGACTAAGAACTTCGTAAGTGCAACATTTTAATTTACAATAAAATATACACTTACAGTCAATGCTGGAAAATGTTTTGAGGATGTGTTCACATTTAGGATGTGTACACGTAGGTGGAAAATTGTAGCATTTATGACTCACGTTAATCTGAGAAATCAATTGATAAAAATCTTCATAAGAACATTTGTATTGTGCGAAGTTTAGTGAAACGGGGCCCTGTGGTTTAAACTAAGCCACGTGACGTCCGCTAATTCTAACATGAATAGTGTGTCGGAAGCAAGTTATTCATGATTTTCCAAATTCAGTAGCCTGTTTATAAGACTAAACGACGTGGTTGAAGAATGTTCTAATGTGTTTCAACTTGCGGCCATGTCGGAGGTTTGACTAGTGATTCATGGAATTAATGTTTCTATTTTTTCAGCACCGTTCCAGAGAATTGATGGTTTCTCGTCTCACTGTCGTAACTGTCCCGTCTCCCCCCCCCCCCCCCCCCCCCCCCCCCCCCCCCCCCCCCCCCCCCCCCCCCCCCGTCCCCCCCCCCCCCCCCCCCCCCCCCCCCCCCCCCCCGGGGAACTCCCGTTTCGGTACAACCGCCTCCTCATTCTGTGACGTGATACCAGGGGCCTATTTCATCAACATTGCAAAGTATACTTTACTAACAAAGTATACTTTGAGGGAGTAATCATTTATTTTTCCTGAAATGCATTATTTCATATAGAACTAACAAATGCATATATTTCATGATTAAAAGTATGCAGAATTATTATACTGAATTTATTACATTATCACAGCCATTAAATGGGTGTGTTAATGTAATAAATTCAGTATAATACAAATTAATAATTTTTTTAAAAAATTGAAAATTTCTCCCTCAAATTATACTTTGCTACTAAAGTATACTTTGCAATGTTGATGAAATAGGCTACAGTTCAATTGTAGTATCCCGGTGGTTTCTTTGACCTCATGCACTAGTGGCTGTGATGATTTTTCAAATTTGGTGTCCGGTTAAAGTTTGTACTACTGAATTTTCCGGCTAGAAATCAAGCAATCTGATTAGTTCTCATCCAACAAAACTGTTTGATATCGAGTAGGTTCACTTGTGGACTAGGCGATTTCAACGATTTATACTCACAAACCATTTGCATAACAACAATTAAATCATCTGTTGTGTAAGAATATGCCTTCATTGGAAATCGTTGGCCTGAATTGTAACCATATAATGCCACTTGAAGACGACTACTGTCTGTTCCACGTTTTGCTGCCGACGAACATTTGGCTATTGAACACATTCAATCTATGTTATTGATGAAAAGGTACTTTTTTTAAATATTGTTCAGATTTAGTGTATTTAAAAGCAAAAGGTTCGTAGGCGGCGAAACGTGGAACAGACAGTAGGTTAATATGCGGAATAGGTTGAGATCAGTGGCAGCACTTTCTGAGAATGTCCTCCAAATACATACTCAAAAACACGCACTTTGATTCGTCGATACTGAGCACAGATTATTAGAGACTGAGCACAGCTCAGCCACGATCAATCGAAACGTGCTGATTTGTATCATGAGAAAGAACTCGCGCCATGAACGTTTTATAATAACGGCCACAGAGTGTGTGGGATTCACAATGAATTTAAAATCGCAGCAGGGTAGCATACATGGTGAATCCATCAATTGTGTACAACTACGTGGTGTTGACAGACGGAGAAGGCTGCCGACACACGTTCGGGGTCCTTGTTGGTTGGAGGTATGATCTCGGACAAACTACGGAGCCCCGCAGGGGACGTAGAATTATTTTGTTTATTAATTCGTAACCGCATAGTCCTATTGTGTCTGAGGTGGTCAATCCTCAGTTTGAAACCAATGAATGTACCACAGAGAGGGTGAAGTGTACAGTGTGAAGCTGTTTCGCTTTCGAGATGTACGGCTACAATTTGACCCATTCAAAAAAGTGAATTTCCCACACCTGTTGTATGCAGGTCAAAATTTAGTAAACTGTATAGTTTATACATTTAAACAAATAATCTTTGATGTAGAACTAGTAAATTGCCAACAATAATAGAACAGGGAAATCATTTTCCTATGAAGGTCATCTTTTCTCTTGTGTTGCTCAACATTCAACATAACGAAATGAAGTTTTAAAATTTACAAGATATACATGTAAATGTCGGATAAACACCTTGACACGGTAAAATAACCAATTTCCGCATGCGTACGTTATACAGATCTTTATTAATAATGTATTGATACAGTTTTTAATGTTTTAGTTCGCTTGCAAAAATCACAAAAATTGCAAAAATCACTCTTGCATGTGTTACACTAAATAGATCGGGTTAAATTGCTACCCTCGCGAGAGGTATGGAGCGGGGTAGCAATATTGTTTCTAAGAGGGTGTCGTGCAGATACGGACGGACGTACATGTGCAAGGTTTTGTCTGTGTCATTCGCTGAGAATAATAGAAACTGTAAAATATGTGCACTTAATTGTTATAGAAGCTGGGGACCGTTTCACTAAACGTCGTAGGACTAAAATGTTCGTAAGTGCAAATTTATGATCGTCTGGAAAGTTATATTGATGGATTTACATGTATTGAGCATATGCTGCATATGCAGCCTAGTATGCTCAATAAATGTGAATCCAATAATTGTTTACAAGAAGACTTTGTTCATGCGAAATTTACAGACTATCATAATTTTGCATTTGCGAATATTCTAGTCGTACGATGTTTAGTGAAACGACCCCAGGTCTTTTTTTGTAATTCATAATGCCCGAGTTGGATCTTTAATAAATGCATTTTGCCGACGGCTGTACTGTTTTACATGTGAGCGGACGGCAAACAGCATAAACCATCAGATTGTGTGCTGTGCTGGCTATGGCGGCTTGTGTCTGTCATCTACGTAACGTGATCACGTGCACGTGATATAGCTATTTACGGTAGTCTTTTTACGTCGTATTAGCTACATATTTGTGACGTCAATGCGATATTAATTTGGACGCGATAAGCAACACAAACTCTCTTCAAAATCGTAATAATGTTTACTAGTGACAACGATTTCAGTATGTTTATCTCGTTTTAACCAGTTAGTACGTCGTCTTATCGCGTTATGATAACTTTAATTACAAATGAGTCAAGACGAGCAACGAAAATATCATGTCGTTATATTGTCTATATTTGACGAAAAGATTTGCCAAAAAATAAAATAAAAATCGATGTCACTACTAGTGGTAAAATAGTGTCACGGTTTTGACAAGAATTCGTGATAGTCATCACATTCAATTGATCTTATCTCGTATTGACCAGTTAATAACACGTAATGAGATAATTGTGTAGTTAAGGAGTCTTATAAGGTGTAGTAAGGCGACTTAATCACTGACTCCGCTGATCGTTAACGTTGTAATGCGACCTGTCGGCGATCCACAGCTCCGTTCGTCGTAATATATGGCGGTGTACATGCCTTTGACTCTCGATTATGAACTTTTATGAATACATTTCACATTCATCCTATTTGCACACACAAGTAATGCATTAAATGTTATGGTGGCTGATTAGGGACATTTCGCCTCGTCGCTCCGTCGCTCCGTCGCTACGAAGTTTATCGCTCCTTCGCGGCGAAGGAGCTTTATACTTCGTGGCGACGGAGCGACGAGGCGAAATGTCCCTAATCAGCCACCATAAAATGTAACTATATTTCCATACTGTACTACTGGGGCCCACAGATTACCTGCTAAAAAATCCGCCATGCCAATTAGGCACAACTATGCACCTGGGGAATGTTTCACTGAACTTCGTACGATAAAAATGTTCGTACAAAAGTTTCTATGAATGGCTTCTAATATTAACGTCTTTCTCTAATGGCCAGTTTGTACCTACGAGTTCGTGTTATTAAATGCAGCACTAGCTGCCACGAACGATTTTCAAATATCGACTGTCAGAACAAATGTTATTGTGGATTTCAATTTTGCACTTACGAACTTCTTAGTCGTACGTACGTACCCGTTTCACTAAACGCCATACGACTAAGAAGTGCAAAAATAAACTGCATAGCAAAGTTTGCATTAGCAGGCGATTTTGTGAAATATTGTGTGGATTTGTTCATTAGCCTATTTCACCAACATCGCAAAGTATACTTATGTAGCAAAGTATACTTTGAGGGAGAAATTTTCAAATTAAGGATTTTTTTTAAATTCTTATTACACTGAATATATTACATTATCACTTTGACTGTCATAATGTAATAAATTCAGTATAATAATTCTGCATACTTTTAATCATCAAATATATACTGTGGTTATATAGTTATATATGAAATAATGCATTTTGGGGAAAATAAGTGATTACTCCAAGGCTAGGAAACACGTCAGATGCTCGCTGAGGAACTCATACCGTTTCCGAGCCGAGCCTGATAAACTTGACATCAAAAGACATTATCATAAGGTATTCTATTTATTACGTAATACATTATACTACAGTATGAGCAAAACATATGACTTGATTTTCGTTGAAAGAATGGCGTTGCATCATTTGTCTGACGTCATTCGGTAACGTAATATTATAACGTAGTTCGACCATTGAAACGTCAGTAACGAATTTGTTGTAACCCGTATAGAGAGAGAGATGCACGACGGACATACGATGGACGGACAGAGATCGAGCTTGTCTGGTCGTGCGGAGTGTGTGTGTGGTCAGCGGACGAGTTAGTTGGGAGACGAATCCGTCAAATGTTCTTAGAGAGAGAGAGAGAGAGAGAGAGAGAGATAGAGAGAGAGAGAGAGAGAGAGAGAGAGAGAGAGAGAGAGAGAGAGAGCGAGAGAGAGAGAGAGAGAGAGAGAGAGAGAGAGAGAGAGAGAGCTTGTCTGACATTAAGATATTGGTCAGCGGACGAGTTAGTTGGGAGACGAATCCGTAAAATGTTCTTTGGGCAGCTCGGCCAGTGTTGCTGTTTCAGATGAAAACAACATTCGGCAAGAAAATGTAGACATTCACGTTGTTCATGATTGGCAATCCCACATATGTGTTCGACATTAAATTAACATTGGTTAATTATTATAGATTAATATCCTCAATATATTTGAAGCAGCTTATAAGTTATATCAGTCTGGTAATAAAAATGAATTGTATAACCCGTTACCGACACATTCCGGTACTCGTGAAATAAAGAATACACACGAGGGTGACGGTGCTGTTTGATATATTCGACATTACCATTATTAACTTCCAAAGTCATCACTCTAAATTATTATGACGATTAACTAGTAAAAGTCAAAAAATGAGAAATTATCGTTGTCGTCGTGATCAGATTATCGGTTAGCTGCACGTTTTCCAGGATTTTTTTCGCTTTCTACTATAGACAGTCACTTGAATTCAGACTTCCAGAATAGACAGTGGGTTGCTATTGAGTGCTATTTTGCAGTCAATGGCTTTTGCTAAATAAGGTTTCATATTCGCACACTGAAAAATCGCATATTGTCCTTTGGAACTGCATATTAAAACTTATGCACAGGTCTATCAATGTTTTGCCTTACCAGGACTTAAAGTTACGTGCCCACTCAATAGACACACAATGTTCTTTGTAGGAAGTAAATACGTGTATAATTGTGTCACTTTTCCACCTGTTCTAAAGATTATGAGTGGCCGCTATACAGATTACACAGATTGTCAGATATAATCATTTAGTAATATTTATTTTACTGATAGTAACTCGCATTGGTATGAGGCTATTTTCATATATATATATGCAAATGAGGCATGGTATTTTTGTCAAGCCCTATTGCGGAAAACGAGACCTATAGTCTGTTTCACGAAAGCTGCCCAAATTTTACGGCTATATAGACAATTAGAAAACAATATTATTTTCGATAATATTAAATTAAAGGAAAATTTAAGAATGAGCCTTCTTTTTATTTCGTGAAATTTTGTCAAATATTGATTTTATTACGAAAAATTTATTTCTCTATGGGAATTTAACATGGGGGAAAAAGAGGTAAGGCAGTGTGGGAGGAGTCAACAAACGAAAACATTTGGAAATTGACTCCGAAACCTGACTAGATAGCTTGGATATGATCTAAACAAGAAAACAAAAGTTAAATTTTAAAAATCTGTCCAGTATTTCTAAAATTCAAAAGAATTTCCCTATGTTAAATCCCCATAGACATCTTCACTCCGTGAAGATGTCTATGGGGATTTAACATGGGGAAATTGTTTTTCGCAATTAAATCAATATTTGACCAAATTTCACGAAATAAAAAGAAGGCTCATTCTTAATTTTTCCTTTAATTTAATATTATCAAAAGAAATCTTGTTTTTGAATTGTTTATATAGCCGTAAAATTTGGGCAGCTTTCGTGAAACAGACAGTAGTGATCACAATGACGTCAGGTGTGCGTGCGTCCGTCTGTGCGTCGGTCTGTGCGTCAGTCCGTACACACGGCGAGGTACTTGTGTGGCTAGAGAACAATGGGTAACTGTAAATGCCATTCATTCCGTTCTTTTACGGGGCTATATTTTTCTGTGCTACATGTACTTTAAACAAAAGAATAGCCACATATGTATCCATTTGTCATTTGTAGGATGATTATTAGTAATCATCCATATATTCATTCATGGTCAAATGACTTAAATTTGTGTTAAAGTTTTTACATACCTTACCCACAACACTTACTCAGATTTGCTTCAAACTTCCAATAGTTCTTTATTATCGTCCATATTTTCATTCTATAGCCACCCATGCGACCCACATGCCTAATGACTTTCAAATTTGCGTTTAAGCTTTTATGTACCTTAATTAAAACTTCAAATAAATAATTATGCTCCAGACCATCAAATGCCTCGGTGGGCTCGACATGCGGGCCCCGGCCATCTGGTTTAATTATTTATACTAATTAAATGCGCCACCTGAAAACATAATATTTTTGACAGATTATAAAGTATGATAATTGCACATCAAAAAATAAATAATACAGAGTATAAATAGAAATGGCCGTTCACATTTTATAGAAACACGGTTATCGCCCCTGATATCAGTATGGAAAGTTTTGTCTGATATAAAATGTATAATAATGCCAATCAATTTGTGAGGTAATGGTCAATGAATGTTTATTTTGCCAGAAAATGTCTTAGATGATGTCTCTGATATAAAGAACATTTTGTGCCTACTGAGTGGGCATGTACCTGTCACGGTACGGATCTAGTACCTCAGGAGAGAAGATGTGCATCTGTGCCCGGTTAGCTCAGTCGGTAGAGCGACCCCCTTGTAAGCGGGAGGTGCCAGGTTCGAGTCCTGCGTCGGGTGCATATTTCCTCTTCCTGTTACATTTGGCGCCCAACGAGGGACAGTGACTGACATATACTCCGAGATTGTCCCACAGATAATCACTGTACTCAAAAAATATGTAATTCGAGGACGAATTTCAATTTGGCGGGGGAGTATGTAACGGTACGGATCTAGTAACTCAGGAGAGATGTGCATCTGTGCCCGGTTAGCTCAGTCGGAGAGCGACCGCCTTGTAAGCGGGAGGTGCCGGGTTCGAGTCCTGGGTCGGGTGCATATTTCCTCTTCCTGTTACATACCTTTAAGACAGCGGGTGATTCCCGTCAGGCGGGATTTTGACAGGCCATATGAGCCCGCCACCGGGAAATAGACTGCCTGATTTTATGTACCGGGATTTTTGACGTATCAGCTAATTATCTCCTTCGACTGTCATAAACATCCAGTTGAGAAATTCCATGCTAAATTTAACTTGGCTGCATTGCGTCATACATCAGAAAACCCAGTGAGTTATAATTTATTCCCCT
Source organism: Conchocele bisecta (assembly GCA_029237695.1). Lineage (NCBI taxonomy): Eukaryota > Metazoa > Mollusca > Bivalvia > Lucinida > Thyasiridae > Conchocele > Conchocele bisecta. The sequence continues at coordinate 123,757,651 of CM055268.1, read as the reverse complement.
TCATCGATCAGGGTTCAATCTAGGATTCCAGCATTTGGGGCCACTTGCCCATTGTATATTTCAACAACAGTGCCGAAAGTCACAGTATACGCCCGTCGACGCATGGCCAGTCCACAACGGGAGGTAACTCACTGAAAACCAATAGGGTTCCTCCATTTGCCATGATAAACATGTGTACCAAATTTGGTTATGATCTGTCAAGTAGTACTCTTGTTTTTATGCGGACAAGGATACAGAATGTGAAAATTAAAAATGGCCTCCAAGGGGAGATAAGTATTCAACAATTTTGAAAATAAATAGAGTTCATCGTTTTCACAAGCTAAACATGGGTACCAAATATGGTTACAATCCATCAAGTAGACCATGAGTTAATGCGTGGACAAGGATACTGTGTGCGAAAAGTTAAAATTTATCGCTAAAGTGAGATACGTCATTGGTCATCAGAATATTCATCATCTTTCCGTGATGAACATTCATGCCAAATCTGTAGCCTATTTCATCAACATTGCAAAGTATACTTTACTAGCAAAGTATACTTTGAGGGAGTAATCATTTATTTTTCCTGAAATGCATTATTTCATATAGAACTAACAAATGCATATATTTCATGATTAAAAGTATTCAGAATTATTATACTGAATTTATTACATTATCACAGCCAAATTGGCTGTGATAATGTAATAAATTCAGTATAATAAAAATTAATAAATTTATCATAAAATTGAAAATTTCTCCCTCAAAGTATACTTTGCTACTAAAGTATACTTTGCAATGTTGATGAAATGGGCTACTGGTTATAATTCATCAAGTAGAAGAGTTCTTGCGTGGACAAGGATACAGGGTGTGAACATTAAAAATGGCCACCAAGGGCAGATAAGTCAACGTAATTTTTATCCAGGTTTTTGAAAAACAAATTGTGTTTTGTCCATTTCTCTGTTACTATACCACCTAGGACCACCATACCTGCACACTTTCATAACCAACAGGTGTCCATCACATACCACTATCTAACATGTGGCCTTTTTTGACATTGGCCTATTTTTCCGCGTAATCAACGTAGCCATTTTCAATGTTAAGTTTTCATGTTTAGGTCCATTTCTCTGTTACTGTACCACATAGGACCACCATACTTGTACAACTTCATAACCAACGGGTGCCCACCACATACCGTTATCCAACATGTGGCTTTATTTTGACCACAACCTTTTTTCATGTAATTGACTTGGCCATTTTCAATGTTAAGTTTTTGCGTTTAAATCGTTTTCTCACTTGCTATACCACCCCAACTAGGGCCATCATACTTGCACAACTTCATAACGAACAGATGCCTACCACATACCACTATCGACCATGTGACCTTTTTTTACCTTGACCTATTTTTTCCGCGTAATCGACTTGGCCATTTTCAATGTTAGGTCCATTTCTCTGTTACTATAGCAGCTAGAACCACCGTACTTGTTCAGCTTCATAATTCCAGCACAAAAATATTTACACAATTCCCTAACATTTGATTGGTCCGTAGCAAGTCTGTCCAGAATTTATATCCCAGTAAACTCCATGCCGAACTACTTTCCGTAACCGTCAGGCGCAGTTAAAATAATTATTAAGAAAACAGAAAATAAACACATTTTCTTGATGAATTTATTTCAAATGCTGGAATTATAAGGAATGAATGGCCTTTTTGTGGAATTTATCGGGGATATAAACTTGGAAAAGTCGCGGGAATACTGGACGAGGCCTTCCGGCCTTCGTCCAGTATTCCCGCGACTTTTCCAAGTTTATACCCCGATAAATTCCACAAAAAGGCCATTCATTCCTATAATAACCAATAGGATAAAAATAAACAATAGGCGATAAAAAATTACAATTTTCTAAAAAAACAAAAAAAAAATAAAAAAAAAAACTTTTTTTTTTTTTTTCCCCCCTAAAAATTGTAATTTTTTATCGCCAATTGTTTATTTTTATCGCCAATTGCGAAAGTGGCTTTTCCAAGTTTATACCCCGATAAATTCCACAAATAGGCCATTCATTCCTATAATAACCAACGGGTGCCCAGTTCATACCACTATCCAACATGTCACCTTTTTTACCTTCACCTATTCTTTCCACATAATCATGATAATTGACTTAGTAATAACAATAAGTTTTTGTGTTTAGATCCGTTTATCACTTTCTATAATACCTAGTACCACCATACTTGCACAGCTTCATAACTAAAGTGTGCCCACTGCATTTCACTATCCATAATCTGACCTTTTTTTTTTACCTTTACCTATTTTGTCTGCATAATCGACTTAGCCATTTTCAATGTTAAATTGGACAACACTCAGCACACAGCACAGATGTTCACACATATCTTGTACTAATGCATGTTTGCCAGCCTGCAACTGCATGTAGGTTTTCTCATACACTGACATCTTTTGCCATCTTTGGTCACTGACAGTTGTCACTTTCAATCGTGGTCATAATAACATTAATAGCCAATTATCTGTTATCCAATTGTCTATGTTTTGAAGAAAACCCGACCTTTATATAGTGAGCATTTAAATGTGAGCATTTGGAACACACCCATGCCACCATTAACATGACCTTCTGGCTTCACCATTTTGCTGAAACACAAAAAGTTTGTACAAGTTTCTTCATCATGATATAACTTTAATATTACTTAACGGATCGCTTCAAAATTTGAAAACTTGATACATATAAACATCTGTAATACGCTCATGCTGCCATTAACATGACCTTGAGCTTCACATGGTTGTGGAAACACTTAGCCATTTTTCAAAAAGTTTTTTCAACCTTAACCTTTTCGTGTTTTAAGCATGCACTTCTCTGACGGTTTTTGTGACTCTTTCTTTAGCACATGCCCATGATCATGTTATGGTCCAATTCCCCGGCATGCACGACACTGCTTCTGTGACTGAATTCATGTTTGAAACAGGCAAATAAAAAGGTGCCACCCCAACTCAAACCGAGGCATCCATTTTAACCACTAAAATATACGGCCTGTTTGATGGGAAATGATCTACACTGTGATAGTTGTTAACATGCAGGGATCAACAAAAAGGGGCCACTGTCCTGTTTTACTACGGCATTGCTAGGCATCACTTACTTCTGAGTAACTTCGCTTCAGATACTTGGAAAAGTCGCGGGAATACTGGACGAAGGCCGGAAGGCCTCGTCCAGTATTCCCGCGACTTTTCCAAGTTTATACCCCGATATTCCCGTGACACTGCTGTGACCCATTATATAGAGGATATTCCATCGTACATTTTGAATAGCGGGAAATAATACACGAGTGAACATGTACGTCAGCTTCCGCGTAAACAACGAGTAAGTGAAGTGAACAAGTTGTTTATGCGGAAGACGACGTATACGAGTGTATTATTTGAAGCTATTTAAACATATAATTCAAAATAATTTGCAAGAGTGTAATAAAGTCCTACTTCTGGGTCATTTGTAAGTCATGGACAAGTAAGGCCCCTCACTATTTATACCCTCGGCATACAAAGTATGTCGAGGGGTATATAGTTTTCGTAATTCCATCCATCCGTCCATTTGTCCGTCCGTCCGATGTTACAGTGTTTATTTGTCTGTCCAGGCGGCGGCTGAGGGTATCCTTGAGCCCCTGCTCACTTTCTCTAGTTTTTAGCTCGACTATTCGAAGAATAAGTAGAGCTTATGTTGTCACGTCGGCGTCACCGTCACGCCTTGGTTAAGGTTTTTAGTCAAGTTTGTATATGGAATACTACTGGCCCTACACCCACCATACTTGGACAACTTCATCTCCTAGTGATGTACATCAATAACCCCTGATCTATATTTGACCTTGACCTACATTTCCTCTTGAATTACTTGGTTACTTCCCCTTGGTTAAGGTTTTTAGTCAACCTTGGTTAAGGTTTTTAGTCAAGCCTGTATATGCAATACTACTGGCCCTACACCCACCATACTTGGACAACTTCATCTCCTAGTGATGCACATCAATAACCCCTCATCTATATTTGACCTTGACCTACATTTCCTCTTGAATTACTTACTTAATTCCCCTTGGTTAAGGTTTTTAGTAAACCTTGTTTAAGGTTTGTTTTCAAGCTTGTACATTGAATACTATTGTGCATCCCGACACCATACTTCGACAACCTTTTCTCATAGGTATGTACATCAATAACCCCTGATCTATATTTGACCTTGACCTACATTTCCTCTTCAATTACTTACTTAATTCCTTTTGGTTAAGGTTTTTAGTCAACCTTCTATATGGAATACTACTGGCCCTACACCCACCATACTTGGACAACTTCATCTCCTAGTGATGTACATCAACAACCCCTGATCTATATTTGACCTTGACCTACATTTCCTCTTGAATTACTTACTTAATTCCCATTGGTTAATGTTTTTAGTCAAGCTTGTAGATGGAATACTCCTGCCCCTACACCAACCATATTTGGACAACTTCATCTCCTAGTGATGTACATCAACAACCCCTGACCTATATTTGACCTACATTTAACCTTGAATTACTTACTTAATTTTCCTTGGTTAGGTAATTTTTACTCGACCTTGGTTAAGCTTTTTACTCAAGCTTGTACATGGAATACTATTGTGCATACAGACACCATACTTGGACAACCTTTTCTCATAGTGATGTACATCAATAACCCCTGATCTATATTTGACCTTGACCTACATTTCCTCTTGAATTACTTACTTAATTCTCTTTGGTTAAGGTTTTTAGTCAAGCTTGTAGATGGAATACTCATGGCCCTACATCAAGCATACTTGGACAACTTCATCTCCTAGTGATGTACATCAACAACCCCTGACCTATATTTGACCTTGACCTAACATTAACCTTAAATTACTTACTTAATTCCCTTGGTTAAGGTTTTTACTCAACCTTGGTTAAGGTTTTTAGTCAAGCTTGTAGATGAATACTATTGTGCATACAGACACCATACTTGGATAACTTTTTCTCATAGGGATGTACATCAATAACCCCTGACCTTTATTTTACCTTCACCTACATTTAACCTTGAATTACTTGCTTAATGTTTATAGTCAAGCTTGTATATGGAATACTTCTGGGCCTACATCAACCATACTTGGACAACTTCATCTCCTAGTGATGTACATCAATAATCCCTGACCTATATTTGACCTTGACCTACTTTTATCCTTGGATTACTTAGTTATCTCCCCTTGGTTACGGTTTTTACTCAAGCTTGTATATGGAATACTCCTGGGCCTACAGCAACCATTATTGGAAAACTTTATCTCCTAGTGATGTACATCAATAACCCCTGACCTATATCTGACATTGACCTACATTTAACCTTGAATTACTTACTTAATTTCCCTTGGTTAATGTTTTTAGTCAACCTTGGTTAAGGTTGTTATGCAGGCCGCAGCCACCTTCTTTGTCAAGCTATGTGTACATCGATAACCCTCGTAGTCGAGCTATGCTGTTCTCCTACAGCTCTTGTTTTGGAGGTCATTAATGACAAGTAGGGGCCAATGGCCCCCTACTTGTCAAATTAAACACCCGTCACACCCCCACTAACCCTAAGGTCAAGGTCACAATCTTAGTTCGTTCATCAACATAACGTTGAGGAAAATTGTTATAATTTCTGTTGTTCTTTTGTAAACCAAACGTCTTGATATTTCACACATGCCTTTCTCTAATGATTCTCTATCATGCTGTGACAAATGCTACGACCGTGATGCCCCGGCTAACCCCAACTTGGCAAGGTCAAGGTCACACTCTTAGTGCATTCATAAACTTAACGTTGAGGGAAATTTGTTATAATTTCTGTTGTCCTTGATATTTCACACATGCCTTATGTAAATATTCCGTTTTGATTTTGGAACATTCTCCCCATTGCACCAAGTTAACTGCGGGATCGAACCCGTTGGCCCGGCCTTAAATGACCTTCGCTGTTGATAGGCTGTTAAACACCAATAAACAAACAAACACACATGCCTTTCTCTAATGATTCTCTATCATGCTGTGACAAATTCTACGACCAATAAGAACAATAAGATTCCTAATTTACATCTTAGTTGAATATTAACCTACTAATTGATAAGTCCTGTTTACATTTACATTTTTGAAACTACCAGAACATGCAGTGTATAATGTAAGTACTTACACATGATTAAACCCTGGGTAGTTGCGTTTACTGTAGTATGACAAACATTTGGTCTGTTTAAAATTTGCGAACTTTCTTTAAACAGACCAAATGTTTTTTCTTACTACAGTAAATACAACAGCCCATGGTTTTATTCCTTAAATAAATAAAATTCATATTTTTCAGGTAATAATATAGTGTATCCTCAGAATGTTAGAGTGCTTTCGAAAACAAACCAAAATCCCAACAGGACTAGAAACAAGAAATGACGGTAATCATCAGCTGTTTTTAATGCCATCAATTTAGTCCTGTATCTGGAACATTTCAGGACTTGCCAACAGTGTTCCAGATAAGGAATTAGTAATTAGCAAATACGCAGCTTATCTGGAGCGCTGTACCAATAGACTGTTCCAAAATGATTCCAAGATGTCCAACGTCCGACCAGCAGCGGCATACCTGCCACATCTGCCAGGAGTCTTTCCCAGCCCTGCGATACCTGAAAACACACCTGCATTCTCACATGAAAAGGTCTGATCTGGAGAGCATGCATGAAAAAATTACACAACGGAGAGAACGCGAGAAACAAACTAAAACTGTATACCCTTGCGACAAATGCAGCAATGTATATAGTAATCCCAAATCGCTCTGCATGCATATAAAATCCCATTGTGGAGACCAGGTCTATGAGTGTGGCGTATGTCGACTTGCCTACAATACCCTGGGAAAGCTTCAACAACACGTATCCCTCCTCCACGGAGTTGTGAGGAAGTATGAATGTCTGTTGTGCCACATTGTGTTTCCAGTGAAGGGCTCCATCAGAGAACATTTGACAGTGCATTTAAAGGCGAGACCTGCCAAATGTAATGTATGCAATGAAGGAATACGGAACGAAGGCAAAGTTCAGAAACAGCACTTTAGTTTGTATCATCCTGGTGAGGAACTCAATTGTTCAATATCTTCAGAATATCAGCATATGTTAGATGAGATGGATAAATATGTATCTAGCACAGAATCTCACCCAAATGTCTTTGAAAATTACAACACTTCAGAAAACAGAGCAGAGTTTGACGCAATTAAGACAATGGTTGAAACCGAGTTGAAGAATTCTAGTGGCAAGAAAAGACAACTGGAAGAATTGCCAGTACAATGCAAACAGTACAAGAAAATAAAAAATGAGAAAGATGAATGGGTGTCACATCAAGCCAAGAATAAGTCAAAGGAACTGTCGACTGTGGATGAATCTTGTTCTGGAATAAATGTGAAGATTACAACTGGCACAAGGCAACGCCAAAGTGTACTTGATAAAAGGGCCAGTATCACACCAACTATTACAGTGAATAAAGACAATGATACCAATGAAACGAATGAAGTTCTTAAACATGAGAAAGTTAATGTTTGTTCTGCTAGTGATGAAGCAATAGTCAATTCTCTATCTCGCTTTGGCAAAGAAGATTCAGTAGATGGAAACACTGCATCAGTTCCATGTGAGAAAGCCCCATATGTGTTTGACGGTAAATTTCACTTCTGTTTCGACTGTAGATTAAAGTTTGTTTGTAAAGATATTCTAGTTCAGCACTTGCGATTGTCTTGTCAGAAAATCGTCTTGGAATGCAGTAAAAACAACCAGGCCAAGCCACACAGTAAAACTGTCCTTCTATGTGATAAATGTGGAGAGGAATATGTGAAGCTGAACAAACATTTGTGTACCAAAAAATCCATTGGAAAGAAAAGTACTTCCAGCACTGACGACGGTCTGACTAACCCTGTAGGTGATGAGTCACTCATCGATGACAATACCCTGAACACTGCAGAGATAGATCACATGAGACAAGTATGGGGTCAGATGTCCGGCAAGTACTCGAAGAATCGAGTGATGATAAAACGGAGGCCGGAGTACAGGTATAACTTTGACAGCGTGCCCGATGGTGATCTCACTGTGACCTCTGTGACTACCATTGTACAGTGAAGAATGAGTTGGTGAAGCACATGAGGGAGATGCACTTCAACGAGAGGTTTAAGTGCAAGACGTGCAGCAAGACGTTCAAGTACAGATACGAAATGAGGTAAATTGTCAATTATACAGATAGAATACCAGACTACTGTACTATAGCAGGGGCGTGAGGTAAATTGTCAATTATACAGAGAGAATACCAGACTACTGTATTATAGCCGGGGTGTCGGAACAGGTCCTGTATATCCGGCAACTGCTGGACCAATAATTGGTACAAAAAAAAAGAAGATTTTTAGTTAAATATTTAGACTTCATACATTGTATATACAAAAAAAGCACCAAGGAATGTAATTATTATTATTAATTTATTATTAGTATTATTATTAGCCAGGTTTTTTTAAAAGAAATCCAGGCTATTGGATTGGCAAAAGCCGGTCGGGCGGCGTCCACAATCAATGTTAAGTTTTCGTGTTTGAGTCCATTTCTTTGTGACTGTACCACCTAGGACCACCAAACTTTCACAGCTTCATAATCAAGGGGTGCCCACCACATATCACTATCCAACATGTTACCTTTTATTGAACTTGACCCATTTTTTCCGCGCAGTCGACTTAGCCATTTTCAATGTTAAGTTTTCGCGTTTACAATGTTAAGTTTTCGTGTTTAAGTCCATTTCTTTGGTACTGTACCACCTAGGACCACCAAACTTTCACAGCTTCATAACCAAGGGGTGCCTACCACATACAACTATCCAACATGTGACCATTTTTTTACCTTCACCTATTATTTCTACGTAATTGACTTAGCCATTTTCAACGTTAACTTTTTAACGTACGTCTGGTTAAAGTTTTTTGGTTAAAAGTTTTTTGTTATACTATATCTCTGCAACTGCTTCGCCCATTACCTTGAAACTTCACATGGGTGTTTATCATCATCCATATTTTCATTCTATCCCCCAACCGTGCGGCCCCTGTGCCCAATGTCAAGGTCAAATTACTTTGAATTTTTTTGTTAAAGTTTTTTTGTGTACTATATCTCTGCAACTGCTTCACCCAATACCTTGATACTTCACATGGGTGTTTATCATCATTGTCGCACCTGCTTGCGGAAAGCGCGATCCTGTGCCCAATGTCAAGGTCAAATTACTTTGAATTTTTTTGTTAAAGTTTTTTCGTGTACTATATCTCTGCAACTGCTTCACATAACCTTGATACTTCACATGGGTGTTTATCATCATTGTCGCACCTGCTTGCGGAAAGCGCGATCCTGTGCCCAATGTCAAGGTCAAATTACTTTGAATTTTTTTGAAATTTTTTTGTTAAAGTTTTTTCGTGTACTATATCTCTGCAACTGCTTCACCCAATACCTTGATACTTCACATGGGTGTTTATCATCATTGTCACACCTGCTTGCGGAAAGCGCGATATCGTCGGCATTTTGGCATACGACATGCAGGCCACGGCCATCTAGTCTACAAAAAGTATAATTATAAAGGGTATAATTATGTTATCCAAGTGTCTATGCTTGGAAAAAACCTGGCCTTCGTTGCTTTGCAATCATCATTGTCAGCGCGATATCGTCGGCATTTTGGCATACATTCGTCCGTACGTCCGTGTGTCTTGTTAAAGTTTTTTGGTTAAAGTTTTTCCATCTACTATATCTATTTTTTTAGTGTCCATGCCTCGCCCCAAGGCGCGACATGCAGGCTACGACCATCTAGTCTACAAAAAGTGGGTATAATTATGTTATCCAAGTGTCTATGCTTGGAAAAAACCTGGCCTTCGTGGCTTTGCCTCGTTTCTCATTTCACCTCAAAGGTTTATGTTATTACGCAACGAGACGGTTCAACTGAGTGGTAACAACATACACTTTGGATGGGGGGAGGGCATCCCCATACCTTCACCGGACCAATCCTATTATGCTTCCGACGTCCCTGTATAGTAACCATATATATTCAGACGCAATGTATTCATTATATCCCCGGCATACAAAGTATGTCGAAGGGTATATAGTTTTCGTCATTCCATCCATCTTTCCGTCCCAATTGCGTTACAGTTTTACCTCAAACTTCATATACTTCCTTATCATCATCCATATTTTCATTCCATAGCACACCCATGCGCCCATACCATCTCACAAACTGCCTCGGGCATTGGTGAGAACGTGCCCATTACTATACTAAGCAACAGTAGAAACGTCCCACCATATTCGGGGAAAGATTGCTGGAAATCTATAAGGATGGTGGTACTAAAACCTGTACAGAAAATGAAGTTTAATCACTTGTGAATCCATATCAGTTGACAAAATTTTGTTGCGGTGAAAAGATTTCGAGTGACGTCACGGCGAATTTGGGAGGGTGTCAAAAGTGTTTTTAAAAATGTTTAGGGCTTGATGATTTCTCTCTAAAACAACTTCCACTGTATTCTGTATGATTAATATCGTGTGTGGCCACCATTTGCATGAATACACGCCATAATTCTACGGCTCATGGACAAGACGTAACGCAGAATTAGTGGATTAGGCAGATTCCTCCATTCTTGTTGTAAAGCCTGTGTCAGATCTCGAATGTTGTCAATTTGGTGGTTAGCCCTCGCCTTACGACCCACCTCATCCCAGACGTGCTCGATTGGGTTGAGATCAGGGGAAACCGCAGGCCATGGAAGGACGTCGACCTTGTTACGAGCCAGTTATTGAGTTGTGATTCTGGCTGTGTGCGGGCGGGCATTGTCTTGCTGCAATGTTATACCAGGTCCGTGGTGGCGAATGAAAGGCATTGCATGAGGAGTTAGCACCTCAACAATGTAGCGCTGTGCATTGAGATTGCCCTGTATGACCCAGGGTTCAAGCTAGGCCAAAAATTTAGGGAGAAGTGACTTCTCCCTCCTGGCAAACTAGGGAGAAGTAAGGCAAAATTAGGGAGAAGTGATAAAAATCATAATTTCACTGAACATTTCTCTTACGGTTATCGCGTAACTGTAAACTCTATGTGTACACACCAGGGGTCATCAAACAATCGATGCGATCCAATTTTGCATGCCTATTTGGTGGGATTAGCGCATTTATGACATGCACTCGCCCCTAGGGTCTGAAATTCATAGTAAAAAAAAAAAAAAAATAAAAAAAAAAAAAATAAAAAAAAAAATACACAAAATTCCAGGGCGACTTGACTTCCCCCTACGGGAAAAATAAGGCGACTTGGCCAGAAAAAAAGCGACCACTTCGCCCATGTCGCCCTCAAACATGAACCCTGATGACCACGAGCTCAGTCTTATGGTTCCCCATGATCCCACCCCACACTATTACACTCCCTCCCCCGAACCTGTCCTTCTCAACCACATAGCAATCGGCGAATCTCTCGTTTTTGCGTCTGTATACGCGTAGCCTACCATCTGCATGGCTGAGTGTGAACCGAGATTCATCAGTAATGAGAACTCGGTCGCCAATTCAAATGACGTCGCGACCACAATAACTTAGCACCACGATGACGTCGCGTCATTATTTGGTATATGGACGTCGTGCTCTGATTGGCAGCGCGTTGCATCGTGGTGGCACGGGGATGACCGGGGCGGGGACTATCGTCAACAGTCCCAGTCTGTTGATACCGGGTCACAAGCCTCTGTATGGTCTTCCGACAGCAGACAAACCTGCGGGCCACGGCACTGGCCGTCATTCCCGCGTCCAGCATTCAAATTGCCTGATTTCTTTCAACTTTAGACGAGCGTAGCATGATGAAAACGATGAAAAAGTAAAACGATTTTCGTATCGTACGACGTTGACTGAATTAATTTATCGAGTACAGGTATTGCACGCACGTGCCATAAGTGGAAATAAACATTACAGTTGGTGACCGTTTTGAACCTCGTGTATTTGGTGGAAACTTAACACAGGTGTATTCACAAAATGACCAGTGTCTCGCATGTACATTCACAGAATGTGTAACATAAACATATCTATAGATATATCGGTTCAAAAAGTGGGACGTTTCTAGTGTTGCCGAGTATAGTTGGGTTTTTGGCAATTTTAATTGGGTATTTACTATTTCAGCAAATACGCAGCTTATCTGGAGCCTGCTGTGTCTTGATATCATGCAAGGCAGGAAAGGGTAGGAATTCCAAGGCAATCAAAGGAATTCCTGCTGTTACCAAACAGAGTCTGATGTCGAGAGCCACAAGCATGGTATCCTATCTATCCTATCATGTATCCTGAGCTCCAGACAAAAATTGTATCTAAAGAATATTATACCCCCAGATTTCAAATTCAATGTGTATTTTACAATTTTCTTCCTTATTAAATAGGGAACAAATGATAAAAAATAAAACAAATTTAAAAATTCTCTTATTTGAGCTCCAGATAAGTTGCGTATTGGCATATTTACGCACTTATAGCTGAATACGCATTGATTATCAATGGTGGGAGTACAAAATACTCACAGCACTTAGCTGTTGATAGGTCGATAAATACCAATAATCAATCAATCAATCGGTAATACGACTCTATCAGTCACAGGATCTGCATGTTCGCTCCCGTCTCATAGCTGGCGCCGGGTGTATAATATCCCGGCTACAAGCTACACGGGGCGTTGGCCTCCTTTACAGGTACCACGAGAGAACCCACACCGGGGAGACTCCGTGGATGTGCCCGGCATGTGGCGCAGCCTTCGCCGGTAAATCCAACCTCAACACACACATGAAGAAGTTCCACCCGCACGACGAAATACAGAGCCCACAACTACCCGCCAGGTCTGCATTTATTTGTAAATATCGATGTAAAGGTTAGAACTATATAATTTAACCGAATCCCATCCAATAAGGCCAGTCTCTCCTACTTTCACTATTCGTATGGATGCTGTGGGACCTACTTGTACATGACTTGCAGCCAGTCTGTACTGGTTCTGCATGAATTAAACAATAGGTTCACTTACTTCTAAGAAAAATCACACCTGTCCCCCAATATTGTTTACATTATTTGGCCACGAAAACTCTGTTTACATCACGTGACCAACAGGTTCAGTGTTTTATTCTAAATGCTACAAATATGCTGAAAACTGGTGTTAAATACACCCTCATTTTGCATACGGTTACCCCCTCGGCGATTTCGAACCATTTAGTATTTTCTAAGCTAAAGTGGACGAAATAAAAATCAGGGGCCGTTTCACTAAACTTCGTGCAACTCGAATGTTCGTAAGTGCAAATTTCGGATCGTCTGGTAATTTCAATTGATGGGTTTAAATTTATTGAACATAGGCTCAATAAATGTAAATCCAATAATTGTTTACAAGAAAACATTGTTAATGTGAAATTTACTGACTCATAATTTTTACATTTTAGTTGTACAAAGTTTAGTGAAACGACCCCCAGGTGCAAACCTGGTTTTTACCTCACCAACTTTACTCAGGAGTTGCTTGGCTCTCAGGCCTTGAATACCTGTGGACCAAGCCGCTGTATGTCACACCTGGGTAGAACCAGCTGGTAGAGCAGGAAATACAATTGTATTTCACAAACTCCAGTGACGGGGTCGGGGATCGAACCCGGGCCGCCAGAGTGACAGTCTGAACTCGTAAACTCTTGGCTAGTGACTGTTCCAGTTCCTTTACACCGGTCTTGTTACCAGGCAGTCATAATACTAAATTTCAATAATACTAAATGTTTTCTTGTAAACAATTATTGGATGTACATTTATTGAGCATAGGCATAGGTTAGTGAAACGGGCCCCTGGTCTTTGACCATGTGCTCAACATTCTTAATCCAACTCATGAATTGGATTTTCCTGCCATGACAGGCCACAGGTGGAAGACTCGGACGTAGGACCCAATAATTGGCTCATGTGAAAAACGTTACCCCACCCATCCATTTCCATACTTACTATCTCTGTAACCGTAATCCAGTCTTAATGTAATGTATAGTGTATGTAAATATGTGGGTGGGGTAACGTTTTTCAAATCAGCCAATTATTGGGTCCTATGTCCCCGTCTTCCACCTGTGTGACAGGCATGTATTCACGGTAGTGGTGCCAGAGCTGCAGATAAGGTGCGTATTGGCGTATTGTATGCACTTATTTTAAAAATTTACTTAGTTGAGCTGCAAAAAGCAAACAAAACACTGTTTGATTTTTGCAGCTCAAATAATTGAATTTTTAGCTCACCTGAGTGAAGCTCATGTGAGCTATTGTTACCGCAATGTGTCCGTCGTCGTCCGTCGTCGTCTTCGTCGTCCGTGAACATTTTCAAACGTCTTCTCCTCGGTAACCATTGGGCCTATGGTCACCAAACTTCATGGTCATGGTCCTTAGGTAGGGGGATTACAAAATTGTTAAAATGACGTCATTACGTAATCCAAGATGGCCGCCGTCTAAAAATAGCACAAATTCTTAAAAAATCTTCTTCTCAAGAACCGCCAACCGGATTTCGACAAAACTTGGTAGGAATGATCGATGTACATTGCTCTTTCAAAGTTGTTAAAATGGTGACGGGTTAAAAATGGGCGTGGCCCGTGGGGTCAAATTGGGGTCAAATTTTATTTTTGACTGAATATGGTCATTTCATATATCAAATTGAAGGTATCAATGAGGCGATCACTCTGGTGCATTTTTTGTCGAAATCGGATTGTTATGTCATCCAAGATGGCCGCCGAAAGGTCGTTCTTTTATTAGAGATTTCAAAATTCTTCTTCACATGAACCGCTTGGCCCATGGTAGCCAAACTTAAAAGTTATGGTCCATGGGTGAAGCCTTTTTAGATTTGTTAAAATGGAGGTCATCGCTAATCCAAGATGGCCGCCGTCTAAAAATAGCATAAATTCTTAAAAAATCTTCTTCTCATGAACCGCTAGCCGGATTTCGACGAAACTTGGTAAGAATGATCGATGAACATTGCTCTTTGAAAGTTGTTAAAATGGTGACCCCGGGGTCAAAAATGGGCGTGGCCCGTGGGGTCAAATTTTATTTTTGACCGAATATGGTCATGTTATATATTAAATCGAAGGTATCAATGAGGCGATCACTCTGGTACATTTTTTGTACAAATCGGATTGTTATGTCATCTAAGATGGCCGCCGAAATGTCAAAAGGTCGTTCTTTTATTATTAGAGATTTCAAAATTCTTCTTCACATGAACCGCTTGGCCCATGGTAGCCAAACTTAAAAGTTATGGTCCATGGGTGAAGCCTTTTCAGATTTGTTAAAATGGAGGTCATCGCTAATCCAAGATGGCCGCCGTCTAAAAATAGCATAAATTCTTAAAAAATCTTCTTCTCATGAACCGCTAGCCGGATTTCGACGAAACTTGGTAGGAATGATCGATGTACAATGCTCTTTCAAAGTTGTTAAAATGGTGACCCCGGGGTCAAAAATGGGCGTGGCCCTTGGGGTCAAATTTTATTTTTGACCGAATATGGTCATGTTATATATCAAATCGAAGGTATCAATGAGGCGATCACTCTGGTACATTTTTTGTACAAATCGGATTGTTATGTCATCCAAGATGGCCGCCGAAATGTCAAAAGGTCGTTCTTTTATTAGAGATTTCAAAATTCTTCTTCACAAAAAATAGCATAAATTCTTAAAAAATCTTCTCATGAACCGCTAGCCGGATTTCGACGAAACTTGGTAGGAATGATCGATGTACATTGCTCTTTGAAAGTTGTTAAAATGGTGACCCCGGGGTCAAAAATGGGCGTGGCCCGTGGGGTCAAATTGGGGTCAAATTTTATTTTTGACTGAATATGGTCATGTCATATATCAAATTGAAGGTATCAATGAGGTGATCACTCTGGTGCAATATTTGTCGGAATCGGATGATTATGTCATCCATCATGGCCACCAAAAGGTCCATTTATTCAAGATTTTTAACGTCTTTTTCTCAGGAACCACATGGCCGATGCTGGGTGAAGCATTTTCAGATTTTGTAAAATGAGAGTCATCGCTTAATCCAAGATGACCGCCATCTAAAAATAGCACAATTTTTTTAAAACACATGAACTCGATGTCACATTCTCCTCTGGTGTTCATGGAGTCAGGTGAGCGAATTAGGGCCATCATGGCCCTCTTGTTAAATTTGTTTTTTAGCTCACTTGAGCGAAGCTCATGTGAGCTATTGTTACTGCAATGTGTCCGTCGTCCGTCGTCCGGGATTGCAAAATTGTTAAAATGACGTCATTACGTAATCCAAGATGGCCGCCGTCTAAAAATAGCACAAATTCTTCAAAAATCTTCTTCTCAAGAACCGCCAACCGGATTTCGACAAAACTTAGTAGGAATGATCGATGTACAATGCTCTTTCAAAGTTGTTAAAATGGTGACCCCGGGGTCAAAAATAGGCGTGGCCTGTGGGGTCAAATTGGGGTCAAATTTTATTTTTGACCGAATATGGTCATGTCATATATGAAATTGAAGGTATCAATGAGGCGATCACTCTGGTACATTTTTTGTCAAAATCGGATGGTTATGTCATCCAAGATGGCCGCCGAAATGTCAAAAGGTCGTTCTTTTATTAGAGATTTCAAAATTCTTTTTCACATGAACCGCTTGGCCCATGGTAGCCAAACTTAAATGTTATGGTCCATGGGTGAAGCCTTTTCAGATTTGTTAAAATGGAGGTCATCGCTACTCCAAGATGGCCGCCGTCTAAAAATAGCATAAATTCTTAAAAAATCTTCTTCTCATGAACCGCTAGCCGGATGTCGACTAAACTTGGTAGGAATGATCGATTTACAATGCTCTTTCAAATTTGTTAAAATGGTGACCCCGGGGGCAAAAATGGGCGTGGCCCTGTGGGGTCAAATTGGGGTCAAATTTTATTTTTGACCGAATATGCTCATGTCATATATCAAATTGAAGGTATCGATGAGGTGATTGCTCTGGTGCAGTATTTGTCGGAATCGGATGATTATGTCATCCATGATGGCCACCAAAAGGTCCATTTATTCGAGATTTTGAACGTCATTTTCTCAGGAACCACATGACCGATGCTGGCCAAACTTCATAGGAAGTTAAGATTCTTGGGTGAAGCATTTTCAGATTTGGTAAAATGAGAGTCATCGCTTAATCCAAGATGACCGCCATCTAAAAATAGCACAATTTTCTTAAAACACATGAACTCAGTGTCACATTCTCCTCTGGTGTTCATGGAGTCAAGTGAACGAATTAGGACCATCATGGCCCTCTTGTTTTAATCATTTGTTCCCTATTTAATTTGGAAGAAAATCAGTAATACATTTGTAAAAGTAAAATATGCATTGAATTTGAAATCTGGGGATATATATCTTTAGATACAAAACTTATCTGGAGCGCTGTGGTGTCTTAACATAATGCCGCGGCACACTTTAAAATTGAGTGTGTGTGGGGTGTGTGTGTGTGTGTGTGGTGGGGAGAGGTCAACTTAGACCATCAAATGGCATTTCCTACATTTTAGTGTCTGTCGCCTGTACCGATTATTGATATTGATCTTTCAACATACAACATACGACAGCCTGTAACAGCAAAAATACGTCCCAAAATAGTGTGACTGTGCTCCATATTGGTGTCTCCGACCGTGCTGTATATGTGACTGGAGAAATGGTGTTTATGGGCTTTATATGTGACTGGAGAAATGGGTGTTTGTGGGCTTTTTACTATTGTTTGTCTTTGGAGTACTGGTGGGTTTGTTTGGGTTTTATATGTTGGGCCTGGAGAAATGGTGTTTGTGGGCTTTATATGTGACTGGAGAAATGGTGTTTGTGGGCTTTATATGTGACTGGAGAAATGGTGTTTGTGGGCTTTATATGTGACTGGAGTGGTGTTTATTTTATATGTGACTGAGAAAAAAATGGTGTTTTCTTTATATGTGACTGGAGAATGGTGTTTGTGGGCTTTATATGTGACTGGAGAAATGGTGTTTATGGGCTTTATATGTGACTGGAGAAATGGTGTTTATGGGCTTTATATGTAACTGGAGAAATGGTGTTTATTGGCTTTGCGACCAGTGTAGATCCAGATCAGCCAGGATCTGCACCATTCGCCATTCCGTCAATCAATCTCCCATCATGCTTCTAACAAGCGGGATAGATCGGTACAGAGCTCCAGATAAGTTTTGTATGTAAAGAGTATTATACCCCCATATTTCAAATTCAATGGGTATTTTACTTTTACAAATATATTATTGATTTTCTTTCTTATTAAATAGGGAACAAATGATAAAAATAAAATTTGAAAATTGACTTATTTGAGCTGCAAAAGGTAAACATTGTTTGCTTTTGCAGCTCAACTAAGTAAATTTTAAACTTTATGACAGTATTTTCACTACCGGTACTCAATTTGAAAATCAATGCATATTTTCACATTGTTGTGAGTATTTTGTACCGCCACTTTTGATAATCATTGCGTATTCTGCTAAAATAAGTGCGTAAAATACGGCAATACGCACCTTATCTGGAGCTCTGTCGTTATTGGGCTACATGAGTGCTATTTGATCAGGATCTACACTGGTAGTAAATGCCATAAGCCCCATTTCTCGAGTGACAGCGACATTTCATTAATTCGCTAGGATATGGAGCAATCCCCTGGATGGACTAAACGCTACAGTGTGCCTGACTACAGACGTTAAAGCTGAACCAGGTGAAGCCACTAACCCTGAACAAGACCGGCCTATACCACAACCAAAACATGTCCCACGTGAGAGCAACCACACTCCAAAACAGATAACAGCTGGAAAACGTGTACCTGTTTCTACCAGTCGTAAAAAGTGTAAAGTTAAGAAACCTCGAACATCAAACAAATCAGCAACAAACGAAGCGCCGTTATCGAGCACCGGTATTATTTTGCTGGATAAGACAAGTTTGGATAACGTCGCCCCGACAACGCAACAGAACGAGTATGTAATATTCCGGTCGGAGGACAACAGTAGAATATATGTGTACAGTGACGAACCGATGGAAGCTGCAAAGAATATTGAAAGTATTTTAATGGAGAACTTTCCTGCAGCGGCTTTTAACAAAGATGGTAAATTGCATGTGGCTATACAATATGCAAAAGGAGAGGCTGTAGAGCATGTCACGGACATGTGGCAGCAGGATACACCTATAGCTGAAGGCAGTCAGTCGGCCAGTCAATGCTCAAATCAGGAGACTGTAGAGCATATCACGGACATGTGGCAGCAGGATACACCTATAGCTGAATGTAGTCAGTCGGCCAGTCAATGCTCGAACCAGGAGACTGTAGAACAGGTCCCGGACATGTGGCAGCAGGATACACCCATAGCTGAAGGCAGTCAGTCAGCCAGTCAATGCTCGAATCAGGAGACTGTAGAACAGGTCCCAGACATGTGGCAGCAGGATACACCCATAGCTGAAGGCAGTCAGTCAGCCAGTCAATGCTCGAACCAGGAGACTGTAGAACAGGTCCCAGACATGTGGCAACAGGATACACCCATAGCTGAAGGCAGTCAGTCGGCCAGTCAATGCTCGAACCAGGAGACTGTAGAACAGGTCCCGGACATGTGGCAGCAGGATACACCTATAGCTGAAGGCAGTCAGTCAGCCAGTCAATGCTCGAATCAGGAGACTGTAGAACAGGTCACTCCGTGACATGTGGCAGCAGATACACCTATAGCTGAAGGCAGTCAGTCTGCCAGTCAATGGCTCGAACAAGAGACTGTAGAACAGGTCCCAACATAGTGGGGCAGCAGATACACCTATAGCTGAAGGCAGTCAGTCTGCCAGTCAATGCTCGAATCAGGAGACTGTAGAACAGGTCCCGGACATGTGGCAGCAGGATACACCTATAGCTGAAGGCAGTCAGTCTGCCAGTCAATGCTCGAATCAGGAGACTGTAGAACAGGTCCCGACATGTGGCAGCAGGATACACCTATAGCGAAGGCAGTCAGTCTGCCAGTTCAATGCTCGAATCAGGAGACTGTAGAACAGGTCCCGGACATGTGGCAGCAGGATACACCTATAGCTGAAGGCAGTCAGTCTGCCAGTCAATGCTCGAATCAGGAGAATGTAAAACAGGTCCCGGACATGTGGCAGCAGGATACACCTATAGCTGAAGGCAGTCAGTCAGCCAGTCAATGCTTGAATCAGGAGACTGTAAAACAGGTCCCGGACATGTGGCAGCAGGATACACCTATAGCTGAAGGCAGTCAGTCTGCCAGTTAATGCTCGAATCAGGAGACTGTAGAACAGGTCCCGGGCATGTGGCAGCAGGAGATAACACCTAAATAGCTGAAGGCAGTCAGTCGGCCCAGTCAATTGCTTGGAAATCAGGATGACTTGTAAAAACAGGTTCCGGTACTATTGGTGGCAGCTGGATACACCTAAATAGCTGAAGGCTGTTCAGATCGGCCAGTTCAAGTGCTTTGAATCAGGAGACTGTAAAAACAAGGTCCCCAGGAATAGTGGCAGCAAGGAATACACCTATAGCTGAAGGCAGTCAGTTCGGCCAGTCAATGCTCCGCAATGATGGGAGACTGTAAAACAGGTCCCGGACAATTGGTTGTCAGCTGGGATAACCACCTATAGCTGAAGGCAGTCAGTCAAGCCAGTCAAGTATGCTCTGAACCAGGAGACTGTTGAACAGGTCCCGGGGACATGTGGCAGCATGGATTTTACACCTATAGGTCTGAAGGTAGTCATGTCAGCCAGTCCAATGCCTCGAATATTCAGGAAGGACTGTTAGTAACAAGGCCACAGGTCCCCCGGAACATGTGGGCAGCATGATTACATTTAAAGCTGAAGGCAGTCAGTCAGCCAGTCAATTGCTCGAATCATGGAGACTTGTAGAACAGGTCCCACGGACATGTGGTCGCCAGGATAACACCCTATAGCTGAATGCAGGTCAGTCAGCCACAGTTTAATGCTCGTAATTCTATGGGGAGACTGTAGAACAGGTTCCCTCCGGACATGTGGCTGCAGGATAACACCTATAGTATGAAGGCAGTCAGTCCGGCCAGTCAATGCTCGAAATCAGGAGACTGGTAGAACAGGGTAACGGGGACAATTGGCTGGCAGCAGGATAACACCTATAGCTGAAGGCAGTCAGTCATCCAGTCATTGCTCGAACCATGAGACTGTAAAGAACAGGTCCCGGTACATGTGGCGAGCAGGATACACCTATAGCTGATTTGGGCAAGTCAGTCTTCGGCCAGTAGGTCAATGCTCCGAATCAGGAGACCCCCCCCCTTTTGGTGTAGAGCATGTCACGGACATGTTGCAGCAGGATACACCTATAGCTGAAGGCAGTCAGTCGGCCAGTCAATGCTCGAATCAGGAGACTGTAGAACAGGTAACGGACATGTGGAACCAAGCTAAACCCATTGCTGATGATGGTCAATCAACCAATCAATATTTGAATGAAGAAACTACTGAGAATGTCATTTGACATGTGGAAGTGGGATGCAACCATCGCTGAGGTTGGTCCATTAGACCAGGACTAAAAGCATTTTGGTGAACCCGATTGATGACAATTCAGTGATTGATGAGACAGACGACTGGTTGGAGGAATATATGCGGGAAACAACTGATGATCATACGGTTTGTATAAACCAGTCTTATAAATGGGTTACCAAACTAGGAAAATCTCTAGTAACTTCTATTGAACTACATCCGGGTGTGGGTGGCACGTGGGAGCATTTGATGGATATTTTAATGATCAGCATTCATCCTTACCGGAATCCCAACTGGAGACCTGTAGCCTATTTCATCAACATTGCAAAGTATACTTTACTAGCAAAGTATACTTTGAGGGAGAAATCATTTATTTTTCCTGAAATGCATTATTTCATATAGAACTAACAAATGCATATACTGTATGTCATGATTAAAAGTATGCAGAATTATTATACTGAATTTATTACATTATCACAGCCATTAAATGGCTGTGATAATGTAATAAATTCAGTATAATAAAAATTAATAAATTTTTAAAAAAATTGAAAATTTCTCCCTCAAAGTATACTTTGCTACTAAAGTATACTTTGCAATGTTGATGAAATAGGCTACTGGTTTGACCCTCATGTACATCTTTGGCTTTCTTGTATGCGAGAGTTGATTCTGGTTATACCCCTTATACATGTATGAGTAATATGATTAATTGTAATCCAGTTTTAGGGGAAAGGGCCAAGTGACTTTGGTGTGGTATGGACCTGGCACCAGGTCAGGTTATTCTAATTTCAGGGCTGAATACAGAGGCGTCTGATGTAAATATTCCGTTCTGATTTTGGGATTTTCCCTGAAATTCAGCAGGTTGAATACGGGATCGAACCCGATGGCCCGGCCTTAAATGACCTTAGCCGTTGATAGGCCGTTAAACACCAGCCAACAAACAAACATCCGGGGCATCATCTTATTCTAGCTACATTAGAATTGGCAGAGATCGTCAGATTAATGTTATGTTGCTGAGTTTAAACTAAAGTCTAAACTAACTTTAAATGTCATGTTGCTTAGTATTAGTATAAACTAAGTAATTGACATCAAACGTCTAAATTGGGCCAATTCTAATGTCAATGATGCCTCAAAATGTGTTTAATATATAGCGCTGCTTCTTGTGATATTCCAAGTTTGGGGACACACGACTGTCTATTCATGGAGACAACAGAGCTCCAGATAAGTTGTTTATCTAAAGCGTATTATACCCCAGTTTCAAATTCAATGCATATTTTCCTTTTACAAATGTATTATTGATTGTCTTCCTTTATATTAAATATGGAACAAATGATAAAAAATAAAACAAATTTAAACATCCACTTATTTGAGCTGCACTGTTTGCTTTTTTCAGCTCAATTAAGTAAAATTTCAACTTTATTACAGTATTTCCACTCCCAATTTGATAATCAATGCGTATTCTGCTAAAATAAGTGCGTAAAGTGCGCCAATACGCACCTTATCTGGAGCTCTAAGACAAGATTTGATCTCATTACCAACTGCTCAATAATGAATAATTTTCAATCGCTGGCTTTACAAACATAGCAGCTGCTGATCATCCGGATGAGGATGTAATGATTCTGCTGATTATAGTGAAGTTACTACTGTGGATGAATGGTAAACAGAACAGCATCTGCCCTAACCCCTATTCTCTGTCTGTAACGCAGGGCGGTAAGTCGCCGTGCATTACAGACAGAGTATTCGAGTTACATCTGCCCCTGATCAGACTGCGTAGATATGCCTGCTGACCTCGGGCTACGCTGCTCTCAATATGTCATAAGGTCCCTTGTCTGGGAGTTTGTGACATTTGCGCGCAACAAGGCCCCAGATCAGCCGACATATCAAGCAGTCTAGTTAGGTTTGTCATGCAACGGCGTTCATGCCTTTACCTATCAATCTGGATTAAAAAAC
The DNA here is from genome assembly GCA_029237695.1 of Conchocele bisecta. NCBI lineage: Eukaryota > Metazoa > Mollusca > Bivalvia > Lucinida > Thyasiridae > Conchocele > Conchocele bisecta. Next base: position 123,734,264 of record CM055268.1, on the reverse strand, counting down.
ACTACATGTACCCGGTATGTACCTTTACTGACATACAATTTGTTGAACAATGTTACATGACGTTACAGTCGGCATTTCTTTCAAAAACATTAATTTAGACGAGTGCATGTCATATAGAGAATAGTAGGTTAGTGCCGTGAATGGGAAAAAATATCTGGCAAGGCTCAGGAAACGGGATGGGCGAGGCTCTGCCGAGCACATCCCGTTTCCGTGCCGCGCCAGATATTTTTTCCCATTCACGGCACTAACCTACTATTCTATTTATCCCATGAACACCTACAAATGACTGTAAAATGCAAAAATAGTATTGACTGAATATCAAAAATGTTTCACGGCATCATGTTTCACTGCACATACACACTGTGTTGACGGGATAAATTATAAAACTGTATGTATATGTGGCTGTGACTGGAGAAATTGGGCTCATGGGCTTTGTGACCAGTATAGGTCCTGATCAAATATCACACTCCTGTAAGCGGATAATGATCTATACTGCTTGTCAGAAGCATGATGTATGTTTCATTAATGCAATGGCGAACCGTGCATATCCTGATCGGACTGCGGATGCGCATATTGAGCTGGGGTTACTCTGGTCGTATAACCCATAAGCTCTCCAGTCACAGTCACAACCTTGCTGTTGAATGGACATAGATCCCAATCAATCAATCAAATCATAAAATTTTACCTGATAAATAGACGACCTCTCAACTACCATCTGTAGCCTATTTCATCAACATTGCAAAGTATACTTTACTAGCAAAGTATACTTTGAGGGAGCAATCATTGATTTTTCCGAAATGCATTATTTCATGCAGAACTAACGATTGTGTATATTTGATGATTAAAACTATGCAGAATTATTATACTGAATTTATTACATTATCACAGCCATTTAATGGCTGTGATAATGTAATAAATTCAGTATAATAAAAATTAATAAATTTTTCAAAAAATTGAAAATTTCTCCCTCAAAGTATACTTTGCTACTAAAGTATACTTTGCAATGTTGATGAAATGGGCTACAGGTGTCTTTTCATTTCAAGTTTTATATCGGGGTCTGCTTGGAGACTACTGTTTGTTCCAAACTTTTGGCTGTTAAACACATTTAACATAAAAAATATTTAAAAGTACATGTAAGTACTTTTTCATCAATAACAAAAGTTACCCTCCCCAAAAAATGAAATTCCATCAAATATTATTTTATGGAAATTGACTCTGAAACCTGGTGAGATAAATGGTGCAAATAAGAAAACAAAAGTTAGATTTTGAAAATCAGTCCACATAAAAAAGTTTATTTAAAAAAGTATATTTTTAGCCCCCATGTTAATTAAATCGCAATTAAATCAATACATCAAAAATGAAAATTGGAGGGAGGGTGACATTTTTGTTTTTGATGAAAAAGTATTTTTTTTATTTAATGTGTTTAATAGCCAAATATTCGTCGGCAGCAAAACATGGAACAGACAGTTGGAATCCCACGGTGAGCCTTGACTTTCGTATGTGTTTCCCAGCTTCACCTGATATACTTGATATTAAAACGTGGCTGTGACTGGAGAAACGGGGCTTATTGATTTTGTGACCAGTGTAGATCCAGTCCGACATTTATACCTGTAAAATATACAGGTGCACCTGTAAAATGTAGTTGCACCTACATCTTGATACGTGGGTCGAAAGTTCACCTAGACTTATAAGTATATCTGTAAAATGTTTTATCCCGTCAACACGGTGCGTATGTGCTATGAAACACGGTGCCGTGAAACATTTTTGATATCCAGTCAATACTATTTTTGCATTTTACAGCCATTTGTAGGTGTTGACGGGATAATAGAATACATGTAGTAAGTTAGTGCCGTGAATGGGAAAAAATATCTGGCGCGGCACGGAAACGGGATGTGCTCGGCAGAGCCTCGCCCATCCCGTTTCCTGAGCCTTGCCAGATATTTTTTCCCATTCACGGCACTAACCTACTATTCTCTATCTATTTTCCTTATTTCTGAACCAAAATATATGTTGTGACCACTCATTTGAACCGTCTCGGTTCAAATGAGTGGTCACAACATATACTTTTGATGCGAAATAAAGAAATTCTTGAGCCTTGCCATATATTTTTTCCCATTCACGGCACTAACCTACTATTCTCTATTTAGGTGCACCTGTAATTTTAGTTCTGACCGCGTTCGAACACCATAGTGTTCTGTACTGCAGGGTAGCGGTGGTGCACGGCCGACATCGGGAGGGACTGACTGGTCACATATTGATCACATCGATGGTACGTACATGTCTTGCTTGGTCTCTGTTATCCCCGACATACGAAGTATGTCTGTCAAGAGTATAATATATGGTTTTTGTCACTGGTGACTGAAAAAATGTGCATGTCAGTATCGTCTCGAAAAAACGATTTTCCTATGGGAATTTAACATGGGGGCTAAACATAGATTTTTTTTAAATACTTTTTTTTATTTGTGGACCGATTTTCAAAATCTAACTTGTTTTGTTAGTTACATCATTTTCAAGCTATCTCGCCAGGTTTCGGAGTCAAATCTAACTTTTGTTTTGTTAGTTGCATCATTTTCAAGCTATCTCGCCAGGTTTCGGAGTCCATTTCCAAAATATTTTCGTTTTTAGTTTTTTTATCCTTTTGGAAATTGACCCCCCATGTTAAATTCCCATAGGAGAATCGTTTTTTTCGCAATAAAATAAATATTTGATGGAATTTCATCAAATAATTATTTTTGGGGAGGGTGACTTTTTTGTTATTGATGAAAAAGTACTTAGTTTTAAATATTTTTTAGATTTAATGTGTTTAATGGCCAATTGTTCGTCGGCAGCAAAACCAGACAGTAAGTGCATTTTGAACTTGATTACAATATTTCCACTACCGGTACTCAATTTGAAAATCAATGCAACAAAATATTCATAATAATTCTATTCGGCACAGTCCTGTCCGTACGTACGCAATTACATGAACTAACGCTGTATACATGAATCCCCTCTTGTATATCGACAAGGGGATGATGAAAACAATAGTGTTTTTGCCATGTTCAAAGAGCCATAACAAATTGGCAGGTTTGCCCAAGACAGTAATTATTTGAGACTGGAGAAATGGGGGTTTATAAGTTGTGCGACCAGTGTGGCCCCAGATCACCTCTCCCGCTTCTAACAAACAGTGTACATCCATATCAGACTGCAGCAATGTGCTATAAGATCAGGATCTAGACTGACCAGAAACGTCATAAGCCCCATTTCTACAGTCAGGGCCACATTTATGACTGACTGGAGAAATGGGGCTTATGGTTTTGGCGACCAGTGTAGATCCTGATCAGCCTGTGCATCCGCACAGTCTGATCAGGATCTGCACTGTTCGCGATTCCATAAATGAAACATCCGTTAAGCTTCTAACAATCAATATAGATCGCTATCAGGCTACAGGAGTGTTCTATTTGATCAGGAGCTACACTGGTCACAAATCCCATAGGCCCAATTTCTCCATACGCAGTGAATGCATTCACCATTCCATCAATGAAACAATGGTTATGCTTCTAACGAGAAATATAGATTGTTATTATACACGTACTTTCGTTTTGCATTGAAACGCAATTCAACACAAGATGTCAATATTTGTTCATATTGACGTCTCTGAGTGCATATTGGTCAGTGCTGGAACTACACTTCACATCGCAAAGTTCCTTCTAAATCACCACTATTTTGTTTATTTTATTAAAATTTTGTCTATTTTCTGAAGCACATACATGTATAAATTGCGAATGATGTATGTATATAATAAAAAGGTTATTTGATTTGTATGTGTATATATGCTACACGTTCCACCGCACATCGATATTGCGCTCTTAAAGTCGCACAATATCGCACCCTGCGGAACTTGTGCATATATCCACATATAAATCAAATAACCTATAATTATTATCCCCTCTCCGATCATGTGTGTCTATGTATGGTGCTTTGGTTTGCATATGACCCACGTCCGACCGCCCAAGGTAAAGGTCACTGAGGACTTCTGTTCACCTTGGTTTTAAGGCAAAAAAAGTTAAAAAATAATTTGTATTGTCAATGCTGCCAGCGAGGGGATTTGCTTAGTCATAACAATGCCCTTGTTATCAGTGTACATGAGTGTGTTATTTCAGGATCAGACGGGTCCCTGGATCCGACAACAGCAGACCGGGATACAGTGGCCGGGTCATTGGATCAGACGAAGGCAGACTGGGATACAGCGGCCGGGTCCCTGGATCAGACAACGACAGACCAGGATACAGCAGCCAGGTCCTTGGATCAGACAAAAGCAGACCGGGATACAGCGGCCGGGTCCCTGGATCAGACAGTAACAGCAGACCAGGTTCCAGGCGACAGGTCTCACAGTGACTGCCGTCCTCGATGATCTGGACTCTGACGACTCGAGGGCAGATGATGAAGTAAGTCATTGGATCAGACGAAGGCAGACCGGGATACAGCGGCCGGGTCCCTGGATCAGACAACGACAGACCAGGATACAGCAGCCTGGTTCCTGGATCAGACAACGGCAGACTGGGATACAGCGGCCAGGTCCTTGGATCAGACAAAAGCAGACCGGGATACAGTGGCCGGGTCCCTGGATCAGACAGTAACAGCAGACCAGGTTCCAGGCGACAGGTCTCACAGTGACTACCGTCCCTCCAATGATGATCTGGACTCTGACGTCTCGAGGGCAGATGATGAAGTAAGTGCTGGATGCCCCAGGGTGTGACAGCATATACATTTCATTGTATATTTTGAGGGAGAAATTTTCAATTTAAGGATAAATTTATTAATTTTTGTCCCGCCTGCTTTAGCAGAAGCGGGACATAGGCATAGCTTTTCTGTCGGCGTGGGAGTCGGCGGCGTCAACATTTCACGTTAAGTTTTTGCATTTAGCTCAGTTTCCAGAAAACTATCAGTCCTACAACCTCCATACTTGATATACATGAACACTGGTGTAACTATCTCACACAGAGGGAGCCCATGTGACCTTCACCTAGTTTTCATGGTTCATGGACTTACTTTTCATGTGCATACGTAAAGTTTTTGCGGTCAGCTCTGTTTCTAAAACTTAACGCTCAGGTTAATTCATTGTAACTTCTGTTTCCCTAAATTGAATGCTTTTATATTCCATACATGCATTTGTAACACCATCCCGCATCATTCTACAGAAATGCCATGGTGCCCGCTAACCCCAAAAGGTCAAGGTCACTGTCTTAGAAATGTCCGGGTTTGGAAAACTTAACTCTCGGTTTAATTTATTACAACTTCTGTTTCCCTTGATGGAATGCTTCGGTATACATCAACACTGTGGTGTAACCATCTCACACCGAGATAGCCCATGTGACCGTGGCCTAGTTTTCATGTTTCATTGACCTACTTTTCACATGCATTCAATGTTAAGTTTTTCTGTTTGGCTATGTTTCTATAACTTAGCGCTCAGGTTAATTTCCCTCAATGGAATGCTTTAATATTCCATACATGCATTTAAAACAACATCCCGCATCATTTTGCCGAAAGCCCATGGTTCCCGCTATCCCCAAAGGTCAAGGTCACGGGCTTAGAAAATTCTGGTTTTGGAAAACTTGACTCAGTTTAATTATTACAACTTATGTTTCCCTTCATGGAATGCTTTAATACTTCTTAGGTGTAAACTATAGCAACATCCGACATGATTCTACAGAAAGCCCAAGGTCAAGGTCGCGGGCTTAGAAAATTCTCAGTTTTGAAAACATCATTCTACAGAAAGTCCATGGTGCTCACTAACCCCAAGGTTATTACAAGCTCCTTATGTACTATCAAACTGCGCCAGGCGGGACATCTTGCTCCGCGGAGCTCTTGTTTATTGTAAATATTCAGTTCTGATTTTGGGATTTCCCCCGCCACATTTGTACATGTACTTAAACATGTACATGCACTTGTACAGGTAATATATGGAATTTAGTACTAAACCCATTTGCCCGGCCTTAAATTACCTTAGCCGTTGATAGGCCGTTAAACCCCAACAAACAAACAAACCGTCCACCGTGGACACCAAGGATTGCAGGTCACAGATGTAAGTACCAATTCGCCATGTTCGTCTACCGCGGACACCAAGGATTACATGTCACAGAAGTAAGTACCAATTCTCCACGTTTGTCCACTGCGGGCACCAAGGATTACATGTCACAGATGTAAGTACCAATTCTCCACGTCCGTCTACCGCGGACACCAAGGATTACATGTCACAGATGTAAGTACCAATTATCCACGTCCGTCTACCGCGGACACCAAGGATTACATGTCACAGATGTAAGTACCAATTATCCACGTCCGTCTACCACTGACACCAAGGATTACATGTCACAGATGTAAGTACCAATTATCCATCCGTCTACGCGGACACCAAGGATTACATGTCACAGATGTAAGTACCAATTCGCCATGTTCGTCTACCGTGGACACCAAGGATTACATGTCCCAGATGTAAGTACCAATTCTCCACGTCCGTCTACCGCGGACACCAAGGATTACATGTCACATATGTAAGTACCAATTCGCCATGTTCGTCTACCGTGGACACCAAGGATTACATGTCACAGATGTAAGTACCAATTCTCCACGTCCGTCCACCGCGGACACCAAGGATTACATGTCACAGATGTAAGTACCAATTCTCCACGTCCGTCTACCGCGGACACCAAGGATTACAGGTCACAGATGTAAGTACCAATTCTCCACGTCTGTCCACCGTGGACACCAAGGATTACATGTCACAGATGTAAGTACCAATTCTCTACATCTGTCCACCGTGGACACCAAGGATTACATGTCACAGATGTAAATACCAATTCTCCACGTCTGTCCACCGTGGACACCAAGGATTACATGTCACAGATGTAAGTACCAATTCTCCACGTCCGTCTACCGCGGACACCAAGGATTACAGGTCACAGATGTAAGTACCAATTCTCCACGTCTGTCCACCGTGGACACCAAGGATTACATGTCACAGATGTAAGTACCAATTCTCCACGTCCGTCTACCGCGGACACCAAGGATTACAGGTCACAGATGTAAGTACCAATTCTCCACTTCTGTCCACCGTGGACACCAAGGATTACAGGTCACAGATGTAAGTACCAATTCTCCACGTCCGTCCACCGTGGACACCAAGGATTTCAGGTCACAGATGTAAGTACCAATTCTCCACGTCTGTCCACTGTGGACACCAAGGATTACAGGTCACAGATGTAAGTACCAATTCTCCACGTCCGTCCACCGTGGACACCAAGGATTTCAGGTCACAGATGTAAGTACCAATTCTCCACGTCTGTCCACCGTGGACACCAAGGATTACATGTCACAGATGTAAGTACCAATTCTCCATGTGCGTCTACCGCGGACACCAAGGATTACAGGTCACAGATGTAAGTACCAATTCTCCACGTCTGTCCACCGTGGACACCAAGGATTGCAGGTCACAGATGTAAGTACCAACTCTCCATGTCCATCTACCGTGGACACCAAGGATTACAGGTCACAATTGTAAGTACCAATTATCCACGTCCATCTACCTTGGACACCAAGGATTGCAGGTCACAGATGTAAGTACCAATTCTCCATGTCCATTCGGTCACCGTGGACACCAAGATTACAATGGTCACTGTTGTTAAGTACTAATTCTCCACATCCATCTACCGTGGACACCAAGGATTGCAAGTCATAGATGTAAGTACCAATTCTCCATGTCCATCTACCGCGGACACCAAGGATTGCAGGTCACAGTTGTAAGTACTAATTCTCCACATCCATCTACCGTGGACACCAAGGATTGCAGGTCACAGATGTAAGTACCAAAATTCTCCCACGTCATCTACCGTGGACCACCAAGGATGCAGGTCACAGATGTAAGTACCAATTCTCCACGTCCATCTACCGTGGACACCAAGGATTGCAGGTCACAGATGTAAGTACTAATTCTCCACATCCATCTACCGTGGACACCAAGGATTGCAGGTCACAGATGTAAGTACCAATTCTCCACGTCCATCTACCGTGGACACCAAGGATTACAGGTACCAATTCGCCACGTCCGTCCATCGCGGGCACCAAGGATTACAGGTCACAGGGTCAGGGTTCATCCTGTTGATAGGCCGTTAAACACCAGTAACCAAACATTGATCAGCATCTACACTGGTCACAAACCTCATAAGCCCCATTTTGCAACCTGTGTAGATCCAGATCAGCCTGTGTGTCCGCAATCTGATCAAGATCTGCACTGTTTGTCAGTCCATCAATGAAACGCCCGTCATGCTTCTAGCAAACAGTATATATCGCTATCAGGCTACATGAGTGTGCTATTTGATCAGCATCTACATAGGTCCTAAACCTAATAAGCCCAATTTCTCCAGTCACAACCACAAAATTATGAGACACGCGATCTGATTTTGTATCTTCGGACCTCTGCGACATTTACAAAAAAACATTCAGTAAATGGCTGTCAACTTTTCAGAGTACATGCGTAATTAAATTTTTTACTTTATTTATGAAAAATCTTGTAAATTTTGTAAACGTATTTATGAAATTACGCAGTTGTCCGAAGGTACAAAATCACACGGCGTGTCTCATATATTGTAACTATGAAGTGTGTGGTCACGGGACACATTTTATTCTTCAGAAGAACACGACGCCACCGGTGGATGCTGCGAGTCCAGTCGGAGAGTGCATTTCCCACACGGACATTCAGCAGGGACCAGTTAGTAAAGAACCGCCCATGATTGTCAGCCAGATGGAGGTCCAGGGGAATCACCATCATACCGCAGATAGTTGTGTTGATGATAATGAACCTGGGGCCCGTTTCACTAAACTTTGTTCGACTAAAATGTTCGTAAGTGCAAAATTATGATAGTCTGTAAATTTCACATTAACAATGTTTGCTTATACGTATAAACATTTTAGTCGTACGAAGTTTAGTGAAACGGGCCCCTGATATAAGAAGTGAGAAAGTTACTGAAACAAGTAACTTGTCGAGTCTGTCAACAAATGGGAAAGCTTCAGTGAAATAAGCCAAGAGCAGTGGAGAGCAATCAGAGAAGAAACAGTAGACACCTTGCTGGAGGCTACAGGGGCCCATTTCACTAAACTTTGTACGACTAAGATGTTTGTATGTGCAAATTTAGGATTGTCTGGAGCAATCAGAGATGAAACAGTGGATACTTTGCTGGAGGCTACAGGGGCCCAGTTGAGAGCAATCAGAGATGAAACAGTAGATACCTTGCTGGAGGAATTAGACGACTAGAAACAATTTGTATTCGGCAACATATGCTTATGCAGCATGGCGGAATCACAAAAACATTTTTCATTCGGTGAAGATTTTCCACAAGTTGTATGGCGCTGCTGCTGACAATATCAATGATATACTACCAGCATATCGTGCGTAACTACCGGACAACTGCGATTTGTTTCGGTGCCCGCTGTGCCCCACGAGAAGGAGTGGAGCAGCACTTCAGATCGGAGCACAAGGACGTGAAGTTTATCTGTAACGTCTGTGGTGCCAGTTATACCTTACCTAATTCCTTAACCAGACACATGAGATTTGTTCACAGACCTGGGCCGGTGAAATCTTCATCTTGTAACCGACGTATGCCTGCAAAATCAATCAGCCAGACCTCCTAAATATGTGGTTATGGTAAACTTTATTGAAAAACAAGATTTAATCAGAATATGAAAAGAGTGTTACAAATGCACAGGACTTTGAATTGATGTATAAAGTTAGAAGTCATGTCAATCGGGACCACATGGGGGCGAACTTTGTTCGTGAAATATGCAGCAGTTCAACGTGTGATTTGAAACGGCATATTAACTCTTTGCATGCTGGGAAATTTGTGGGCTATAAATAGTTCAAAAATAGCAGATGAATATAGATTCATTATATTTTCTTTTATTTCTCCTTATAAATGTCATGAATATGTCTTGGAATATCATTAGAATTGTGTCCGGAGGACACAATTCTAATGAAATTTCAAGTCATATTTACAGAGAGAAATAAAACATATATGTAATCCTATTAAATTGTTTGGCGGATATTTTCGCCGCTAGCATGCAAAGAGTTAATAGGGAACTTGTCAAAGATTTCACTTGCCGTATTTGTGGAGTGGAATTGTCTAATTTGTACCGCTACAGAAGCACCAGAAGATTCATAGTAATCACTTTATTGAATGCGTCCATTGTGGGTCAAAGTATCGGCAAACAGGAGGACATGAATGTAAACTATTTAAGTCCAGAAAATATTGATTCAAATATCAAATTGCCTCCCAGTGGTTATATAGATCATGACGAATCTTGACGAACCTGAAGACACGCGCTCCATCAACCACAGGCTATGATTGTCCAATCTGCTTGAAAGTTCAGGGGAAATCACATACATACTAAAGGGTGAGGTCGGGTGCTTGGTCGGGTGAACGTGACGACGTAAATTAACGATGGGGTTCCTCCTTATAGGAATTACCATTTGCCTGGTTTGACCCTCCTGTACGTTTTTATCTTTGGGAGTACCTGGGAGTTGACCCTCCTGTACGTTTTTATCTTTGGCTCTTTTGTTACCTGGGAGTTGAATTTGGCTATTGCCCATTATAAAAGTAGTAAGATCGTTACTGATCCTACTGCTTTTGGGAGGGGGCCAATTCTGGTGTGACGAGGACCTGGCATCAGTTCAGGAATATTCTGATTTCAGGGCTGAATATATAGTTTTTTTATTGTAAATATTCAGTTCTGACTGGGATTTTCCCCACCATTTATACATGTACTTGAACATGTACATGTACTTGTACAGGTAATATATGAGATTTAGTACTAAACCCATTGACCCGGTCTTAAATGACCTTAGCTGTTGATGGGCAGGTAAACCCCAACGAACAAACAAACCAAAGGGTGAAGTCTCGTATAGTGCATGTGAAATCAATGTATGTGAGTAGAAATATCATCTGTGAACATTGTAGTGTTGCTTTTCCCGATGCAGACAGCCTGCACACTCGTGTTTATAAAGACCATGTACAGGTGTTGCAATGTGTGCCATGTTTGCTCCAATTTAATGACTACACGGCATTTACGGAACACCGACAAATTCATATTGAGAAATTAGAAGTTAAGTCTGGAGTTAACATTGAACAGATTTTGTCCACATACCGAGAGTCCCTGCCACAGGTTTGGACTTGCCTTCGATGTCCAATCTGTCACGACCAGAAAGCAACCAAGACTTTGAAAATGTTCATATGTCCAGGAAGTTTGCTTGTAAGATATATAGTATTACATGCAGAAAATTGCAGGCTGTTGAAAAGCCTATAAACTCGGTACATAAGAAGAATAACAGCAACTGCAGCTTTTGTGGTGAAGAATTTCCAGACCAAGAACTATTTACTCGGCACAAGGAGCTGAAGAAAATTTTATGTCGCAATGAATTCTGTCGTATGGAGATTAAATCGCAATGTCATCTATTAAGACACGTCACAAAATAATACATTCGAAGAGATGACCGTGAAATACAGAGTGAAGAAACCAAAGAAAATGTGTGCAATGAACTGAAACGAAGTAGAACAGGCTGACACTCCCACCTGTGGACACGAAGTAGAAGGTGAAGATTTACAGCTGGGATGTGATGAAATTAATCGATCACCAGCGGCTGAAACTGCTGGCACTCCTAGTGAATATACAGATACCGGTATAAAGGCTGATTCGGGACAAACGTCTAGTAATGTAAAGGCTGACTCGGAACAAACGTCTAGTAATGTAAAGGCTGACTCGGAACAAACGTCTAGTAATGTAAAGGCTGACTCGGGACAAACGTCTAGTAATGTAAAGGCTGACTCGGAACAAACGTCTGTCTAGTAATGTAAAGGCTGACTCGGAACAAACGTCTGTAATGTAAAGGCTGACTCGGAACAAACGTCTAGTAATGTAAAGGCTGACTCGGAACAAACGTCTAGTAAGTAAGTAAAGGCTGACTCGGACAAACGTCTAGTAAGTAAAGGCTGACTCGGAACAAAGTCTGTATGTAAAGGCTGCTCGGAACAAACATCTAGTAATGTAAAGGCTGACTCGGGACAAACGTCTAGTAATGTAAAGGCTGACTCGGGACAAACGTCTAGTAATGTAAAGGCTGACTCGGAACAAACGTCTGGTAATGTAAAGGCTGACTCGGGACAAACGTCTAGTAATGTAAAGGCTGACTCGGAACAAACGTCTGGTAATGTAAAGGCTGACTCGGGACAAACGTCTAGTAATGTAAAGGCTGACTCGGAATAAACGTCTAGTAATGTAAAGGCTGACTCGGAACAAATGTCTAGTAATGTAAAGTCTGAAACAAAACAAACATCTGGTAATGTAAAGGCTGACTCGGAACAAACGTCTAGTAATGTAAAGTCTGAAACAAAACAAACATCTAGTAATGTAAAGGCTGACTCGGAACAAACGTCTAGTAATGTAAAGACTGACTCGGGACAAACGTGTAGTAATGTAAAGGCTGACTCGGAACAAACGTCTAGTAATGTAAAGTCTGAAACAAAACAAACGTCTGATAATGTAAAGGCTAACTCGGGACAAACGTCTAGTAATGTAAAGGCTGACTCGGAACAAACGTCTAGTAATGTAAAGGCTGACTCGAGACAAACGTCTAATAATGTAAAGGCTGACTCGGAACAAACGTCTAGTAATGTAGTCTGAAAAAAAAAAAAATCTGGTAATGTAAAGGCTGACTCGGAACAAACGTCTAGTAATGTAAAGGCTGACTCGGGGGACAAACGTCTAGTAATGTAAAGGCTGACTCGGGACAAACGTCTAGTAATGTAAAGGCTGACTTGGAGCAAACGTCTAGTAATGTAAAGGCTGGCTCGGAACAAACGTCTACTAATGTAAAGGCTGACTCGGAACAAACGTCTAGTAATGTAAAGTCTGAAACAAAACAAACGTCTGGTAATGTAAAGTTTGAAACAAACTGCAACTCCGACAGATTGGCCTGTTTTGAGGGTTTTCATTGCCCACGAGTCGCCACTTCCGGGTCACACATGAATAAACTCTGGAGCAGTTGAACTTTTGTATCTATTATAATTTAACCCTTTCACCCCTAAGTAACTGCAATGGATTTTACTATGGTACTTTTGCAACCAATCCAATTGTCATAAAATGATTTTCAGACACCATTTATGAATAGGGGGTGCTTTTGTTCTCAAAAGCCAACTCATCAGGATCTACACTGTTTGCCAATACCACTATACAGGTATGTAGTGTTGAAAGGGTTAAATGAAATGGACAACACTTGAAATGACCTTCATTCGTTCAGTCAAATTGTTCTGCTTTGCACTATTTTGTTGTTTCGTTACGTCATATGATTTTGATGTTTATCGTCATTAATAAATCCATGTTATCATTAGCATTCACTCTTTTTTTGGAATCTGGCCAAAGTATAAGAACAATAGGATTGAATTATAAGAAATAAATAAAAAATCCCCACCCCCACCCCCCCCCCCCCCCCCCCACCCCACCCCTCGGCATTCAAAGTTTGTTGAAGGTTATATAGTTTTCATCATTCCGTCTTTCATTCCGTCCGTCCACCTTAAAGTTTTTGGGTACCCATTATCTCTGTTACTGTAAGTCAGATTGACCTCAAACTTCATATACTTCTTTATCACCATCCATATTAGCATTCCATACCACACCCATGTGGCCTTCATTTTCAAGGTTAAGGTCAAATTACTTAGAAATTTGCATTAAAGTTTTTATGCCCCAGCCACCGAATGGTGAGGGGGGCATATAGTGTTGCCACGTCCATACGCCCGAAACCTTAACGCTAGAGTAAATGGCTTATAATTTTTTTGTTCGGATCTGCTTCACATTTCACACACGCATTGCTCCAATGCTCCTCTACCGCCCTGTGACAAATACACATTTGTCCCGCCCCCGCTAAGCCCAGGTCAAGGTCACAGACTTGGTGCGTTCGAAACCTTAACTCTCGCGTAAATGGCTTATAATTTAAATATGCCTCATTTTCTTTGGCTGCCAGCGGGGGCATTCGTGTGCCGACATTTCTAGTTTAAATATTTGTTGTTAAAGTTTTTATTTGTTGGTCCAGTCGTCGGTATACGTGAGCCCCTGCTCACTTTCTCTAGTATTGGTTCCTGTTCATAATATCAAATTGAAACATATTCTTACACTTGCAGTAATTTCGCTGATTCACGTGTGCTTCTAATGATGTTTAAAACATCATTGATATATCACGTGTGCTTCATATCAGTGGGTGGTGGTCAGGGGAACGCGACGGCGTAAATTAATGGTAGGGGTTCCTCCTTATGGGGATCACAATTTGCCTGGTTTGGCCCTTAGGTACGTTTTTAGCTCGCCTGCACAAAGTGCAGAAGAACTTATGGCATATCCCCGGCGTCGTCGGCGTCGTCGGCATCGGCATCCACAAACTTAACGTTGGGGTAAATGTCTTATAACTTCTGTTTCCTTTCATGGAACACCTTGTTATTTCATACATGCATTCCTCAGATGACCCTCTATCATGCTGTAGCACATCCATGACCCACCACCCAATCCTTACCCCTAGGTCAAGGTCACAAACTTAGCACATTCATAAACTTAACGTTGGGGTAAATGTCTTATAACTTCTGTTTGTTTACAGGGAACGCCTTCATATTTAATACATGCATTCATCTGATGATACTCTATCGTGCTATCGCAAATCCATGACCCATCCCTTTCCACAAGGTCAAGGTCACAAACTTAGCACATTCATAAACACAACGTTGGGGTAAATGTCTTATAACATCTGTTTCCTTTCATGGAACGCCTTGATATTTCATACATGCATTCATCTGATGATACTCTATCGTGCTATAGCAAATCCATGACACACCGCCCACCCTTTACCCCAAGGTGAAGGTCACAAACTTAGCACATTCATAAACTTAATGTTGAGGTAAATGTCTTATAACATCTGTTTCCTTTGATTGAACGCCTTGATATTTCATACATGCATTCCTCAGATGACCCTCTATCATGCTGTAGCAAATCCACAACCCACCACCCACCCTTTACCCCAAGGTCAAGGTCACAAACTTAGCACATTCATAAACTTAACGTCGGGAACTTGGGGTAAATGTCTTATAACATCTGTTTCCTTTGATGGAACGCCTTGATATTTCATACATGCATTCATCTGATGATCCTCTATTGTGCTACAGCAAATCCATGACCCACCCCTTTCCCCAAGATCAACATCATAAACTTAACTTTGGAGTAAATGTCTTTGTATAACTTCTGTTTCTTTACAGGGAACGCCTTGATATTTCATACATGCATTCATCTGATGATCCTCTATTGTGCTACAGCAAATCCATGACCCACCCCCACCCCTTTTCCCAAAGTCAAGGTCACAAACTTAGCACATTCATACATGCATTCCTCATGTGAATAGCTATCATGCTGTAGAAAATCACCAACTTGCGTTCATAAACTTAACGTTGGGTTAAATTTAGTTTTACTTCTGTTTTCAGGGAGCGCATTGATATTTCATACATGCATTCATCTTAATATGCTAGATCATGCTATAGCAAATCCACGACCCACCTTCCACCACTGAACCCAATGTCAAGGTCCACCGCACACCCCTTAACCCAAGGTCAAGTTATATAATATTCATGTTTTTTATACAACTGTGCCAAGCTTGAGTGAAGGCTGCCAACAGGCGAGCTTCGTTGTCTTCTGACAACTCTTGTTAACAACATCTCACATCATTCTACAGAAAGCCCATGGTGCTCACTAACCCTATAGTCTGTTTCACGAAAGCTGCCCAAATTTTACGGCCATATAAACAATGCAAAAACAATATTTTTTTCGATAATATTAAATTAAAGGAAAATTTAAGAATGAGCCTTCTTTTTATTTCGTGAAATTTTGGTCAAATATTGGTTTTATTACGAAAAATTGATTTGTCTATGGGAATTTAACATGGGGGAAAAAGAGGTAAAGCAGTGTGGGAGGAGTCAAAAAACGGAAATTTTTGGAAATTGACTCCGAAACCTGACTAGATAGCTTGGATATGATCTAACTAAGAAAACAAGTTAAATTTTAAAAATCGGTCCAGTATTTCTAAAATTCAAAAAAATTTCCCCATGTTAAATCCCCATAGACATCTTCACTCCGTGAAGATGTCTATGGGGATTTAACATGGGGAAATTGTTTTTTCGCAATAAAATCAATATTTGACCAAATTTCACGAAATAAAAAGAAGGCTCATTCTTAATTTTTCCTTTAATTTAATATTATCAAAAGAAATCTTGTTTTTGAATTGTTTAAATAGCCTTAAAATTTGGGCAGCTTTCGTGAAGGTTCATTCGGCTCATATTTAAGGGTGGGAATTGGCTCGAACACCTTCCATACCCGTGAAGGTTATTACAAGCTCCTTATGTACTATCAAACTGCGCCAGGCGGGACATCTTGCTCTACGG
Source organism: Conchocele bisecta (assembly GCA_029237695.1). Taxonomy (NCBI): domain Eukaryota; kingdom Metazoa; phylum Mollusca; class Bivalvia; order Lucinida; family Thyasiridae; genus Conchocele; species Conchocele bisecta. The sequence goes on along the minus strand of CM055268.1, from coordinate 123,717,771 downwards.
AGCTCTTGTTTTAAATATTAAAAGTACATTCCCACTCAGTAGGCACATAATGTGCTTTATATCAGACATCATTTTAGAAATTTTCTAGCAAAATAAACATCCATTCACCATTACCCCGCGTATTGATTGACATTATTATACATTTTATATCCGACGTAAATTCCCACACTGATATTAGGGGCGATAACCGTGTTTCCTTAAAATGTTAACGGACATCACTATTTATTCCCTGTATTTATTTCTTGATGTGCAATGATCTCACTTTATAATATGTTGAAAATATTTTTTTTTCAGGGGACGCATGTAATTAGTGTAAATAATTAAAAAAATATTATGCCTCATTTGCATATGAAAATAGCCTGATACCACCGCGTGTCACTATCAGTAAAATAAATATTACTAAATGATTATATTTGTATAGCGGTCACTCGTAATTTTTAGAACTGGTGGAATAGTGACACAATTATACACTTATTTAATTACTATAAAGAACATTTTGTGTCTACTGAGTGGGCATGTACCTTCAATACCCACCAGAAATATGGTATTGTATCATTTTCCCTGGGGAGTTGCACCAACGGGCTACTAGCGTAGCACATTCAAGGTTTCTTGAATTTCGCGCTTTTCTGAATCGCGTGTCACGTGATATTTATAAATTGAGCATGCGCAATTGAACCAAAGGTGGCACACAGATCAAATCATATTCTTTGTTGAACGAGCTTCTTCCGATCGACCTTGATTCTTCACGTGATTCATCTGCTGTCTACATTCAGTTTCGTAATACCTATATTACACCTACTGCAACACAATCTGGCGAGAAATAGTGTATTACAGATATGATTAGCTTTATCATGTTTATTTAATCGTCCGTCCGTCGTCCCCGTCGTCGTCACCAAACTTCATGGTCATGGTCCTTAGGTAGGGGGATTACAAAATTGTTAAAATGACGTCATTACGTAATCCAAGATGGCCGCCGTCTAAAAATAGCACAAATTCTTCAAAAACCTTCTTCTCAAGAATTGCGAACCGGATTTCGACAAAACTTGGTAGGAATGATCGATGTACAATGCTCTTTCAAATTTCAAAGTTGTTAAAATGGTGACCCAGGGGTCAAAAATGGGCATAAAAAAAAATAATTTATGAGCATGAGGTCAAATTTTATTTTTGACCGAATATGATCATGTGTATATCAAATCGAAGATATCAACGAGGCGATCACTCTGGTGAATTTGTTGTCGAAATCGGATGGTTATGTCATCCAAGATGGCCGCCGAAAGGTCAAAAGGTCGTTCTTTTATTAGAGATTTCAAAATTCTTCATGAACCGTTTGGCCCATGGTAGCCAAACTTAAAAGTTATAGTTCATGGGTGAAGCCTTTTCAGATTTGTTAAAATGGAGGTCATCGCTAATCCAAGATGGCCGCCGTCTAAAAATAGCATAAATTCTTAAAAAAAAATCTTCTTCTCAGGAACCGCCAGCCGGATTTAAACGAATGATCGATGTACAATGCTCTTTAAAAGTTGTTAAAATGGTGACCCCGGGGTCAAAAATGGGCGTGGCCCGTGGGGTCAAATTGGGGTCAAATTTTATTTTGGACCGAATATGGTCATGTCTATATCAAATCGAAGGTATCAAAGAGGCGATCGCTCTGGAACATTATTTGTCGAAATTGGATGGTCATGTCATCCAAGATGGCCGCCGAAAGGTCAAAAGGTTGTTCTTTTATTAGAAAATTCTTCTTCACACGAACCGCTTGGCCCATGGTGGTCAAACCTCACAGTTACGGTCCATGGGTGAAGCCTTTTCAGATTTGTTAAAACGGAGGTCGTCGCTAATCCAAGATGGCCGCCGTATAAAAATAGCACAAATTCTTAAAAAATCTTCTCATGAACCGCCAGCCGGATTTCGACGAAACTTGGTAGGAATGATCGCTGTAGAATGCTCTTTCAAAGGTTGTTAAAATGGTGACCCCGGGGTCAAAAATGGGCGTGGCCTTGGGTAAAATTTTATTTCTGACCGAATATGGTCATGTCTATATCAAGTCGAAGGTATCAAAGAGGCGATCGCTCTGGCCACCGAAAGGTCAAAAGGTCGTTCTTTTATTAGAGATTTCAAAATTCTTCTTCACACGAACCGCTTGGCCCATAGTGGCCAAACTTCATTGTTATGGTACATGGGTGAAGCCTTTTCAGATTTGTTAAAACGGAGGTCGTCGCTAATCCAAGATGGCCGCCGTCTAAAAATAGCACACATTCTTAAAAAGTCTTCTTCTCATGAACCGCCAGCCGGATTTCGACGAAACTTGGTAGGAATGATCAACGTAGAATGCTCTTTCAAAGGTGTTAAAATGATGACCCCGGGGTCACAAATGGGCGTGGTCCGTGGTGTCAAATTATATTTTTGACCAAAGATGCTCATGTCATATATCAATTTGAAGGTATCGATGAGGCAATTGCTCTGGTGCAATATTTGTCCGAATCGGATGATTATGTCATCCATGATGGCCTCCAAAAGGTCCATTTATTCGAGATTTTGAACGTCTTTTTCTCAGGAATCACATGGCCGATGCTGGCCAAACTTCATAGTAAGTTAAGATCCTTGGGTGAAGCATTTTCATATTTGGTAAAATGAGTCATCGCTTAATCCAACCGCCATCTAAAAATAGCACAATGTTTTTAAAACTCATGAACTCGATGTCACATTCTCCTCTGGTGTGCATTGAGTCAGGTGAGCGAATTAGGGCCATCATGTCCCTCTTGTTTTATTATCAAGGCTGCCAGCGAGGGGATTCGCTTTGTTTAACGACGCCAGTTCTTGTTTTTCATTGTATTTGTTGCTACATTATAATATATTATATAATATCTTACCCTGAGATCACCAGATGCCTCGGCGGGCTCGACATGCAGGCCGCGGCCATCTGGTTTAATTATTTGCATTCAAGTTTTTATTTGTCGGTACAGGCGGCGGCTTGGGGTACACGTGAGCCCCTGCTCACTTTCTCTAGTGCACAGATGCATTACTTAGTAACGATACATCCTTCCACATTAATACAATTACCCTCGCTACTGAGTGTACGTCCGTTCGTCTGTCTGTTTGTTTGTTTGAAAGTTTGTGTACGAGTTTCTCAAATCACCTATAATTTCTGTTTGCCTTCAGCTAATATCTTCATATTGCACACATGCATTACTTAGTAACGATACATCCTTCCACATTAATACAATTATCATCGATACTGATCGTCCGTCCGTCCGTCTATCTGTTTATTTTTGTCGCGCCTGCTTGCGGACAGCGCGATATAGTGGGCACGTTGACGTCCGTACGTGCGTCCGCATTTGCGTTAATGTTTTTACATATGTTATATATCTGCAACCGCTTGACTTGAAACTTCATATGCATGTTTACCATCCTCCAATTATTCATTGTGCGCAATACCCATGCTGCCCACATGCCCAAAGGCAAGGTCAAGTGTTAGAAGTTTGCGTTAAAGTTTCTGTAAACTTTGTGTTAAAGTTGTTACGTATGTTATATGTGGGTGGCAGGTGAGAGCACGCGATGGGTAATTTAACGATCGGGGTTCATCCTTACCGGAATCCCGATTGGAGACGTGGTTTGGCCCTCACATACGTCTTGGGCATTTTGTATGTGACAGTAATCCTATTTTAGGGGAAGGGGCCAAGTGACTTGGTGTGGTATGGACCTGGCACCAGGTCAGGTTATTCTAATTTCAGGGCTGAATATATTTGTTTTCGATGTAAATATTCCGTTCTGATTTTGGGATTTTCCCCTCAATGCAGCAGGTTAAAATGAGATCGAGCCCGTTTGCCCGGCCTTACATGACCTTAGCTGTTGATAGGCCGTTAAACACTAATAAACAAACAAACAAACGTATGTTATATCTCCTCAGCCGCTTCACTCATGGACTTGAAACTTCATATGCATGTTTACCATCCTCAAAATATTCATTGTGCGCAATACCCATGCTGCCTACATGCCCAATGTCAAGGTCAAATGTTTTAGAAGTTTGCGTTCAAACGTTTTAGTAAACTTTGCGTTAAATCCTTTTTGTGGCACCTGCTTGCGGACAGCGCGATATAGTTGGCACATTGGTTACAGTTTTTTGTTAAAAAATGTCAGTATACTAAGCCCAGGGTCAAGGTCACATACTTGGTGCGTTCGAAACCCTAACGCTCGGGTAAATGGCTTATAATTTCTGTTACTTGCTCGGATCTGCTTCACACACGCATTGCTCCAATGGTCTTCTACTGCCCTGTGACAAATCCACATTCTTCCCGCCCCCGCTAAGCCCAGGGTCAATATCACATACTTTGTGCGTTCGAAACCTTAACGCTCGGGTAAATGGGTTGTAATTGATGTTTCCTTGCTCGGATCTGCTTCACATTTCACACACGCATTGCTCCAATGGTCCTCTACCACCATGTGACACATCCACTTTCGTCTCACCCCCGCTAAGCCCAGTGTCAATGTCACATACTTGGTGTGTTTGAAACTCGGGTAAGTGTATTATAATGCCTGTTTCCTTACGTGGATCTGCTTGATATTTCACACACCCATTGCTCTGAAGGTCTGCTATCATGCTGTGACAACATATCCATGCTTCTCTGGTCCTCTGTGTTTTCAAATATGCCTCGTTTTCTTTGGCTGCCAGCGGGGGCATTCGTGTGCCGACAGGCCACATTTCTAGTTGATGTAAATATTCAATTCATATGTTTTGATTTCCCCCATCCGTACCTCAGGTTCTGAAGAACGGGTTCATATTTACGTGTTTTATAATTATGTTATTTCGGTATGCCTGCTGGTGTGTGTGCATTGTTACCAACATACAATGTACGTCACCTCCCGCGAGTTACAGGTATACGTACGGTAATACAAAGGTCTGAACGTGAGCTACGACCAGTGTACGTTTTCGGTACGTATTATGGATGAACACATGACCATCATATTCGTGTCCAGCTTATACACGTTCTACTATATGCGAGGCGCCATGTGGAAATTGCTCTTTGATATATACATTGGCGAGGCTATTTAGAGCAAGTCGATTCGCATTTAGAGCAAGTCGATTCGCATTTTGAGTCTGAAAATGTAAATTATCCACTGAAATGGCACCAGCGTTGGATTCGTGGGAGAAAAAAACTACCCTGTTCAAACCCATTTATTGACATGGAGAACACATTCGGCGAATAAAAAGCGGAGTCTATATGTTCTGGCTCAAATAAATATGTTCAGAATCGCAAATATGCTGTGTACAGGGGCGAGAAAAAGTATCCAGTATATGCACTGTGTGCAAGAAGGATATTCCACGCTCGTGATCAAAATACGTTGGTAGAAACTCGGCAAAGCCTCGTTTCTGACGACATATTGTGACACCTGTTGATTATCCTTGACCCGCGCCAGTGCATATAAAGGGCATTCCTAGATATATAACACGTGGGTGGCTGGTCGGGAGCACGCGAAGGGTAAATTAACTGTAGGGGTTCCTCCTTATAGGAATCACGATTTGCCTGGTTTGACCCTCGGGTATTCATTTTTATCTTTGGCTCTTTAGTTAAGGGGGGAGTAGTTGAATTGGGTTATTGCCCATTATAAAAGTAGTAAAAATTAGTATAGATCCTACTGCTTTTGAGAGGGAGCTAAGTGATTCTGGTGTGGCGATGTCCTAGCATCAGATCAGTATTATTCTGCATTCAGGGCTGAATATATTTTTTTTATTGTAAATATTAATTTCTTATTTTGGGACCCCCCCCACCCCCCCCCCCACCCCATTTGTACATGTACTTGAACATGTACATGTACGTGTGCATATACTATATGGGAGTTAGTACTAAACCAATTGACCCGGCCTTAAATGACCGTAGCTGTTGTAGGCCGTTAAACCCCGACAAAAAAAACAAACAAATAGATCTACAGCACCGGTATTCACAGACAGACACCTAACCAAGTCTGAACAGAGCTCGGTGTTTCTTAACGTCGGTGGTCAGACGGGAGCCGGTGTTTTCAACATATCAGTACTAGTATGGCTGTAATGGCCGTAGCTTGCGGAGATAGGTAGCCAACTACACAAATTAAATTATCTTCGTCAGTGAATCGCTCAGACAAAACACAACAGTTTTTGTCGCGCCTGCCTTAGCAGAAGTCGCGACAATAGTCGCCGCTTTTTCCGTCGCCGTCGTCCGCGTCGTTGTCGTCCGAAATGTCAAAAAGTTTGTACAAGCTTCGTCATCATGGTATAACATTTTAAAATTACTTGACGGATTGTTTCAATATTTGGACACTTGATGCATGTGAGCATTTGGAACACACTCATGCCACCATTAAATTGACCTTGACTTTTTTTACCTTCACATGTTTGCGGAAACACTTTTTTTGCGTCAAAAAGTTTATGAAAATTTCTTCATCATCGTATAACATTAATATTACTTGATGGATTGCTTCAATATTTGGACACCTGAATTCTTGTCTTCATCTGTGCCGCGGTGATCGTAGACATTAATGCATGCATACAATAAGTCAAGACGTCACATGACCCGAATAGTAACGTGTAAATACCCAAGTGATGTAAATGACACGTGCAATGCATTTGCAACCACATTGCCGACAGATGAGAATGTCCAGTGTGATACAAACATTAATTAATAAAGATCTTCCTCGTTGATACTTGTATATTTTGCAAAGCACATTTGGAATTTATGGGTAGCTGATGTCTATGGAACGCCAAATCTACATAAACTCAAATAATTAATGCTAGCTTCAAATAATTAGTGCTCTCTCTAATTCTATTAGTGCTCTCTCAATTTCAATTAGTGATCTCTCTAATTCAATTTGTGCTCTCTCTAATTCAATTTGAGCTCTCTCTAATTCGATTGCATTAATAGCATGAATTAAATTTGAGAGAGCACTAATTGAATTTGAGATATCACTAATTGAATTTGAGAGAGCACAAATTGAATTAGAGAGAGCACTAATTGAATTTGAGAGAGCACTAATTTAATTAGAGAGAGCATTAAATGTATGTGTTTTTGAGCTCTCTGCAAATAATATAGAGCTAGCACGAATTCAATTAATGCTCTCTCTAATTCAATTAGATATCTCTCTAATTCAATTAGTGCTCTCTCTAATTGAATTTGTGCTCTCTCGAATTGAATTTGTGCTCTCTCTAATTCAAATGTGTGCTCTCTCTAATTCAATTTGTGCTCTCTCTAATTCAATTTGTGCTCTCTCTAATTCAATTTGTGCTCTCTCTATTAATTATCATTACAGCTAGCGCTAATTGAATTAAAGAAACGTCATCTTGTATATCTTGACGGCTATTCTACATAAATGTATCGTCATTTTGCCTAAATATATGCATTACATAATGTTTGTGGATTAATAGTATTCGTATATGTTGGTATTTATACTTTCCATTCAAAACTTGATTATAAAAGGTATGATTAGTGTTAGGAACAATACAAAATGACTAATATTTGAACTTTGACCTTGAATATGACCTTGACCCTGCATCACATGTCATCTTCCTTTACTTCAAATTTTAGTTCTTATTATAGTATGCATGTAATATTGCCATCAAACATTGAAGCACTGGTTTATAGAGTGATTTGAACAATTATACATGTTAATGCTTATTTTCAAAACAGCGGCCATCTTGAATATCTCCATGGTTACTCGACATATTTCCATTTCAACTATATATGTTCATTATATATTGTCTGTAGAATATTCTGATAAGCTGATATGTATACTTTTGTAAAATTTGTAGAGTCCGTACCTCTGACTGACTGGCATTGGAACATATACATATTTTCATTGAAGTTGATCTCTTTGTGCTCAAATATTTTGGATTCCTGTCCTCAAGATGTACAGCAACATGACACATATGTTGATTTCGTCAAATATTGAAGTTGATTTTTCACCAAAAGTGGAACATACTTTGTACACTCTATCATAGAATAGCCATCCATGATGTTGAATATATATTCAATTTATCAATCAGCGAGTGTCCTAAATTTGCAAAACTATGTCAAACCACTGCGAGGAGGAGGAGGCAAACTTCGAACAACAGTATGTACTGTGTAACTGTGTATCCCCTCATATCGTGTAGATACAAAAGTTCTTTCCGTATCTTCACATTGTTCATATTATGACTAGTGTAGAGCCACGTCAGTCTGTGTGGATCATTGGTGACCAGTGTATACACATGTCAGTCTCTCCAATTCAATTAGTGATCTCTTTAATTCAATTTGTGCTCTCTCTAATTGAATTTGTGCTCTCTCTAATTCAATTAGTGCTCTCTCTAATTGAATTTGTGCTCTCTCTAATTGAATGTGTGCTCTCTCTAATTGAATTTGTGCTCTCTCTCTAATTCAATTAATGCTCTCTCTCTAATTGATTTTGTGCTCTCTCTAATTGAAGTTGTGCTCTTTGTGCTCTCTCTAATTCAATTTGTGCTCTCTCTAATTCAATTAATGCTCTCTCTAATTGAATTTGTGCTCTCTCTAATTCAATTTGTGCTCTCTCTAATTCAATTAGTGCTCTCTCTCTCTAATTGAATTTGTGCCCTCTCTAATTGAATTTGTGTTCTCCCTAATTCAATTTTTGCTCTCTCTAATTCAATTAGTGCTCTCTCTCTAATTGAATGTGTGCTCTCTCTAATTCAATTTGTGCTCTCTCTAATTAAATTTGTGCTCTCTCTATTAATTATCATTACGGCTAGCGCTAATTGAATTAAAGAGAGCACAATTGAATTTGAGAGAGCACAAATTGAATTAGAGAGAGCACAAATTCAATTAGAGAGATCACTAATTGAAATTGAGAGAGCACTAATAGAATTAGAGAGATCACTAATTATTTGAAGCTAGCATTAATTATTTGAGTTTATTTAGATTTGGCGTTCCATAGATGTCGAAGTAATTGACGTTTTGCACAATAGCAGATCACATGAACAGTTTTCCTACAGTTACTGTAAAATGAAATAATAATAAAAAAAAAATAATAGGAAAAGGAAAAAGTACACGGTGTATTTCTAATTCGAACTAGGACGACATATATATCACCTCATATGTTTAACAATAACACAACGCCTTAGACCACTGCGTTAGTGAGTCCTGAATAAAATGATTGGTGGACATACTCAACTAAAGCATGCATGCCCGTGAAACACAGTGCCGTGAAACATTTTTGATATCCAGTCAATACTATTTTTAAATTTTAAAGCAATTTGTAGGTGTTGACGAGATAAATAGAATAGTAGGCTAGTGCCGTGAATGGGAAAAAATATCTGGCGCGGCACGGAAACGGGATGTGCTCGGCAGAGCCTCGCCCATCCCGTTTCCTGAGCCTTGCCAGATATTTTTCCCATTCACGGCACTAACCTACTATTCTCTATCTATTTTCCTTATTTCTGAACCAAAATATATGTTGTGACCACTCATTTGAACCGTCTCGGTGAGACGGTTCAAATGAATGGTCACAACATATACTTCTGATGAGAAATAAAGAAATTCTTGAGCCTTGCCGGATATTTTTTCCCATTCACGGCACTAACCTACTATTCTCTATCTCTGTTGCAGTGGCTTCGTGCATGTCTTGCATGCATGTGATCGTTCTTCGACCGTACCGGTATGAGTTCGAACCTCACACAGATTCATTATTGTTTTGTTATGTTTTTATAAATGTGTTTCTACTTATTAAAATATTCATTATTTGTGTTGCGACCAACGTAGCATAAGATCAGTGTGAGTATCAACCAGTTTGCTTTTTACGAACACATCCTGTTCGCCGTTCAGCTTGGAAACTACATGCAATCAGTTAGTATAAATCTTTAATTTACTAATAGACACGCGCGGTTGTATTAAGTTAGGTTGATATGCAAATGAGGCAGGACATTTTTTTAATTATTAACATATTAACTAAATGCATCACGTGAATATGTTTATGTACATTTTATAAAGTATGTTCATTTCAAATAAAACTAGAAAATGTGTTTGGACATGTTCGCCGACGCCGAATTATAAAAGTCTTAGTCGAAAAGGGGGAGGTAATCCATGACACGGGGGTCGAATTCAAAATCGAAATAAACTTCGCGCATCTACACATCATAAGTAAGATACATACCAAATTCCAGGTCTGTATATAGCTATTAGAGTTTAAAAGTTTTACTAGTTGCAATTGCAAGGTTGGTGACGGACGGAGGTTCCGGATGGACGGACAAGGCTAACACTAAATGCCCCTTCCACTATCGTGGTGGCGCATACAAATAATTAGAGTATGAGAGAATAAATAGTTGTTTCCATTATGAAACATTTTAAGGAAACACAGCTCTTGCCCCATATTATCAAAATGGCAATTCATGTTTGAAGTATAATAATGCCAATTAGCACGTCCGGTAATTGTAAATCAGTTTGCTTTTAAAAAATGTCATATCTAGTGAACAGATGAAGAACTATGTTTCGCTACATGTGCGCATAGGGCTTCAATATCACGCGATCGATCATCGACTAACGATTTCCTATCCTCGATCAATTATCAGTTTTCAGCGAACTCAGCAAGGATGCCGAAAACTGAGAAATTCGTTCAACTGGAGATGACACGCTCTACACCGGAAATATAGATAATGTCAATAATCTTGAACATCCAATTTCAGTCTGTCTTTACCGCATCCTCTCCCCTAAGCCTGAGTCAACTCTGCCAAGACTCGATATACACCTATATATAACGATCGTCTGAAAGCTGTTGTACAAAATGCACCAAAGTGGAGTCGATAGCAACATTCCTTAGTAGTACAGGTCGCCTCGCAGTTCCGCATTGGTCTGTCCCTTGGTCCAATTATTTTCCTTCTATATATATACATTAACGACCTGTGAAATGAACTTGAGCCCCATGCCCGACTATTAGCAGACGAGATGGCATAGTATCTCACTGTTAACAGCACCAAAGATTGTACAAAAGTCAAGCAGATCTAGACTGTTTGCTAATTTGGGAAAATGCTGGGAGATGGAATTCACCAATTCACGCAAATGTCGAGTAATCAACAGTTCTCGGTATAGAAAACCAATTATTTAAAATTACATTATGCATGATAGGTTATTAGAGTCAGTGGATCAATTCAAAGTACCTGCTATGGGTGTCGATATTAGCCCATGCCCAGTCAAATATCCGCAATGTCGATCGAGCAAGTACAACGAAGGGCGGCCCGCTGGTTATCAAATAACTACTCCCCATTTGACAGCGTAACCACCATGGTAAACAGACTTGGTTGGCGGTCGTTGGACATGCGTGCAGATGCGCGTCTGATTATGTTCTACAAAATAGTGAATAACATAGTCGCTATCCCACTCCCACCGTACGCCAGGCATCCCAGGAGAATAACCATGGAGGCATGTGCACCCATTGGCATATACACACCAATTCATACACATTCCAGTATTTACCAGTACTCATTCTTTCCATGGACAGTTGTGCAGTGGAACAGTTTTCCGTGCATTGTTGTCGTGCCCTGTCTTGAAGCTTTCAAGCGCGCTATACTAGTAGTCCACAGGCTTATGTCACGTATTTAAGGGAGTGAAAAATTGTGGGTAGATTCTTGGCAACCATGTTTTTTAGTAAATAGAAACCCCACTGAATCTGAAAAACACGGTTGCCAGTTTTTCTATTGCGATTTAGGGCCTCAATTTTGAGATTCAAAATGGCCACCAATTTGGTGTTTATTTGGGACATATTTACAGAAACCGCTACAGTAGACATTGAATAAGTGTATTGTTAATCAATTTACTTTAATGAACAATGTATATAACCAACATATTCACATTTGTGCATTTTGTGATAATTATTTGCAAAGTAAAATCCAAGATGGCCGCCATGCCTATGATAAACAAGGTGATAATGGTACAATGGTTTAATACTGATTTTCAATATACACTAATTTCCTATGAGGATATTACTGTCCAAAATAGAGACTCCTATATGTGTGGAACATTCTCTGTTTGCAATTCAAAATGGCCGCCAAGAATACGGTATGGTCTATTCAGTTGAAAACAGTTTCACCACTAGAAACTCAATTATAACATATGTGCATTTAACCGATTATAAACATGAATGAAATTTTCATGTCAAATGCAGGATATCACACTCAAATACCATAGCTTGATCCAATGAAAGAATTCGAAATATCCGTAGTGTAATGTCCGATACATTGTAATGATTGTATTAACTGCGACAGACGCCCATATGCATGTAGGATTGACTAGATTGTAATGATCATATTAACCGCGACTATCATACATGTATGGTTGACTATATTGTAATGATTGTATTAACTGCGACAGACAGACATGGATGATTGACTAGATTGCAACGATTGCATTAACTGCGACAGACGCACATGTACACATGTATGATTGGCTACATTGTAATAATTGTATTAACCGCGACAGCCACACATATACAGGTAGGGTTGACTATAGATAATGGTAATATAACACGTCGCTTAGTGTATATCGAGGAGACATATACATGTCGAGGGTTGGGTGGAGTAAGGTGCTATCTCTGTGTGAGATATAGTGAGATAACTGCTTACTCCACTCAACCCTCAATGTATGTGTTATACTAAATCAGAGTTTGTAGTACATGTATTGATCAAAGATTGATTGTCATTTCTGTTCAGTCTTCTTCAATGTTTTGGCCAATCATCACTGGATTTATATTGACACAGTTCTCGTCTTCTCCGCCACATTTGCAAAGTTCAGTACACACCACATTGTTCCCCCGGCAAGTACATCTTCTCGAACATTTTGATCTCTCACAGTTACATCTGGCCAGCTGTAAAACGGATGCCGGAGCTAGTGGAATCTGAGTTAGAACGGGCAGCAATGTGTTGCTTTGTTTGTGCCATCCCAACTTCAGAGGATCAAGGCAGTCTGGTTTCGAAACCAAGTCCTGACGCCATGTGTTGGCTTGGAGATGAGCTCGGCGTATGTGTTCTTTCCATGCACCTTGAGTCGGTGGAAGTTTTGTCGACTCCTTGGTCCTCTTTAAGTTGCTTGAACATATACCACCGAAGCAACTTTGCTTGGCCAATATCAACACGGTTTTGGGCAGAAGAGTCGACAGAGAAACTCTTCACAAACCACGGAGCACTTCTCAGATGGTTTCCTCTCCATCACCAAGGTTTGCCAGTGCGCTCAGAATGGTTGGACTCGCCTTGAGAAATGCCATGAAAGCTACCTTCTTTCCCTTTCCCTTGATACGCCCCGTAGTATCACAGCCTGATGAGTGCATGCCAGTTTATTAAAGCTGCTGATTTCTCCGGACCCAACTTATCGTATATGGGTCGTAAGAAGATCTTGCGTCGATTGGCACTGGTACCCATGACTAGAGTACAATTACTTCCAAGTTGTGGTATTCTGCGAAGAGCCAGCAATAATACATCTGTGTCCTGAGAATATATGTGGACATTCATTCCAGCACCGGCAATCTCAACTGCGTGATATATCAATAGGGTGTCGGCTTCTTCCTGTGTGCTTACTTCAGTACGTGATTCACAGTTATAATTTGTCATTACACCATGTCTTGTTGCAGTCATAACCTTAGCAGTACTGTGCCGTATAAGTTTCTGGGACAGATACAAAGTCAGAGAATCCTTTGTTTTGTTGCTGGCAAGAAACATGTTCTTATCTCGGATAGCCGTTGAGTCTTCGACGATGTAGGATTTCACAACCTTTACCCTGTTCCTACGACGCTCGCTTGTTTGTTCTTTCATTGACGATTCATTGGTATAATTGTCAAATACAACACGTACCATGATATACCCACTAGACTTTGTATCGACAAGTGACACGTAGCTTTCTGAAAGCTCTTTGCAAGTCTTGAAGCTTTTGACTGCCATCAACTCATGGACTACACTCATTCCATCAATTACAAGACATGTGTCCTCTGATCCATGTTCCATATCATTGTCCTGATTAGATGTTTCAGTAATCTCATCAGTCACAAGGTCTTCAAGAAGCTTTATCACTTTGCTCTTGTCTGTAGTTGGATGAATAGAACCATCAGGTTCCATTATAACTTTGTTGATGCAGGCAAGTTCATGGGTTCCAATCACTTCTTCCAAATTTACACTATCTCGAGATGACCGGGCAACGATAAGTAGTCGGGCAAGAAGCGATGTACAGTCGAACTTCGATGGGTCGAACCCTGGTAAACTCGTCAGCCATGCTTGCCTCGAACTAGCCTTTAGGTCCCGGCAGAATTCCTATATAAATACGTTAAAACTACCCGGTATAGGTCGAACTTGTGAAAGTCGAACAACCCTCAATGCCTCGAATCGCTGTCACGCCCGGTCGTGTATAAATCCACTATAAACATCACAAAAACTCGAACATGTCAGACGATTGTCTCCAGACTTGTTGATTGACTTTCACACCTATTGTTAACCGGTTGTCAAACAAATCTCAAGTGGTCATTTGAGCGTATACAATAACGGCAGTCGTGACCAGCATACGTGGTAATTATGCATTGACCAATGTCGGCGAAGTTGTTAGTTAATTAAAGTGGTAATTTATGGGACATGTGGAATTAAATATCGCTCAGTTTTAATTAATGACCCAAGCATCTGGCCTTTTAAGTTGTAAATCAACATGAACTGTTTTTACTATGATCAGTAATGAGTGTGATGTGTCATCCGATTTATTCGCCATATAAGCAGGTGAAACGGAAGACTACGAAGCAAGGCGAGATAACAGACTTCTTCAATACCGGACGTGTATAACTTTCATGTATAACTTGTACTGGGTTCCATGTGATAGTAAATTATGATATGCAGTGAATGTGGTTCCGGGTCCGAAGTAGTGATGGGGCGACTGGGCATGATCGTATCGGACGGGGCAATCAAGTCCGCCAATTGTATTTCGTAATCATTTTCTGTTGTTCTCATGTTCTATTGCTGTATAATGGCTATGTAAATAAAAACACACATGAGTTTGCCGCTTTCTTTATTTTATTAAAGCCTGTTTCTGTTAATAAACGACTGTGACAATCAACCGTAAATGCAAATGTAAGCGCATTTATATGAAACAACGTGTCGTAATGACGACTTGTTTCACTTAGTACACTGACCAACTCGTCGATCTTTAATGGTTACAGTAGAAAATCCCGATGGGTCGAACAACGGCTGGGTCGAACTAAAACTTAACCCCGCAGGTTGTTCGACCCATCGAAGTTCGACTGTAGTTGCTTTCACTTCCAAGACATCAGTTCCTGTGTTCAGTTTGATGTCTTTTGCAGCTGACATCCAAGTCTTGTGTTTCACTTTGGTCATCCTATCCCACAGATTGCAATTACCAACGATCCGTTCCTCTACAAACTTCGCATATCTTTCCGAGCCAATCTCCTCAGTTGCCAGGATACTTTCCTTTATTTCATGAGAGATGATCTCCTTTGACATCAGATTAAACATATGACCTTTGTAATCAGACCTGTCACTAACATTATCCATTTGGAATGTTACAGGGTGCTAACATTGTCTTCAGGCGACCTATTGATTTGTCTTGGCGAGTAACCTTTGACTCGGACAAACCATGATGGTGTGGCGTTGTGACACTTGTATTAGCAGCTACAAGTCGTTCTGATTCTTCGGATAGTCGTGCAAGTTCCGGAGCCGTGAGACAGAACTTCAGTAGTGTGGCTGGCGATGTAGCTATGCCAGAAATACCACCTTGCCCTTTCGTCTATTTGTTTAGGTGCTCCATTGCCTGATCAACACAAAAGCAATTCGGGTGAATGGTACTTTGTTGCTCGTATTCACTGCAAACTCACCACTGCTGAGACTCTGCCATATCTCTGGATCAGACACTTTTATGGCATCCATTCGTGCTATGAACTCCGGGATATTTTGAGCATAGACTAGCCTTGAGTACGCGAAAAAGTATTTGCACATATGCTCAAATGCTGACAGGTACAGCAGCCAGTTACCTTCACGTATCGCTCTCTGGAACTGAAGAAGCGTCATCACCTGGCGCATGTACATCCGCGCCCAATTATACATTGGTTCTGTCTTGTGACTTGCATCAAACTCTTGTAGCTGTTCCTCGATCTTCAATGACTCTATTTCCCTTCGGAACTTACTGTGTGCCTCTGCGACTTCGGTTTTTGTTCGGCATGCTTCTCTCAGCTGATTCACGCTTGCAGACAATGTGTCCCATACGATTGGATTGCTTTGCAAGAATGCCTCAAACCAGAGGTCGAAGAGTACTTGAAGCGTTATTTGGTGCGCTTCCATCGCTCGGTTATAGTGGTTGCCGTTGATGATTTGTGACACAATAAACCCACTGTACATGTGTGCTTCTTGCCATGCAGTGTCAATACCACTTCCTTCAATTGTCTGCCCTAAGCACCTTAGTGCGCATATTACTGTGTGAAAAGCTCCTGGACTGAACACCCATTTGTCTCTGAACTGTGGATGGAGATGTTCTAGCTTCACAACTCTCTTGTACAAGTCCATGTCTAACGTGACAACCAGCTTCCTGTCTGATCCTGACACAATTGTGTTCAATTTTGTTAGCTGATCCAAAGCAGTAATCAAATGTGGGCCATTCCGTGGCATTAGCATTGATGATTGGCATGTTGAATGTATTGTCAATTTCTGGTAGGTCTTCTTCATTGTCTGGTGTGTGTGTCAGTGAATTATTAGCTGACCACATGTACTTGTCAATATTTTCTGGTGGCCATCTTGAATTTAATTTTAAAGTAAATTAGAACAGCATTCAGTAGTGAGTTCACCACTTTCATGACATGTTTACCTGCATGACATTATCAACTTAATTGACCCTAAAAACCATATGTATAGCCACCAAAATCATTTCCTGCGTTAATTAGTTTAGAAGTTATGACATCCCATATTTCTGTGACGACTTGGTGGCCATCTTGAATAAAACAAATTGCTCTACGTATCGCTCTTGCTATCCGGCGAATCCACACTATAGATGTCTCAATAAGTTAGAATCCAGTGATAAAACAAATTTATCACAGGATGCATGGTATACCCTCCGGGCACCATGACCAATACGGATGGCGGCCATCTTGGATTTTAACTATGTAAATATATATCTTGAGATGTGTTATTATGTAGGTACATTGTTAGTTTAAGTTAACTGATGAATGAAAGCACACATAAAGCACATATTCAATGACTAATGTGGTTGTGATTGAAAATTGGTCTGAAATAGAGACCAAATTGGCGGCCATTTTGAAACTTAAAATTGAGGCCCTAAATCACAGTAGAAAAACTGGCAACCATGTTTTTCGGATTCAGTGGGGTTTCTATTTACTAAAAAACATGGTTGCCAAGAATCTACCCGAAAAAATCACATTTTACATATGCCTGTGGACTATAGGGGTGCACCACTCCAGTCTTTAAAGTTGGACCCATTGTTTTAACCTGATATTAATCTACCATAATTAACACACATAACACTGTATGTTTTTATTGCAGTCTTACTGTCATTCTTTTACCATCTCTCATCACTCTACTAACATGCACGGACGCGCTGCTGCACATAATCCTCGCGAGAGGGTGATGCATGACTGGGACGAAGATGTAGTGTCCCAGTGCATGATGAATATATATATAGATAGACCATGTTTCTCCAGAAATATAGTCTATATCTAACTTGCGCTACTTGCGCCAGGATATGTCTCAAAAGTCGTAGGTGTAGGTGTCCGTTCAAGTGTTCATCCGTCTTAAAAAGCAATAAAACATGATGATAGTTTCATCACTGTTTTTATATAAATACTTTTTTTTTAATAACTACTTTTTATCTTTAGCGTTTGGTATGATTTATTAATGGGAATATACATAATATAATGTTTTTTCTTGTTACATATCACTCGAAATAAAGTAAATATAACAACATTAAAGATACACTAGTAGGCACAAAATGTTCTTATAAATATGATTTAAATAAGTGTATAATTGTGTCACTACACTACACCACTACACCAGTTGTAAAACTTACGAGTGCCCTCTATACAGATATAATAATTTAGTGGTATGAGACTATTTTCATATGCAAATGAGGCATGATCTTTTTTTTTTTAATTATTTATACTAATTAAATGCGTCACCTGAAAAAACAAATGTTTTGGACAGATTATAAAGTATGATCATTGCACATCGAACACTTGATATAGAGAATAAATAGCAACAGTGTGGGAAATATTATTTCTGATATAAAATGTATAATAATGACAATCAATACGTGGGTTATGGTGAATGAATGTTTATTTTGCCAGAAAATGTCTCAGATGTTGTCTATGATTTAAAGAACAGTTTGTACCGACTGGGTTGACATGTACCTTTAATAATACTCATTGCGCTATTTACTCGTACCGTTAACTAAACCGGAAGTAATCAGAGTGTGGCGCCGGGTGAAACTGAAATCAACGTTTTTATGTTTTATGCAAATATTCAATAAATTGCTTGTATTAAATTAATTAGAAGGTTAATATGATTTAATTCAAATAATTGCTCTCTTTTCATTTTGTTACTGTACTTCCAGAAAAAAAGCATTATGATTAACTGTTGAAATTGATAGTTGTTTTCTCATAGTTGTGTAGTCGACACATACCAATAGCCGGCAAACTTACAAATAGTGACAAATATATGTGGCAGTTGGAATCTTACTACGCTAGACTAACCACTATGTCATACCTACTGCTACACAATAATACAGTAAAGTTACATATAGATGTAAAGTCCACCATGGCTAAGTCTACAGCTAATATGAAATAGGCACTACCTATGACGGGCGACGTTAGTATATGAAACTAAATTTACCAATTGATAGCTTTACCATGATGTTAGTATGCTATAAACGGTACCGTAGTATATTGTAGTATTGCAGAACTTGTGTCATTGTCGCACTTCTCTGATTTGAACCAGTGATACAATTTAGATATTTTCGTTTCATATATAGTACATTAATAGTCTAGGCATAGTGGAGCGCGTGGTCAAGCGGTCTGAGGCGTCAGTCTGCTGATCTTACGATCGTGGGTTCGAGCCTCGCGTGCGTTGTGTCCTTGAGCAAGACATTTTATCCACACTGCTTCAGCCCACCCAGATGTACCGGCTAAATACCGGGAACATCGATTGTATTTGATTGTATGTACATGTACTTATGAATAAAATATGATCCACTAGTGATAAGCCTCAGTATTGAGGGTATACTGGCAAAAGCAAAGCATTATAGAAACTGTATTAGTACATTTACGATCATTTTAAGAAAAAATAACGAGGCTAAGAATCTTCAGTAATATTATTCCCATTTTTCGCAATCTCAGTCGTCATTGAGCATAACTGTCACTTCGAGAGTTGTACACATTTTGCCCATTTTTGGTGTGAATTGTGTTAAGTTTTACATTTACTTTTTTTGATTAACCCAGTGCTGTGTCAGATGTGTTTGTATCCTGCACTTCAGCAACAGGTGCACTAGACGCACACTTGCAATGCATACTTTGACAGTTTGTTCTGGTAGTCGTGTTTCCCAATTATCCCGGATCGCTTGACTATGTCTTGTATTTTTAAACTCACATCAGCGAAGTTAAGTGCAGCGTGGCGGCTATAGAAATTAGCCAGGTGTGTCCTTCCAGTGATGCTATTATTTTCTCGATCCCTGGTGGTCTTTGAGCACATTTTGACTATTTTTCGTATTAGTTTTTTGCTTTTTACATACAGCTTCACTTCAGCTGTTGGTAACAGGTACTTGTTTCATGAACTGTGAATACAGCACAGGCCGTGACACAACCGAACAGGTGCAATAAAACAGCAGTTACAATGCATACTTGTTTCTGTTCGTCATGTCCACAGAGTATCATGGATCGCTTGACTTTGTCTTGTAAACAAAATCACAACATGTGCGCTTTCTATCCAATAATATTGAGAGAGATATAGTGTGCTTCTATCTAACAATGTTGAAAGATAGAGAGAGAAATATTATGGTTTCTATCTAATGATGTTGAGAGAAGGTGGGTGGGGGTGCGGGGGAGAGATATATTGTGGTTTCTAGGTAATGATGGAGAAAGAGACACACAGAGAGACATAGACAGACAGAGAGCGAGATAGAGAGACATACATACAGACATAAAGATAGAGAGAGAGAATGACAGAAAGATAGAGATAGGGAGAGAGACAGATAGAGAGAGAGACATGGATGTGGGAGAGAGTGAAAGAGATAGAGAGACAGACAGAGACATGGGTTTGGAAGAGAGAAAGGTGTTAAAATAAATACGGAATAATGAAACTCCATTTCGTTGCAAATTGTTTTTCTTTTTTTTCCCCATAAAATATTCCAATGCGCATTTAAGGCATTTCTTCTCCGATCATTTAAAACGCATATTTTCAAGCGTCTCTCGGGGGACTCTTCAGCGATAAAAGCAACTTTAGTCTTCCTAACGACAACACAATTTTGAAATGCAGTAACTTCGTAAGCTATATTATGTATACTTTCCGATGTTATCTACATTTTGCTTTAGAAGCAGTTGGCCCTTCGGGCCAAGTTATTCGTCGCCCGTATTAGTAATACCACGTGTCGTAAAAACACCTGCTTGGTTTATCGGTTTACGGTAAAACAAATTTTACACTTTCAATCATATGTTCAACCTAGTTTCACTGAATGGTAAGTTTTCATACGCGTAACATAAAGCAGGCGACAAAGAGTCGCCCGTATGAAACGACTAGTGAGGACGGTGATGCACAACCCCAAACTGGCAAAGGAGACAATGGTGAAAGGGTGGGCAGGACCAACGAATCCAACACACATGCAATGCGATATTCTACCTATCCCCCACAAATTCCAACTGCCACATATACAAGAAGAGGAATCAATCCATACTACATGTGTGTCAACTACAGTCTGAAGGCTTAGAAAATATAATTTGATGTAGGCCCTTGTAACTTGCAATCTACTCCCGTACCGTCCGTAGGTAGAGTTACGATTCCACTCATTCTTGAAGTCTGCTTGATGTATCACTAGTCACCTGACCGGATATGGTTGGGGGTAAATCGATATGTTTTGCTCTAAAAGACATCATTTTTATGCCAGAATATTTTACATTTAGAACTATGAAAATACTAAATGGTGATAAGAATATTTTTACATTTAACATTATAAATCTGCATTTAAATTTGATTTAGCTAATTGTAATTTAGTTGTTTGAAGCATTCAAAAATGATTAAATTATATAGGAAATGGGTCATATTTCCCCCTGCGCTCCTCGACAGGTGAGATAATTATAACATGCAGGTGCGCAAAATGGATGAAGTCTGACTTCCAGAATAGGATTCATCTGCAGAATAGTGAATCCGATCTGATAAGCTACTCTGCAGGGGAATGCTATGGGAGGAACTGTAACTGGTACGTACGGTATGTGACTCCCTTTGGGAGGATCACAGAGTTATAGGCTGCAACTACTTCAGAGTTCAGACAAAGTTGCGAAGGTAACTTGCAATCTACTCCCGTACCGTCCGTAGGTAGTTCTATGTCATAGAACGGCGGAAAATATATTTTTGCAATCTGTTATTCTCTTTATTTGCTAAGCAACAACAACAAACACAAAGTTGCTGAGATTTTGTCACACAGAACTACGTCCGTAGGTAGAGTTACGATTCCACTCATAGGATTCCTCTGCAGAATAGTGAATCAGATCTGATTCACACTTTAGCAGTTTTGAGATATTTTTCATGTAAAAAAACATGTTAGTATGATAAAGGTAATACAAACCAATTATTCTGAAACAATTTTTAACATTGTAGAATGTTTAGAAAATAATGTTTTGCATTTACAGAAAATGGACCCCATATTGACTTACATGTTGAATGTGGCTGCCACTGACTGGGTCACTTGTTGATTCTAGCTTAAATTTACTTTATCAGGTCATCTACATATGTAAATTTATGTTATAATTACTTGAATACGTTATTTTCATAATATTAACACTAATTTCAGTAATTTTTTTAGAATTAACAGTTTTCCGCCTGCTCTCCTGCGAAATGGAGGAAGTCCGACTTCCAGAATTAATTTACTCCTTCCGTAAAGACGCATGCAAATAAATTCGTGACAAATTTCCTGTTCAGCTACATGCAAAATAAATCTACAATAGTAGATGAGGTAGCCTGGTATTTTCTGTATCCACTTCATGTAGCAAGTCGTGGTTCCTTCTATTATGTTTCAGGTGATACAGTAGTGTATGAGATAGCGTGACGATGGCGTCGTTCAGCGGCATGATGTCGATGAACCCGCTACCCCACCAGGACATCCTGGACAGCGCCGGTCGCCTCATTGACAAACATCAGCAGGAGGACAAGAACAGCCTCGACCTCTCCGAGCTGCTGCGTGTTCCCATGCACTGTAAGTATCGAATCTTAAGTAAGTCATAATTCTACAGATCTACAGTAAGTCGTGAATCTACTGTAGAGCTCAGAAGTACATATCCTATGTACAGGTGATTGCTATTCGCTTACATGTTTGTATCAAGGTCAGACAAATGCACATCAGCCAGATAAACTTTGTGTCTGTGTTGTACTGTCTGAAGAGATGGGCCATGTCCTAGGGGATATGGCATTGTACTTCAATACCGGAGGGTGTGAGGTCAATCCTCACTCTTGGCATGAAAAGTTCACCTGAACATAGGCCACTGCAGAACAAATGCACGGATGATGAGATACAACGTTAACTGAGGGTGTGGGGGGGGGGGGTGAGGGACATAGAAGGGGTAACATAACAGTGAATCCATTTTAGCAGTTTCACAAGATGGCCTAGTGGTACAGTGTTGTGAGGATCTATGTGATACCAAGCCTGATATTATATCGTAATTTCAGTGGTCAATTTGTAAACTCAACCACTCCACCCCCATGTTGGTCCATTCCAGTCTGTTTAACCCCTACTATGCCAAATTAAATTTTGTCGTCTGCCAGAAATGTTTTATTTTCAATATTTCTCGACAAAAACCGGTTTTCACAGCACAAGAGAATCGTCTCCACTGGAGACGATTCTCATGTGCTGTCAAAACCGTTTTTGTCTCGCCTGCGAAGCAGAAACCGAGACATATGTTTTGCTTTTCCGGCGTCGGCGGCGTCATCATTCAATGTTAACCTTTTCTCATAGGGATGTACATCAATAACCCCTGATCTATATTTCACCTTGACCTACATTTCCTCTTGAATTACTTAGTTAATTCCCCCTTGTTAAGGTTACCCCTTGGATAGGTTTTTAGTCAAGCTTTTAGATGGAATACTCCTGGCCCTACACCAACCATACTTGGACAACTTCATCTCCTAGTGATGTACATCAACAACCCCTGACCTATATTTGACCTTGACCTACATTTCCTCTTCAATTACTTAGTTAATTCCCCTTGGTTAAGGTTTTTAGTCAACCTTGGTTAAGGTTTTTAACCAAGCTTGTAGATGGAATACTATTGTGCATACAGACACCATACTTGGATAACTTTTTCTCATAGGGATGTACATCAATAACCCCTGACCTATGCTTTTTAGTCAAGCTTGTATATGGAATACTCCTGGGCCTACAGCAACCATACTTCGAAAACTGCATCTCCTAGTGATGTACATCAATAACACCTGACCTATATCTGACATTGACCTACATTTAACCTTGAATTACTTACTTAATTTCCCTTGGTTAAGGTTTTTAGTCAACCTTGGTTAAGGTTTTTATGCAGGCCGCAGCCACCTTGTTTGTCAAACTATGTGTACATTGACAACCCTCGTAGTCGAGCTATGCTATTCTCCTACAGCTCTTGTTTCTTTCTATGCTACAAACTGAACATTAATGCATGAAGACCCGTTTTCTCGTGTGCTCTGTACACCTTACCTGTAGAGAGAACAATAGCCTTCTCCAGTTGAACAATAGTGACTGCCAGACCCCTTCACTTGTGCATGTGTCCAGACTGACCTCTAACTGTCCAGGTAAATTTATTACAGGTAAATTATTATATTACATTTCCGTATACTGTGTTGACAATATTGTGGCAATATGTGGACCTGTGCAGATATGATATGTAGATAAATATCGGACTATTAAAAACAATTCTGGGCTCCAGTAGCGAGCATTATTGTTTGTTATTTTTTTACTACTTTTTTTTCCCATTTATTTTTCAAATTCTTTTTAAATTTTTGTCTAGTAGCATACGGTCGTAAGTGCTATATACGGACTATTATCATATACTAAAACAATTATTGACTAGTGAGCCATAGAATATAATCTGATATTCTACGGCTCAATAGTCAATTATTGTATAATATGATTCCGTGGAATTCTTGTTTTTTTTTAAGAATTAAGGCAAAAATGAAAAACAGCAGACGACAATTTCCGTCGCCAGCGTAGTGAGGGTTTGCACCTTACATTAGTATTGACGTCATAAATGCTCAAACTGATGATCCGTTCACCGCTACCTTTCACCTTGACAGCCCAGTCGAGTGTGAGCGGGCTGCAGGACTTTGACTACCCGATCCTCTCGGAGACGGGCGTGGGACTCGAGGCGTTGTCCGAGATCAGCAACGTGAAGCGCGTTCCTCTGCCACCCGAACTTGTGGAACAGTTTGGTCGTATCCTTGACTTCTATGTTACAGGATATATGCTCCGGGTTTGAACAATTCAAATTTCACCATTTTACAGTTCAAATTACTTGCACAGGCAAAGCATGTTACTCGACTTGTCTTTTTACAAGAATATACAGTGACTCTCGTTCTCGCAATCTTGTCGTTGTCGAAATAGACACTACTTGTGTATTATTCTTGTCATTCGCAGGCTTTTATAACAGATAAAAAAACATCATTGAACATTGGTTGTGGCTATTTGTTGGAAAATGAGGGATGGTTTGTGCCTATAGGTTAGGACCATGACTTGAATACCTGTAGCCTATTTCATCAACATTGCAAAGTATACTTTACTAGCAAAGTATACTTTGAGGGAGTAATCATTTATTTTTCCTGAAATGCATTATTTCATATAGAACTAACAAATGCATATATTTCATGATTAAAAGTATGCAGAATTATTATACTGAATTTATTACATTATCACAGCCATTAAATGGCTGTGATAATGTAATAAATTCAGTATACGGTAATAAAAATTAATAAATATTTAAAAAAAAAATGAAAATTTCTCCCTCAAAGTATACTTTGCTACTAAAGTATACTTTGCAATGTTGGCCCCGTGCAGGCACCGGGGCAGGATCAACTGATCCTGAGAATAGTGCTGCAGTAGCCATTGCTTGTTGTAAAAGGCGACTAAACTGGCTTAACGATTGGGTTCATACTTTCCGGAACCCACTATACCGGATTTGGCCCTCATGTACATTTTTGGCTTTCTTGTATATGTGAGAGTTGAGTCGGGCTATGCCCCATATATAAAAGTAAGATTAGCGCTAATCCTATTACTTTTATGGGATGGGATAAATGATGCTGGTGTGGCGAGGGCCTGGCACCAGATCAGGTTGTTCTAATTTCAGGACTGAATATATATTTTGATTGTAAATATTGAGTTCTGAAGTTGGGATTTACCCCCCTTGGACAGGTGGATACGGGACTCGACCCCGTTGACCCGTCTGCGTGTAGACTCCCTGAGGCTTGTTCCTCTATGTCAGAAAAGCGGACGTTAAACCCTATTCACTCACTCACTCACTTTGCAATGTTGATGAAATAGGCTACAGAGGTTGTGAATTCAATCCCCACCCTGGTCATGCTAAATATTTTCATAGTGTTTCCATCGCTCTGGTCCTTCAGATGAGACTTGTTTCCGTCTGATCCATGACTAACTAGTACTTGTTAATCCCTGTGTTATCATGTTACAACAAATCAAATCAATAAAACGTGGGCACGGCTCCAGATAATGAATTAGTAATTGTGTATTTTTAAACGTGGGTGTCTGCAGTTTGCCTTAACAGTGTCCAGGAATGCAGTGTAACCGTATGATGGGACTTTTCCCGGAGATCGAGCGAGCTTGGTTGTCCATAGACAGCGATATATTTGTCTGGAAGTACGAGGATGGGTGCGTATACCTCAAACACAGAGGTTATTGATCCCTGGCTCACAAACAGGGTCCTGCAATATTGATGCTTATTGCGATAAAACAATGTTTATTCATAAGGTCATATGAGACACGCCATGTGATATTGTACGTTCGGACAGCTGCGTAATTTCATGAAATACATTTACAAAATTTACAATATTTTTTTCTGTAAATGGTGTCAAAGGTTGACGAAAATTTTCAGAATACATGCGGAATTATGTGACAATTTTGTCCACTTTTGACTTTATTTATGAAGAATATTGTAAATTTTGTAAACGTATTTAATGAAATTATGCAGATGTCCGAAGGTACAAAATTACATGCTGTGTTTCATTTGATACCCAATTGATATTAGGGGTGTTGACTGTTGCGCATGTAGATCCACACAACGTCCCCTCAAAATTATCAGTCTTATATTGTTACATGGCTGCCATTGTTCAAACATGCAGCATATGGTGTTTGACCATGACTGTAGACAATGCTCATTCCGGGGACAAGCCAACACCTACGTAATGCATTTGTCTCATGACGTTACTAGAACGCGCCATTACGCCATCACCAGACCAGTTCACAATGGTCGCACTGACGTTTTGAAATTGATGTGGCTGCATCACGGAACATGTATGTGTAAATCAGCTGTTGGAATGGATCAGATTATCAAAGTACCGAAAGTACTGCATATATGCTCAAACTACACAATATTTTCGACGGAAATGTAACGGTGACGTTCGACCATGTTTGGCCGTGGGTAAGCATTTGCCGTGGCACGGGAGAACTGTTTGAACCCCAGTTGGTGCATTATTTTCATGAGAAACCTCCCTCAAGCACAGACCAAAGGTGTTTCACAAGCAAGAATGGCAACTCTCGTCTGTATTTTTGGGTTACTCTCACAATTTTGAGTTAAATCCTTGTTTAGATTGATTTTGTGGTGCCAGGAGGGGATACACTTGTGGTCAAAGATCAGTTTCTAGTTAGGGCCCGCCGACAATCCCTATAGATTTCACCCTGTCTGTCCGTCCGTCTGTCTATTTATTTATTTGAAAGTTTTTGTAACAGTTTCTTAAATCATCTATAATTTCTGTTTGCCTTCAGCTAATATCTTCATATTGCACACGTGCATTACTTAGTAATGATACATCATTCTGTATTAATACAATTACCCTAGCTACTGATCGTACATCTGTATGTATATCTGTCTGTTTATTTATTTGAAAGTTTTTGTAACAGTTTCTCAAATCGCTTATAATTTCTGTTTGCCTTCAGCTAATATTTTCATATTGCACACATGCGTTACTTAATAACGATACATCATTCCATATTAATACAATTACCCTCGCTACTGATCGTCCGTCCGTCTGTCTGTTTATTTATTTGAAAGTTTTTGTTTATTTATTTGAAAGTTTTTGTAAGAGTTTCTCAAATAGGGACCCTAAGTGCGTTGACAGGCCACATTTTCTACTGTCTGTTTCACGAAAGCTGCCCAAATTTTACGGCTATATAAACAATTAAAAAACAATATTTCTTTTGATAATATTAAATTAAAGGAAAAATTAAGAATGAGCCTTCTTTTTATTTCGTGAAATTTGGTCAAATATTGATTTTATTGCGAAAAAACAATTTCCCCATTCAAAAAAATTTCCCCATGTTAAATCCCCATTGACATCTTCACTCCGTGAAGATGTCTATGGGGATTTAACATGGGGAAATTTTTTTGAATTTTAGAAATACTGGACCGATTTTTAAAATTTAACTTTTGTTTTCTTAGTTAGATCATATCCAAGCTATCTAGTCAGGTTTCGGAGTCAATTTCCAATTTTTTTCGTTTTTTGACTAATCCCACACTCCTTTACCTCTTTTTCCCCCATGTTAAATTCCCATAGAGAAATCAATTTTTCGTAATAAAACCAATATTTGACCGAATTTCACGAAATAAAAAGAAGGCTCATTCTTAAATTTTCCTTTAATTTAATATCGAAAATAATATTGTTTTTGAATTGTCTATATAGCCGTAAAATTTGGGCAGCTTTCGTGAAACAGACTATAGTTTAGTGATGGTTCACCGATACATGTGTATTTCTGATTAACCCTGTTGATATTTCCAGTGGAGATTTGGCGTACTTCGATGGCATCAACGAGACCATTCTAGCTGCAGCCTTGGTTAAACCCAAGCCCGGTGAGTTGTCCACTCCAGTTCACTATTGAGACAAGCCGTGTGCATTTGTATAAGGGGTATAACCAAATTCAACTGTCACATACACGTTTGCCAACGACATACCTGATGGTCAAAGCAGGTCTCCGGTCGGGAGTCCGGTAAGGATGAATTCCGATCATTAAATTACCAATCGCATGCTCCCACCTGCCACCCATCAGTTTGATAATGGGATACACACACAACACGAAACGATGTATTCATCCATGTCGAGATCCACACCTACTGTTAAAGGTACGTGCCCACTCAGTAGGCACAAAATGTTCTGTATAGGAATTAAATAATTGTGTCGCTATTCCACCAGTTCTAATAAGTACGAGTGCCCGCTATACAGATAATATCATTTAGTAATATATATTTTACTGATAGTGACCCGCGGTGGCATCAGGCTATTTTCATATGCAAATGAGGCCTGATATTTTTTAATTATTTATACATGTACTAATTAAATGTGTCGCCTGAAAAAATAATATTTTCGACAGATAAAATATGATCATTGCACATGAAAAAATGAATACAGAGAATAAGCAGTAATGTCTGTTAACATTTTAAGGAAACACGGTTATTACCTCTGATATCGGTGTGTTTATTTATGTCTGATAAAAAATGTATAATAATGCCAATGTTGAATGAATGTTTATTTTGCCAGAAAATGTTGCAGAAGATGTCTCGGATATAAAGAACATTTTGTGACTATTGAGTGGGCATGTACCTTTAATAATGAATCAGTTGTCGTTACTGAGATTCACAAGTGTAGCCTGCGTGCTTGGCACCAGATCAGGACGTTGTTCCACTGCTGAACATTCAGCACTCATGCCATGCAGGTGCATTCCCATCTGTATGTGTGGCTGTGACTGGAGTAATGGGGCTTATAGGTTTTGCAAATTGTGCATCCGCACAGTCTGATCAGGATCTGCACTGGTCGCTATTTCATGATTGAAACGCCTGTTATGCTTATAACAGGCAATATGGATGGTTATCAGGCTACAGGAGTGTGCTGTTTGATCAATAGCTACATTTGTTACAAATCCCATACGCCCCATTTCTCAAGTCACAGCCATGTGGGTGGTTGGTCGGGCAAACGCGACGGCGTAAATTAACGGCGGGGTTCCTCCTTATTGGAATCACGATTTTCCTGATTTGGCCTTCAGGTACGTTTTTATCTTTGGCTCTTTTGTTACCTGGGAGTTGAATTGGGTTATTACCAATTATAAAAGTAGTAAGATTATTACTGATCCTACTGCTTTTGGGAGGGGGCCAAGTGATTCTGGTGTAGCGTGGACCTGACATAAGATCAGGATTATTCTGATTTCACGGCTGAATATATATATTTTTTTATTGTAAATATTCATTCTGATTTTGGGATTTTCACCCTATTTGTGCATGTACTTGAACTATACAGGTAATATATGGGATTTAGTACTAAGCCCATTGACCTGGCCTTAAATGACCTTAGCGGTTGATAGGCCGTTAAACCCCAAAAAACAAACACAGCCATATATAATGCAAACCTGCAATCAGTCAACCATTAATGAGATTCCACATCATGCCAGTCCAGGAATCATGGTCCGTGTATTTCCAGGTATATTCCAGCCCCACATCCAGTTCCTGCTGTGTCTGGCCACGCCCGTGGACATTGTCCTCCTGGGGGCCAGTTTCACCCACAACCAGGCCGGTATGTACTAAAGCCAGAAACACAGAGAATACCAGGCTGCCGTCTTTCTTAATATCAAGTTTATCCCGTCAACACAGGGCATATGTGCCGTGAAACACGGTGCCGTGAAACATTTTTGATATCCTGTCTATACGACCTAATCACTGCGTATGAATATGTGCGGTTGTCATACTCATCGATTCTCCGATTTTGAGGATACAGCTGGGGTTATTTTGTGCATTTTAAAGCTATTTGTAGTGTTTACGTGATAAGTAGAATAGTAGGTTGGTGCAAAGCCTCGCCCATCCTGTTTCCTAAGCCTTGCCAGATATTTTTCCCATTCACGGCACTAACCTACTATTCTCTATTTATCAGGCATGGCTTGGAAACAATGGGAGTCAGAGCTCCAGATAAGCTTTGTGGCTAAAGAGTATTGTACCCGCTGATTTCAAATTAAATGCGTATTTTATTTTTGTCTAGCCTGCTTGCGGAAAGGGAGACAGTGATCACAATGACGTCCGGGTGTACATGCGTCCATCCGAAATCTGCGTTAAGTTTTTAAATACCTTATGTCTCTGCAGTCCTAAGTCACATTGACTTGAAACTTCATATGCTTATTGGTCATCATCCATATATTCATTCGTTTGTACCACTCATGCGGCCCCTGTGCCCCAAGGTCAAGGCCAAATTACTGCGTTATTATAAAATCTGTGTCAAAGTCTTTACATACCTTATCTCTCCACAATTGTTACTCCAATTTACTTCCAACTTCCAAGACTTCCTTTTCATCATACATATTGTCTTCCATAGCCTGCCCATGTGGTCCATATGCCCAAGGTAAGGTCAAATGACTTTTAATTTGTGTTAAAAGTTTTTACATACCTTATATCTCCACAACACTTACTCCGATTTAAACAAATTTAAACATTCACTTATTTGAGTGTATTATTACTTGTTCACTTATTTATACTGTAATAAAGTTGAAAATATACTTAATTCCCTTCTTTGAGCTGAAAATTGCTTTTTGCAGATGAACTAAGTATTTCCACTACTCAATTTGAAAATAAATGCGTATTTTCACATTGATGTGAGTATTTTATACTCCCACTGTTGATAATCAATGCGTATTCTGCTAAAATATGTGCGTAAAATACGACAATACGCAGCGCACCTTATCTGGAGCTCTGCCTTTGTGCCGTTGCAGACTTCGAGGAGATGCACCTGCTACCTGAGCCGCTGTTCTACCTGCCGACAGACAACACGTACATCCTGGCCATCGCGGGCACCGACACCGGCCGCATCTTTATGGCCGCCAAGGATGGATACCTCTACGAGCTCGCCTACCAGGTACCTGGGGCCCGTTTCACTAAACCATTGCCCCACGTATTGATTGGCATTATTATAAACCGGACACCAATAAAACACCTGTGATCTTATTTTTATGGGTTTCTTGGTCATTTATCCCGGGTGATAATGTCGATTCGTGATCGCATAGAAAAACATCTATGGCTCAGAATGATCAAATGCCTGATTTACAGTGAAACCTCTCTGAACTGGACACCCTGGGGACCTCCCAGGGTGTCCGGTTTAGAGAGGTTCCATTGTTCCAGTCACTGGTGCTGCACCACGTGCCGGTGTAAAATGTTTCTATCAAAAAGTGCACCGGTTTCCTGATGAAATGCCACTCCGCTCTACATAGAGATCTCCCATAAACTCATTTCTCGTCTAATAACTGGCGCAAATTTGTTTCTATCAACAGTTAAAACTTTCCTATTTAATGCGGTAAAGTATATTGACCATGGAAAGTCATTTTCGCACCTTAAAATGTCAACGTACCCTAAAATGTAAGAACTCATAAAATGTAATGTAAGAACTGCGATTTGTAGTAGAATGTTGTCCAAACACGTCCACTGTTGTCCTGGGTCCGAGTTCTAGGCTCAACACTGCTGTTGTTCCATACGAGGCTGACAATGGTTGTTCAGCAGTGTGGTGACCACCTGGCACCAGATCAGGCTATTCTAATTTCAGGACTGAACATTTATATTTTCTGTAAATATTCAGTTTCTATTATACCAATCACCCCCCACCCACCCACATACATGCAGGCAAAATATGGGAATCGACCCAATTAACTCTTAGCTGCTTACAGGCTGTTAAACACCATGTGGCTACGACGGGAGAAATGGGCTAATAGGGTTTGAAAGCAGTGTAGATCCAAATCAGCCTGTGCATCCGCAGTCTGATCAGGTTCTGCACTGTTCACCATTCCATCAAAGAAACGGCCATCATGCTTCTAATATGCAATATACATCGCCATCAGCCTACAGTAGTACGATATTTGATCGGGAGTTATGCTGGTCACAAAACCCATAAGTACCATTTCTCCAGTCACAGTCACAAATAAATTCTCGTACGACTGTCGCAGGCTGACGACGGCTGGTTCAGCAGGAAGTGCCGTAAGATCAACCACTCGACCAGCAGCCTGTCCTTCCTGATCCCGTCATTCTTCAACTTCTCCTTCAGTGTCGACGGTGAGTGGCCCACGCTAGCCCCCCACCCCCTGTCCTTCCTGATCCCGTCATTCTTCAAATTCTCATTCAGTGTCGACGGTGAGTGCCCACGCTAGCCCCCCACCCCCTCCCCCTTCCTTCCTGATCCCGTCATTCTTCAAATTCTCATTCAGTGTTGACGGTGAGTGGCCCACGCTAGCCCCCCACCCCCTTTCCTTCCTGATCCCGTCATTCTTCAAATTCTCATTCAGTGTTGACGGTGAGTGGCCCACGCTAGCCCCCCACCCCCTTTCCTTCCTGATCCCGTCATTCTTCAAATTCTCATTCAGTGTTGACGGTGAGTGGCCCACGCTAGCCCTCCCCCTGTCCTTCCTGATCCCGTCGTTCTTCAACTTCTTCAGTGTCGACTTTCTGATCCCGTCATTCTTCAATATCTCCTTCAGTGTTGACGGTGAGTGGCCCACGCTAGCCCCCCACCCCCTTTCCTTTCCTTCCGGATCCCGTCATTCTTCAACTTCTCCTTCAGTGTTGATGGTGAGTGGCCCACGCTAGCCCCCCCACCCCCTTTCCTTCCTTGGATCCCGTCATTCTTCAAATTCTCCTTCAGTGTTGACGGTGAGTGGCCCACGCTAGCCCCCCACCCCCTTTCCTTCCGGATCCCGTCATTCTTCAAATTCTCCTTCAGTGTTGACGGTGAGTGGCCCACTTTAGCCCTCCCCCTGTCCTTCCTGATCCCGTCGTTCTTCAACTTCTTCAGTGTCGACTTTGTGAGTGGCCCACGCTAGCCCCACCCCCCCCCCCCCCCCCCCCCCCCCCCCCCCCCCCCCCCCCCCCCCCCCTGTCCTTCCACTGATCCTGTCGTTTCTTCAACTGGTCCTTCAGTGTCGACGGTGAGTGGCCCACGGTAGCCCTCCCCCCCATGTCCTTCCTGATCCTGTCGTTCTTCAACTGTTCCTTCAGTGTCGACGGTGAGTGGCCCACGCTAGCCCCCCCCCCCCACCCCCCCCCCCTGTCCTTCCTGATCCTGTCGTTCTTCAACTGGTCCTTCAGTGTCGACGGTGAGTGGCCCACGCTAGCCCCCTCACCCCTGTCCTTCTGGATCCTTTTGGGGCATTTTGACACCGAAATTTGAATTTGCAGCACATGGATCGCACTGTACCATATTTTTGTAACCCTGGCCTACGATGTATGCCGAGACATATATAGTTGTCGCCTTTAAGTCCGTCTATCCGTAGCAAGAAAACTTAAAGGGCCTCTCGATGACTGGTGAAAACTGCATGAAAATATTCCATCTCTGTCACAAGTTATGTAGGTTTTAATGTTAATTTGCTTGTGTTTTTATTCATAATATTGATTTTAATGGAACACAAATGTCCTACTTTGCATAATTTAGATGAACTTACTATGATGTCATGAAGTATGCAGTCATTAAAACCCATAGCTTGTAACAGAGATGGAATGTTTGCATGCGGTTTTCACCCATCTTGTTAGATTGTCAAGGACTATAATGTGCATATTAAACACAACTGTATCCGCGAGGCTCTTCGAAATTTGTGTTACGTTCTTGTTTGTCGGTCTAGACGTCGGCCGCGGGTATCTGTGAGCCCCTGCTCACTTGCTCTAGTTTTCATAATATTTGCCACATACAGTCGAACCTCACTAAACCGGACATGGGTATATGTCAGTTCTGCTTAATTTTGATCGGGTTCGTTGCCATATATATCCGATGATAATGACTGTTCGTGATCGCAAAGCACCCACGCATGTATTACAGTAGTCATCTGTCAGTATTACAGTTGAACCTCGCTAAGCCGGACACCCTGGGGACCTCCCAGGGTGTCCGGTTTAGAGAGGTTCCACTGTATTATTAATAACGTATGACTTAATTTACTTACGATGACATAAAATGCCAGGGTCGGATGACCCCATGACCATGTTTTACAATGAACTCACATTCATGTCGGACTATGGCTTATTTTACCTAGCTGGGCATGAGTTGGGGGGGGGGGTATACTGGAGTCGGGTTGTCCGTCCGTCCGTCACTAAATTTAACACCAGAGAAATATAACTTGTATTTCCTTCATCTAAACTGCTTAATATTTAACACATGCATTCCTGTAAGGCTCTACTACCATGCTGTGCCAAATCCACGACCGTCCAACCCCCGCTGATCCCAAGGTCAAATACTTAGTCTCTTCACAAAACTTATCATCAGAGAAATATGTTATAACTTCTTCTATTTCCTTCATGTAAAATGCTTAAAGGTACATGCCCACACAGTAGGCACAAAATGGCTTTATATCAGAGACATGATCCGAGACATTTTCTGGCAAAATAAAGATTCATTCACCATTGCCCCATGTATTGATTGGCATTATTATAAATAGTGTATAAGTGGGTGGTGGTCGGGTGAGACGGCGTAAATTAACGGTAGGGGTTCCTCCTTATAGGAATCACGATTTGACTTGTTGTTTCATACATGCATTCCTCAGATGACCCTCTATCATGCTGTAGCAAATCCATGACCCACCACCCAACCCTTTCCCCAAGGTCAAGGTCACTTTCTTGGCACATTCATAAACTTAACGTTGGGGTAAATGTCTTATAACTTCCGTTTCCTTTCATGGAACGCCTTGATATTTCATACATGCATTCCGCAGATGACCCTCTATCCTGCTGTAGCAAATCCACGACCCACCACCCAATCCTTACCCCAAGGTCAAGGTCACAAACTTAGCATGTTCATAAACTTAACGTTGGGGTAAATGTTGTGTAACTTCTGTTTCCTTTCATGGAACGCCTTGATATTTCATACATTCATCTGATGATACTCTTTTGTGCTATAGCAAATCAATGACCCACCGCCCAACCCCAGGGTCAAGGTCACAAACTTAGCACATTCATAAACTTAACGTTGGGGTAAATGTCTGATAACATCTGTTTCCTTTGATGGAACACCTTGTTATTTCATACATGAATTCCTCAGATGACCCTTTATCATGCTGTAGCAAATCCACAACCCACCACACAACCCTTACCCTAAGGTCAAGGTCACAAACTTAGCATGTTCATAAACTTTAAGTTGGGGTAAATGTTGTGTACGGTAACTTCTGTTTCTTTTGCGGGGACGCTTTGCTATTTCATACATGCATTCATCTGATGATCCTCTATTGTGCTACAGCAAATCCATGACCCCCCCTTTTCTTTCCCCAAGATCAACATCATAAACTTAACGTTGGAGTAAATGTCTTTTTATAACTTCTGTTTCTTTACAAGGAACGCCTTGATATTTCATACATGCATTCATCTGATGATCCTCTATTGTGCTACAGCAAATCCATGACTCACCCCCACCCCTTTCCCCAAGGTCAAGGTCACAAACTTAGCACATTTATACATGCATTCCTCATGTGAATACATGTAGCTATCATGCTGTAGAAAATCACCAACAAGTGTGTTCATAAATTTAACATTGGTTAAATTTTGTTTTACTTCTGTTTTCAGGGAGCGCATTGATATTTCATACATGTATTCATCTTAATATGCTATATCATGCTATAGCAAATCCACGACCCACCTTCCACCACTGACCTCAATGTCAAGGTCAACCGCACACCCCTTAACCCAAGGTAAAGTTATATAATATTCATGTTTTTTAATCAACTGTGCCAAGTTTGAGTGAAGGCTGCCAACAGGCGAGCCTCTTTGTCTTCTGACAACTCTTGTTTGATGTGCAATGATCATAGTTTATAATCTGTCGAAAATATTATTTTTTCAGGTGACGCATTTAATTAGTATAAATAATTAAAAAATACCATGCCTCATTTGCATATGAAAATAGCCTGATACCACTGCACGTCACTATCAGTAAAATAAATATTACTAAATGATTATATCTGTATGTTTTTTATAACTATTGGAATAGTGACACTGTCCAATCCCAATATCAAATAGTTGGTCTCTTTACAAAACTTAACATCAGAGAAATAAGTTATAACATCTATTTCCTTCATTGAAAATTCTTAATATTTCACTCTTGCATTCCTCTAAGGTTGTACAATCATGCTGTGACAAATCCACAACCGTTCAGCCCCCGCTGATCCCAAGGTCAAGGTCACATACATGGTCTCTTTACAAAACTTAACATCAGAGAAATATGTTATTAACTTCTATTTCTTTCATCAAAAATTCTTAATATTTCATGCATGCATTCCTCTAAGGCTCTACTGTCATGCTGTGACAAATCCCCGCTGATCTCGAGGTCAAGGTCACATGCTTAGTCTCTGTACAAAACTTAACATCAGAGAAATCAGTTATAACTCCCATTTCCTAGTTCGGATCTGCTTCACATTTCACACACGCATTGCTCCAATGGACACCCTGCCACCCTGTGACAAATTCACGTTTGTGCCGCCCCCGCTAAGACCAGAGTCAAGGTCACAAGCCCACTCACTTGGGGTACCGGGGCCCACCTTGGCTGTTGATAGGAAGGTTAAACCCCAACAAACAAACTGATCAGGATCTGCACTGATCGCCATTCAGTCGGTGAAACATCTGTCTTGCTTTCAACTACTGTCTGTTTCACGAAAGCTGCCCAAATTTTACGGCTATATAGACAATTGAAAAACAATATTATTTTCGATAATATTAAATTAAAGGAAAATTTAAGAATGAGCCTTCTTTTTATTTCGTGAAATTCGGTCAAATATTGGTTTTATTACGAAAAATTGATTTCTCTATGGGAATTTAACATGGGGGAAAAAAGAGGTAAAGGAGTGGGATTAGTCAAAAAACGAAAAAATTTGGAAATTGACTCCGAAACCTTACTAGATAGCTTGGATCTCCGAAACCTAACTAGATAGCTTGGATATGATCTAACTAAGAAAACAAAAGTTAAATTTTAAAAATCGGTCCAGTATTTCTAAAATTCAAAAAAATTTCCCCATGTTAAATCCCCATAGACATCTTCTCCGTGAAGATGTCTATGGGGATTTAACATGGGGAAATTTTGTTTTCGCAATAAAATCAATATTTGACCAAATTTCACGAAATAAAAAGAAGGCTCATTCTTAATTTTTCTTTAATT
Source organism: Conchocele bisecta (assembly GCA_029237695.1). Classification (NCBI taxonomy): domain Eukaryota; kingdom Metazoa; phylum Mollusca; class Bivalvia; order Lucinida; family Thyasiridae; genus Conchocele; species Conchocele bisecta. Next base: position 123,680,213 of record CM055268.1, on the reverse strand, counting down.
TAATATTATCAAAAGAAATATTGTTTTTGAATTGTTTATATAGCCGTAAAATTTGGGCAGCTTTCGTGAAACAGACAGTAATCGTTATCAGGCTGCAGGAGTGTGCTGGAAGATCAGGCACTAGACTGGCCATATATCTTTGGATAGGCTGGATATATATTGGTTTTTTTTAATTGTAAATATTCAGTTCTGATTTTGGGATTTTCCCCTCTTTTAAACATGTACATGTACTTGTACAGGTAATATATGGGATTTACAGGGCTCCAGATAAGGAATTTGCAATTGAGTATTGTCACTCCATCATTTCTGGATCAATTGGGTATTTCAAAATTTTAATTTAGTAAAATAAAATCACACTACTGTTTACACATCAACAGACAGCAATTATTGAATGGTTTGCTTCAAAATGAAAACATGTCTTGGCATTTCATTAGAATTGTCTCCGGTGATGCTTCTAACAAGCAATACAGATCGTTATCAGGCTACAGGAGTGTGCTTGAAGAACAGGAGCTAGACTGGCCATATATCCCATAAACCCCATTTCTCCACAGCCACATATGGCCATGGCCCAGTTGCTCAGAACCTCCTCCCCGTCTCTATATGACTTTAGCTGTGGCTGGGACGTTAAACCCATTCACTTTCACTGCTCAACACCTCTGTTTGCTTAACAGACTGTTAAATCCTTAACATTGTAAAGGATTTAACAGTCTGTTAAGCTGTACGGATTTAATTGTCCGTTTGGAGCAGCTGGACAGGTAATTGCTATTCGGAGGTAGCCTTTAGGTTTGACTGTATGTACAACATGTGCCCACAGACCCGCTGGTGCAGATCGAGGTGGACAATGCCCGGCGCGTGCTGTACACACGGTCGGAGAAGGGGACGCTGACCGTGTACGACCTGGGGCCCGATGGCCGGGGGCTCAGTAAGGTGGCCGCCATGCCCCTCCAGGCCACCATACATGCCGCCTCCCATACCGCCCGCACCATCGACCGCTCAAACTTCAAACCCCTCGTGCACATTGCGGCCATCAGCCCGGGCGAGTCGGCCAACGTCCACCTCGTCGCGGTCACACAGACAGGTATACATGTGGTGGTCACTGGTCGCAGTCACACAGACAGGTATACATGTGGTGGTCACTCGTCGCAGTCACACAGACAGGTATACACGTGGTGGTCACTCGTCGCGGTCACACAGACAGGTATACACGTGGTGGTCACTCGTCGCGGTCACACAGACAGGTATACACGTGGTGGTCACACAGACAGGTACAGGTATACGTGTGATGGTCATCGTCGCGGTCACACAGACAGATATACATATGGTGGTCACTCGTCGCTGTCACACAGACAGGTATACGTGTGGTAGTCACTCGTCGCGGTCACACAGACAGGTATACGTGTGGTGGCCACACAGACAGGTACAGGTATACGTGTGATGGTCATCGTCGCGGTCACACAGACAGGTATACGTGTGGTGGTCACTCGTCGCGGTCACACAGACAGGTATACATGTGGTGGTCACTCGTCGCGGTCACACAGACAGGTATGCATGTGATGGTCACTCGTCGCGGTCACACAGACAGGTATACATGTGGTGGTCACTCGTCGCGGTCACACAGACAGGTATGCGTGTGGTGGTCACTCGTCGCAGTCACACAGACAGGTATACGTGGTCACAGACAGGTACAGGTATACGTGTGATGTTCATCGTCGCGGTCATACAGACAGGTATACGTGTGGTGGTCACTCGTCGCGGTCACACAGACAGGTATACATGTGGTGGTCACTTGTCACAGTCACACAGACAGGTATACATGTGGTGGTCACTCGTCGCGGTCACACAGACAGGTATACATGTGATGGTCACTCGTCGCGGTCACACAGACAGGTATACATGTGGTGGTCACTTGTCACAGTCACACAGACAGGTATACATGTGGTGGTCACTCGTCGCGGTCACACAGACAGGTATACATGTGATGGTCACTCGTCGCGGTCACACAGACAGGTATACATGTGATGGTCACTCGTCGCGGTCACACAGACAGGTATACATGTGGTGGTCACTTGTCACAGTCACACAGACAGGTATACATGTGGTGGTCACTCGTCGCGGTCACACAGACAGGTATACATGTGATGGTCACTCGTCGCGGTCACAACTACGGGTATACATGTGGTGGTCACTCGTCGCAGTCACACAGACAGGTATACATGTGGTGGTCACTCGTCGCAGTCACACAGACAGGTATACATGTGATGGTCACTCGTCGCAGTGACACAGACAGGTATACATGTGATGGTCACTCGTCGCGGTCACAAGACAGGTATACATGTGGTGGTCACTCGTCGCAGTCACACAGACCAGTATACATGTGGTGGTCACTTGTCGCAGTCACACAGACCAGTATACATGTGGTGGTCACTCGTCGCAGTCACACAGACAGGTATACATGTGGTGGTTACTCGTCGCGGTCACACAGACAGGTATACATGTGGTGGTCACTCGTCGCGGTCACACAGACGGGTATACACGTGGTGGTCACTCGTCGCAGTCACACAGACAGGTATACATGTGGTGGTCACTCGTCGCAGTCACACAGACAGGTATACACGTGGTGGTCACTCGTCGCGGTCACACAGACAGGTATACACGTGGTTGGTCACTCGTCGCGGTCACACGACAGGTATACACGTGGTGGTCACACAGACAGTACAGGTATACGTGTGATGGTCATCGTCGCGGTCACACAGACAGATACATATGGTGGTCACTCGTCGCTGTCACACAGACAGGTATACGTGTGGTAGTCACTCGTCGCGGTCACACAGACAGGTATACGTGTGGTGGCCACACAGACAGGTACAGGTATACGTGTGATGGTCATCGTCGCGGTCACACAGACAGGTATACGTGTGGTGGTCACTCGTCGCGGTCACACAGACAGGTATGCGTGTGGTGGTCACTCGTCGCAGTCACACAGACAGGTATACGTGGTCACAGACAGGTACAGGTATACGTGTGATGTTCATCGTCGCGGTCATACAGACAGGTATACGTGTGGTGGTCACTCGTCGCGGTCACACAGACAGGTATACATGTGGTGGTCACTTGTCACAGTCACACAGACAGGTATACATGTGGTGGTCACTCGTCGCGGTCACACAGACAGGTATACATGTGATGGTCACTCGTCGCGGTCACACAGACAGGTATACATGTGGTGGTCACTTGTCACAGTCACACAGACAGGTATACATGTGGTGGTCACTCGTCGCGGTCACACAGACAGGTATACATGTGATGGTCACTCGTCGCGGTCACACAGACAGGTATACTGTGATGGTCACTCGTCGCGGTCACACAGACAGGTATACATGTGGTGGTCACTTGTCACAGTCACACAGAGTACAGGTATACAGTGGTGGTCACTCGTCGCGGTCACACAGACAGGTATACATGTGATGGTCACTCGTCGCGGTCACAACTACAGGGTATACATGTGGTGGTCACTCGTCGCAGTCACACAGACAGGTATACATGTGGTGGTCACTCGTCGCAGTCACACAGACAGGTATACATGTGATGGTCACTCGTCGCAGTGACACAGACAGGTATACATGTGATGGTCACTCGTCGCGGTCACAAGACAGGTATACATGTGGTGGTCACTCGTCGCAGTCCACACAGACCAGTATACATGTGGTGGTCACTTGTCGCAGTCACACAGACCAGTATACATGTGGTGGTCACTCGTCGAGTCACACAGACAGGTATACATGTGGTGGTCACTCGTCGCGGTCACACAGACAGGTATACATGTGGTGGTCACTCGTCGCGGTCACACAGACGGGTATACACGTGGTGGTCACTCGTCGCAGTCACACAGACAGGTATACATGTGGTGGTCACTCGTCGCAGTCACACAGACCAGTATACATGTGGTGGTCACTCGTCGCGGTCACACAGACGGGTATACGTGTGTGACTCACTAATCGTTATCGAGCGAGCTTGCTGAAAGCGAGACATAGTGATGGCCATCTATCTGTATGTCCGTCCGTGCATATGTCTGAAAACTATTAATGTTTTTGCAACATGTGTTTTAGTTTTTTAAGTACATTATATCTCAGGCAACCATATGTCAAATTAACTTGAGTTTCTTAATTGGGATAGGTTGTGGTCTAGGGGTTAGAACACCTGACTTCCAATCTGGAGGTTGTGGGTTCAAACCTCACCTTTCATAGTATTTCCATCCCACTGGAAACTTTAAACTGTGGTCCCGTCTCTATATGACCTTAGCTGTTGCTGGGACGTTAAATCCATTCACTTTCACTTTTCTAATTGTATAGCCAACACATGGCACCTCGTACACAAAGTTAAGGTCAAATGACGATCAAATACATTGGCTAACTGGACATGCAGGCCGCGGCCATCTGGTTGTATGCCTATATAGATATGTCCATTGTTGTCATTGTATCATTACATACCTTTTGCCAGGTCTCCAGATAATGTGCATATTGGCGTATTTTACACTTATTTCAACAGAATATGCATTGATTTTCAAATTGAGTAGTGAAAATTTTGTTTTAAAGTTGAAAATGGACTTGTTGAGCTGCAAAAAGCAAATAGTTTACAGCTGAAATAAGTGAATGTTTAAATGTGTTTTATTTTGTATCATTTGTCTCTGTTTAATAAGGAAGAAACTCAATACTACATTTGTAAATGCATTGAATTAGAAACTGGGGGTTTTATACATTAGATACACAGGGATTCCGCTGGGGAAAATATAAAAATCGCCACTTCAAAAAAAATAAACAATTGGCGATAAAAAATTACAATTTGTAATTTTTTATCGCCAATTGTTTATTTTTATCGCCAATTGCGAAAGTGGCGATCGCCAGCGGAATCCCTGGATACAAAACTTATCTGGAGCTCTGTTTTGCTTGAGACGATATATTACTTGATGTATGTATTCCAGGTGTACGGCTGTATTTCACGACAAATCCGTTTGGCAGTGTGAAAGGTCGGCCGACGATCCTGTCCCTGGTGCACGTACGTCTGCCCCCGGGGTTTCTCACCTCGGCCGCCCCCCACCGCCCCAACAACGTACACGCCGCCTACCATAAACAGGGTACGCCATTACACCATACACCAGTCCAAACCTGCCCAAGTTTTATGGCTATATAAACAATGCAAAAACGCTAGTTTTTTCGATAATATTAAATTATAGCAAAATTTAAGAAAGAGTCTTCTTTTTGTTTTGCCAAATATTGATTTTATTACGAAAAAGTGATTTGTTTATGGGAATTTAACTTGGGGAAAATTGTGGTGGAGGAGCTGGGGAAGAAGTCGAACAATGAAAAACTTTGGAAATTGACTCTGAAACCGGGCTAGATAGCTTGGAAATGATGTAAGAAAACGAAAATTTGAAAATCGGTCCTGTAATTCTGAAATTAGAAAAAGTTCCCCATTTTAAATCCCCATATTTTTTTTGCAATAACATCAATATTGGAGCAGATTTCATGAAATAAAAACAACTCGTTCTTAAATTTTGCTATTATTTGATATTATAAAAAAATATATAGAGGATATTCATATTTTTGCAATGAATATAACATATATGTTCATCAAGTGGTGTGAAATGTCCATATTTCACGAGTGCCGTTTGGCACAAGTGAAATATGGACAGTTCACACCACGAGATGAACATATATGTCGTATTCGTTGCAAAAATATGAATATTCTATTTATTATATACCGCTCCATGGAAATTAGTATTTTTTTTAGACTGTATACGGTAATGAATGTGTATTTGCAGCCTATTTGTAGTCCGGCACTGCAGATGCGCGTTATGAATATAGATAGCGGAAGTAGTCGTATTTTCACCGGAAGTTGTTTATTTCATTGATGAGAACATGACTTTTATTTACATCGTATAACTGTATTTCATGGGTAGGTATATAATAAATAGTTTTTCCATTGTTTATATAGCCGTACAATTTGGGCAGGTTTCGTGAAACAGACAGTAGTACGTAGGTTACCACACTTGGACAATCATGAGTAGCACTACGTCCGGGGTGTTCTTGGCGTTAGAATTGGCGTAATTTCTTGTGTTGATATCACTTTGCCTAGGCTAAACAGACTAGTACGTAGGTTACCACACTTGGACAGTCATGAGTAGCACTACGTCCGGGGTGTTCTTGGCGTTATAATTGGCGTAATTTCTTGTGTTGATATCACGTTGCCTAGTCTAAACAGATAGACCGGTGGTTAATTTATATAGGGCTGCTAGAAATGAGTTTAGGGAGGCCGGCGTGTTACAAGCTGGAAACAATGCTTATGTTGTTCATAATTTCTGTAATTGGCGTAATTTCTTGTGTGTGTTGATATCACGTTGCCTGGTCTGAACAACTTACGGGGCAGTAGGTGGGTGGGTGCATGTGATGGGTAATTTAACGATCGGAATTCCGATTGGAGACCTTGTTTTGCCCTCGCATATGCCTGTGACATTTTGTATGCGACAGTTGAATCTTGTTATATCCCTTATGTGAGTATTACGATTATTCGTAATCCTATTTCAGGGGAAGGGGACAAGTGACTTTGGTGTGGTATGGACCTGGCACCCAGTCAGGTTATTCTAATTTCAGGGCTGAATATATTTTTTCTCGATGTAAATATTCTGTTCTGCTCTGATTTTGTGATTTTCTCCCAATTCAGCAGGTTAAAACGGGATCGAACCCGTTTGCCCGACCTTACATGACAGGCCGTTAAACACCAATAAACGGGGCAGTAGGTAGTAGTAATTAGGGCCCCTGACGAGATTCTGCGGTGCCCTATAGGTTTCGCCCTGCCTGTCCGTTTGTCCGTTTATTTTTTGGAAGTTTTTGTACGAGTTTCTCAAATCAGTGTGTTTGCAAACCATTCAGTCCGTCTTGTCCCTAAGACAACCTGCTTTCATTCAGATGTTGATAGGCTGTTATAACAACAACTAGTCAATCAATGTTTCTCCGAGATGTGACCATAGCATAAGCTGTTGGCATTCGTTAAATAGCAGCAATTGTATATTGTCTTTTATCCCGTCAACACAGTGCGTATGTTCCGTGAAACACGATACCGTGAAACTTTTTTGATATCCTGTCAATACGATCTAATCACTGCATATGGATATGTGCGGTTGTCATACTAGTCGATTCTCCGATTTTGCGGATGCGGCTGGGTTATTTTTTGCATTTTAAAGCTATTTGTAGTTGTTGACGGGATAAATAGAATAGTAGGTTAGTGCCGTGAATGGGAACAAATATCAGGCGCGGCACGGAAACGGGATGGGCGAGGCTCTGCTGCCATATATTTGTTCCCATTCCCGTCGCTATTAACGTACTATTCTCTATATGATACCGAGTTTGTCGGATAAGGTTAGGAACTGCGTAAGAATTCCGAGGCTAGCCAATACATGGTCTGTTGCGTTTTTTGTAGTATGAAAAACATTTGGTCTGTTTAAAGTTTGCGAGGAGTCCTTCAGACTCCACTTAAACAGACCAAATAGTCTTCATTCTACAGTAAACACAACAGACCATCAGCACTCCGGATAAGGTGCGTATTGGCATATATTACAGATATATTTTAGCTGAATACGCATTGATTATCCAAAGTGTGAGTCCAAAATAATCACAGCAATGCCAAATTTAATTTGAATTTAATTAAACGCATTTAATTTCAAATTCATTAGCGGAAATACTGTAATAAATTTTAAATAAACACTGTTTGCGTTTTGCAGCTCAAGTAAGTAAATTAAATTTTCAACTGTATTACAGTATTTAAGTGAATAAGTGCTAATGCACTCAAATAAATGAATAGTTAAATTTGTTTTATGTTTTGATCATTTGTTCCCTTTGTAATCATGAAGAAAATCAATAATCCATTTGTAAAATAAAATACGCACTTAAGTTGAAATCGGGGGGTACAATACTCTTTAGACACAAAGCTTATCTTGAGCTCTGGACCATGATTTTATTCCTTAAAACATGTGTCCGTCCATCATCCAGGCTGTACCCTGCTGGTGGCCACTCAAACAGAGAACAGCGACCTCATGTGGACGATCGGCAGTGATTCGTTCCCCTTCCACAGTCAACTCATGGAGTCCCACGTAAGTTCACCCCCACACCACACGTGTCTATATTGATGTGGATGATAGGCAGTGATTCGTTCCCCTTCCACAGTTAACTCATGGAGTCCCACGTCAGTTCACCCCCCACAGCACATGTGTCTATATTGATTTGGACGATCTGCAGTGATTCTGCAATAAGTCTGAAAAGTGTCCCCCGTGCTGTAGCCGGGGTGTAATTGGCCTTTAATTAAATAAGAGTACCATGCTAGAAGCTCACCGAGGAATTCCTACTGTTTCCGAGCTGAGCCTGATAATCTGGATATGAAGACACTAGCGTGATATTCTATATATCAGATGTTGTATTCTAGAGGATGTGCAGGTTTTCGTTGAAAAACTCCTGCTTGTTTATGTTGTGCCATTACACAGACGTCAGTTGACCAATGGAACGTCGGTTTTCAGTTGTAACCAGCATGTGCATATCTATTCCATGCAGGATATGACAATTTGTTATCAATCAGCGTGTATTCGGTCAGTGCATAACAAGTTCCTGATAAAACCAGGGCGTTTCACCAACCTTCGTATGACTAAAAAGTTTGTAAGTGCAAAATTATGATAGTCTGTAAATTTCACATTAACAATGTTGTCTTTTGTAAACGATTATTGGATTTACATTTATTGAGCATAGGCTGCATATGCAGCCTATGCTCAATAAATGTAAATCCATTAATTGAAATTTCCAGACGATCCTAGATTTGCACTTTCGACCATTTTAGTCGTACAAAGTTTAGTGAAACGGGCCCCTGGTCTTTTCAAGGTCGACTGCTGCTTCCAAGATTTTGCCATCTTAGCTTTAACTATTATGCACATATGCCATTCAGCCAGCTGTCAATGAAGTGAAAGTGTTCTAACCTTTACGATGCTGAATTAATATTTTGTTGTTCATTTTTAAGTTTCAATTTTTCTCACTATTCAGGGATCGTCTAGATTATCGGACAAAAATGGTAGTTTTTTTACGATATTTTTCTTAAAATAGCAGCTACGGGCATAACATTTTCACAGAACAATCGTCAGTTCTTGCTTTTTCAACGCATGCAAACTATTTAGCAAACTGTGCCATCTTTCTCACTTAAAATTGGGTTAGATCATCAGTCGTAAGATTGCCCCAAAATTAACATCGACAAATAGTTATCCGGACAAATGTATAATCGTCTTATAACTTGTATTCCCACCTTAAAATCATAATTTTTTCGTCTGAAAACCAGTGTAAACAGCATTGTGTAATTTTGCAGAAAAAAAACAATCACCATTCGCTTCTTGGAAAACATCGTATTTATAGAATTTATTGTATTTATAGAACAACTCTGAAATGACGTAATGGGTGCACTCGATTGGAAGTACCCGCGCGACTTTTGACGTTGTAAACAACTTGTGGACAGAGTTGACAAATGTTTTCAGCAAATTTTACTAAAATGTTTACCTTGGCGATATATTCTTCACACTGGCATGGAAACAGCAAGCACCAGTAACAGCCACATTTGACTTAAATGTAAAACCCCAATCAATAAATCCATCCCCATCAACAGACGACGGTGCCGGTGGACGGGCGGACGTGCGCGCTGTGCGAGGTGGAGTATGCGCGCCCCGAGAACCCCGCTGATTGCCTCGCCCTGCGGCCACACCCTCCCGCCGTAGTTACCCAACATGCACAGCCTGCCAGGAAGTTTGTCATCCTCACTGCCCAGGTACGTGACCGACTAGACTATGGTCATAGAATTCCCCTCGTTCAAGTTACAGGGCTCCAGATAAGGATGAGACCCCCAGATTTCAAATTAAATGCGTATTCAATTTTACAATTGTATTATTGATTTTCTTCCCTATTAAATAGGGAACAAATGATAAAAAAATAAAACTAATTTAAAAAATCACTTATTTGAGCTGCAAAAAGCAAAGACTTTTAATTTTCAACTTTATTATGCCCGCATATAGTGTTACCGGCATTCGTACGTCCCATACGTACATACTTCCATCCATCCCGAAACCTTAACACTCGGGTAAATGTCTTCTAATGTCCTTACATTGATGTGCTTGATATTTCACACACGCATTGCTCTAATGGTCCTCTACTGCCCTTCAACAAATCCACAATCGTCCCGCCGCTGCTAAGCCCAAAGTCAAGGTCACATACTTGCTGCTGCATTTGAAACCTTATCGCTCGGGTAAATGTCTTTGTCCTTGCACAGATCTGCTTGATATTTCACACACGCATTGCTCTGATGGTCCTCTACCGCCATGTAACAAATCCACGATCGCCCTGCCCCCATTAAGCCCCGGGTCAAAGTCACACAACTCGCTTGAAACTCGAGTAAGTGTCTTATAATGTCTGTTGCCTTGCATGGATCTGCTTGATATTTCACACACCCATTGCTCTGATGGTCTGCTTTCATGCTGTGACAAATCCACGCTTTTCTGGCCATCTGTGTTTTCAAATGTGCCTCGTTTTATTTGGCTGCTAGTGAGGGCATTCGTGTGCCGACAGGCCACATTTCTAGTTGAAATCAATGCGTATTTTCACATTGCTGTGATTATTTTGTACTCCCACTTTTGATAATCAATGCGCATACTGCTAAAATAAGTGCGTAAAATACGCCAATACGCACCTTATCTGCAACTCTGCATCTATACATGATATACTGTTTATAAAAGTTGGGTAACCGGGTGCCATAATTGCCCAAGTTTCAGGCTCGCTCCAACACCACTCACTACAATTTGTCTGCTGACATATACATTTGGCAATAGATAAATGTTTTAGATCTCCATATGTATTCACTTCAAGACTGTTTTTTTCAGAGATAACTAACTTTGTGGGTAAGCATGCTTGTCTTGGGCTAGTCTCGACATAAATGCAACCTGTCACAGTGTCCGCGAAACTGCCAAAACTTTAAAGAATATTCGGTCTGATAAACTTGAAATTATTCCCAGACCGGGCAAAAATTTACCAGACCAAACTTTTTTTTTATTAAAATAAAATTGTTTTTGTGTGATATTTAAGAGCTTTTTAGCTCACCTGAGCAGAGCTCATGTGAGCTATTGTTACCGCAATGTGTCTGTCGTCCGTCCGTGAACATTTTAAACGTCTTCTCCTTGGTAACCATTGGACCTATAGTCACCAAACTTTATGGTCATGGTCCTTAGGAAGGGGGATTACAAAATTGTTCAAATGACGTCATTACGTAATCCAAGATGGCCGCCGTCTAAAAATGGCACAAATTCTTCAAAAATCTTCTTCTGAAGAACCGCCAACCGGATTTCGACAAAACGTGGTAGGAATGATCGATGTACAATGCTCTTTCAAAGTTGTTAAAATGGTGACCCCGGGGCCAAAAATGGGCGTGGCCCGTGGGGTCAAATTGTGATCAAATTTTATTTTTCACCGACTATGGTCAGTCAATTCATATATCAAATCGAAGGTATCAACGAGGCGATCACTCTGGTGCATTTTTTTCGAAATCGGATGATTATGTCATCCAAGATGGCCACCGAAAGGTCAAAAGGTTGTTCTTTTATTAGAGATTTCAAAATTCTTCTTCACACGAACCGCTTGGCCCATGGTGGCCAAACTTCACAGTTATGGTCCATGGGTGAAGCCTTTTCAGATTTGTTAAAACGGAGGTCGACGCTAATCCAAGACGGCCGCCATCTAAAAATGGCACAAATTCTTAAAAAATCTTCTTCTCATGAACCGCCAGCCGGATTTCGACGAAACTTGGTAGGAATGATCGATGTAGAATGCTCTTTCAAAGGTTTTTAAAATGGTGACCCCGGGGTCAAAAATGGGCGTCGCCCGTGGGGTCAAATTTTATTTTTGACCGAATATGCTCTTGTCATATATCAAATTGAAGGTATCGATGAGGCGATTGCTCTGGTGCAATATTTGTCGGAATCGGATGATTATGTCATCCATGATGGCCGCCAAAAGGTCCATTTATTCAAGATTTTGAACGTCTTTTTCTCAGGAACCTCATGGCCGATGCTGGCCAAACTTCATAGTAAGTTAAGATCCTTGGGTGAAGCATTTTCAGATTTGGTAAAATGAGTCATCGCTTAATCCAAAATGACCGCCATCTAAAAATAGCACAATTTTTTTAAAACACATTAACTCAATGTCACATTCTCCTCTGGTGTTCATGGAGTCAGGTGAGCGAATTAGGGCCATCATGGCCCCATTTGTTTAAGTATATCAGTCATCTAAGAAAAGCTTATTATGGAGACTGCACTGTCAATATTTGCTGTGGCAGTCTCATATTTACTCCAAATAATACATTTCCAATATTTGGATTTGTCTAATTTGTCTAATTTGTGAATTAGAGTTACCCTACCCAGAAATGCATCTATCTTTATGTGAAATTCATCGTAGAAACCGAATCCGCGGAAAAATATCTGTGGAAAAATAGAGACAAAATGTTAAGTTGTTGCAGTGATTACGTTCAATAAACTTGTGATAATTTTATTTTATTAATAGGATACACATATATTTGATTCAGGCTTATATTAAAGGTACATGCCCAACGTGCCAGGTTAAAATAAAGGGAGGCATATTTTGTTCGTCCATTCGTTAGATATGACATTGTTCGGGCAAAATAAACAGTCATTAACCATTTCCCGACAATATAATTGGCATTATTATACTTCGTATATCAAACATAAATTTCCACACTGATATCAGGGGCGATCAACGTATTTCCTTAAAGTGTTAACTGACATTACTATTTATTCTCTGTATTTGTTTTTTGATGTGCAATGATGTACTTTATAATCTGTCGAAAATATTATTTTTGCTTGTGAATCATTTAATTAGTATAAATAATTAAAAAATACAATGCCTCATTTGCATATGAAAATAGCCCGATACCACCGCGCGTCACTATCAGTAAAATAAATATTACTAAATGATTATATCTGTATAGCGGGATCTCGTACTGTTTATAACTGGTGGAATAGTGACACAAGTATACACTTATTTAATTCTTATAAAGAACATGTTGTGCCTACTGAGTGGGCATGTACCTTTAATCCGTAAAGTTTATAAATTAAGCGACATATGGTAACCATAGCAACCGATATTCTAAAACAATTTGCTTATTCTGTACCACGTTTATGTTGCGATTCAGGCTCTACTTGGCATATGTTTCTACGATGAATTTCGCATGAAAATAGATGACATGCGGGTTTGGATGGTCCGGGATGCACAAGCAATGGCCACCACATGGCACAGCATGGTAGTAGAGCCTTACAGGAATGCATGTGTGAAATATTAAGCATTTTAAATAAGGAAATGAAGATAATATTTCTGAGTTATGTTTTGTAAACAAGAGACTAAGTTATTTGACTGACTTGATCAGTTTTGGACGGTCGTGATGGCACAGCATGGTAGCCTTCAGAATGATGTGATGATATTAAGCATTAGATAAGGAAATAGAATTATAACCAATATTTCTCTGAATGTTTTGTAAAGAACTAGTATTTGACCTTGACCTTGGGATCAGCGGGGGTTGGACAGTCATGGATTTGGCACAGCATGGTAGTAGAGCCTTACAGGAATGCATGTGTGAAATATTAAGCATTTTAAATGAAGGAAATAGAAGTTATAACAATATTTCTCTGATGTTATGTTTTGTAAAGAGACTAAGTATTTGACCTTGACCTTGGGATCTGCGGGGGTTGGACGGTCATGGATTTGGCACAGCATGGTAGTAGAGCCTTACAGGAATACATGTCAAATCAACCAATATTTCGGGAGGCTCACGCTCTTCGGTCTCAGATTTTGCTGAATGTGTTACCAAATGTTCTATAGCCATATTAATGGAAAGATCCAAAGTTTGAGCGCTGTGGTCCACGTACTTTTCGAGATGTGGCCATTTTACTGTGCATGGTATGTGCCTCATTTTGCGTGATAAAGGTGTATAATAATTCAAAAGTTTGCTTTCAACACAAACAGTTGACAGGAAAGTAACATTTTGTCCGACATTATAAATATTTGTAAGTTCTTGTTAATTTGATGGTTGCCATGGAAATCAGCAAAAAATTGATAATTGTGTGTTACCATGGTTACAGGGCAGCGATAATTGGAGATGATTGTGTTACCGTGGTTACAGGGCAGAGATAATTGGAATGATTGTGTATTACCATGGTTACAGGACAGAGATAATTGGAATTAGTGTGGTTACCATGGTTACAGGGCAGGGAAAATTGAAATTGATTGTGTGTTACCATGGTTACAGGGCAGCCACATCATTAACAAGCTGCGGCCGGTGGACCAACTGAGGCAGCTCCTCATTGACTGCCAGGGACCCGACGCGGACGAGGTCAAGGCCTTCTTCAGGCTCCACAAGGTCAGGCTCACACGCATTATATCATTGTAAAAGTCTGGATATATAGTTTTTTAGCCAGGTTTTTTGAAAAAAAATCCAGGCTATTGGATTGGCGAAAGCCGGGCGGGCGGGCGGCTGGCGGGCGGGCTGGCGGGCGGGCGGGCGGCGTCTACAATCAATGTTAAGTTTTCGTGTTTGAGTCCATTTCTTTGTTACTGTACCACCTAGGACCACCAAACTTTCACAGCTTCATAATCAAGGGGTGCCCACCACGTATCACTATCCAACATGTTACTTTTTTTTTTAAATTGACCCATTTTTTCCGCGCAGTCCACTTAGCCATTTTCAATGTTAAGTTTTCGCATTTTCAATGTTAAGTTTTCGTGTTTAATTCCATTTCTTTGGTACTGTACCACCTAGGACCACCAAACTTTCACAGCTTCATAATAAGGGGTGCCCACCACATATCACTATAACATGTTACTTTTTCTTTTTTTTTTAACTTGACCCATTTTTTCCGCGCAGTCGACTTAGCCATTTTCAATGTTAAGTTTTCGCATTTACAATGTTAAGTTTTCGTGTTTAAGTCCATTTCTTTGGTACTGTACCACCTAGGACCACCAAACTTTCACAGCTTCATAATTAAGGGGTGCCCACCACATATCATTATCCAACATGTTACTTTTTTTTTAACTTGACCCATTTTTTCCGCGCAGTCGACTTAGCCATTTTCAATGTTAAGTTTTCGCGTTTTCAATGTTAAGTTTTCGTGTTTAAGTCCATTTCTTTGGTACTGTACCACCTAGGACCACCAAACTTTCACAGCTTCATATCAAGGGGTGCCCACCACATATCACTATCCAACATGTTACTTTTTTTTAACTTGACCCATTTTTTTCCGCGCAGCGTCGACTTAGCCATTTTCAATGTTATGTTTTCGCATTTACAATGTTAAGTTTTCGTGTTTAAGTCCATTTCTTTGGTACTGTACCACCTAGGACCACCTATGACAGCTTCATAACCAAGGGGTGCCTACCACATACAACTATCCAACATGTGACCATTTTTTTTACCTTCACCTATTATTTTTACGTAATTGACTTAGCCATTTTCAACGTTAACTTTTTAACGTACGTCTGGTTAAATTTTTTGGTTAAAAACTTTTTCGTTATACTATATCTCTGCAACTGCTTCGCCCATTACCTTGAAACTTCACATGGGTGTTTATCTTCGTCCATATTTTCATTCTAACAACCCCAAAATTGTGGCCCCTGTTGCGCAATGTCAAGGTCAAATTACTTTGAATTTATTTGTTAATGTTTTTTTGTATACTATATCTCTGCAACTGCTTCACCCATTACCTTCATACTTCACATGGGTGTTTATCATCATTGTCGCACCCGTTTGCGGAAAGCGCGATATCGTCGGCATTTTTGCATATGTCCGTCCGTCCGTCCATACGTCCATGTGTCCGGTTAAAGTTTTTTCGTTAAAGTTTTTCCATCTACTATATCTATTTTTTTAGTGTCCATGCCTCGCCCCAAGGCGCGACATGCAGGCCACGGCCATGTAGTCTACAAAAAGTGGGTATAATTATGTTATCCGAGTGTCCATGCTTGGAAAAAACGTGGCCTTCGTGGCTTTGCCTCGTTTCTTGATTTATCTGTTCTGATATTTAGATTCCTCCCCCCCCCCCCCCCCCCCCCCCCCCCCCCCCCCCCCACCCAACCCAACCCATGAAAACTGGTGAAATATGGCATTTGACATAACCCAACCAAAAATTACCTTAGCTGTTGACAGGCCATTAAACACCATTAAATAAAAAAATAATGCACAAGTTGCATAAAGCAGTGATCATTTTACAGGGTGAAGTGGGGGAAATTTTGTTTATAAATTGTCTGCCTTCTCCCTATTTTGAGATGAGGAAGAAGTTTTCACTATATAACAGAGAAATTTTGAAAGAAAAATGGGCTATTTTCTCAAATTTTTAGTGAAAACTTCTCCGTATTTTGAAGGCTAGAACCCTGATAAGATTAACTTGTGAAAGGTAGGATTCTATTACAGTAGCAGGAAACTTTCAAGAAAAAATCACTATTTTCCTTATTTTTTCTTGAAACTATATGTCGAACTATCTTGATGAGAAATGGAACCAGCGAGTGTATCGGATGTATCAGATGTATCGAGGAATGTGCCGGTGTTCATCTATGGCCTATTCCTGTCTCTCAGAGACGGCCTAAATTACCCAGCTGTTTACACGCGGTGAGGCAACAATAATTTCCCAGGTTGAGGTACATGCCCACTCAGTAGGCACAAAATGGTCTTTATATCAGAGATGTCATCTGAGACATTTTCTGGCAAAATTTCCACACGTATATCAGGGTCGATACACGTGTTTCCTTAAAATGTGAACGGACATATAGAGAATAGTAGGTTAGTACCGTGGATGGGAAAAAATATCCGGCAAGGCTCAAGAATTTCTTTATTTCTCATCAGAAGTATATATTGTGACCACTCATTTGAACCGTCTCGCCGAGACGGTTCAAATGAGTGGTCACAACATATACTTTGGTTCAGAAATAAGGAAAATAGATAGAGAATAGTAGGTTAGTGCAGTGAATGGGAAAATATATCTGGCAAGGCTCAGGAAACGGGATGGGCGAGGCTCTGCCTACTATTCTAACCTACTATTCTAGTTATCCCGTCAACACCTACAAATGGCTGTAAAATGCAAAAATGTTCTTTATATCAGAGACGTGTTTCCTTTAAAATGTGAACGGACAATACTATTTATTCTCTCAGTGGGTGGCAGGTGGGAGCACGCGATGGGTAATTTAACGATCGGAGTTCATCCTTAACGGAATTCCGACTGGAGACCTGGTTTGGCCCTCACATACGTCTTTGGAATTTTGTATTTATTTGAATCTGGTTATACCCCTTATGTGAATATTACGATATTCGTAATCCTATTTTAGGGGAAGGGGCCAAGTGACTTTGGTGTGGTATGGACCTGGCACCAGGTCAGGTTATTCTAATTTCAGGGCTGAATATATTTGTTCTTGATGTAAATATTTCGTTCTGATTTTGGGATTTTCCCCCCAATGCAGCAGGTTAAAATGGATCGAACCCGTTTGCCCGGCCTTACATGACCTTAGCTGTTGATAGGCCGTTAAACACTAATAAACAAACAAACTATTTATTCTCTGTATTTATTTTTTGATGTGCAATGATCATACTTTATAATCTGTCGAAAATATTATTTTTTCAGGTGACACATTTAATTAGTATAAATAATTAAAAAATATCATTTTCATATTATGAAAACAGTCTGATACTACCGTGAGTCAATATCAGTAAAATAAAATGATTATATCTGTAAAGCGGGCACAATTATACACTTATTTAATTTCGGTAAAGAACATGTTGCGCCTGCTGAGTGGCCATGTACCTTCAACTTTCACATTATATGATTGTATCTTTACAGATAGAGCAGGCGTGTGCCACCTGCCTTATCCTCGCATGTACAAGACTGGCCAGCGACCAACAGGTACGGTGTAACTCTTTCACCCCTAAGTAACTGGAATGGATTTTGATATCTTGATTTTGCAGCCATCAACCATCACAAAACGATTATTATTTTATGAAAAGGGGGGTGTTTTTGTTCTCAAAAATATGAAACTTGCTTGCAAAAAGTGCAGATCCTGATGAGACGGCTCGTCACGAGCCGGCTCATCTGGATCTACACTGTTTGCCAATACCATTATATAGACCTGTGGTGTTGAAAGGGTTAACACATTTCATATGGGAATCACTACTTCTCCCAGACAACACCTGGTGTGACCAATCATTTGATCTGACCCAACAGGATGCAGATTCGTAGTTATAAAAAAACATTTTTGACCTGATTGTGTGATTGGCCAAAACTGAGGTTTATAATCAAAATCAGACCGTGTGATTGGCCGAAAGTGACTTTTATAATCAAAATCAGACTGTGATTGGCTGAAACCAAGGTTTAATCAGAATTAGACAGTGTGATTGGTCGACAGTGAGGTAATCAAAATCAGACAGTTTGGTTGGCTGAAACAGGTTTATAATAAAAATCAGACAATGTGATTGGTTGAAACCAAGTTATAATGAAAATCAGATTATGTGATTGGCCGAAACCAAGGTGTATGACCAAAATCAGTCGATGTGATTAGCCGAAACTGAAGTCTATGATCAAAATCAGACAGTGTGATTGGCCACACAGTCTGATTTTGATTATAAACCTTGTTTTCAGCTAATCATACTGTCTAATTTTGATTTTAGACCCTCGGTTTCGGTCAATAAATATTTTCTGTTGCTGCAGGTGGCCGACTGGGCAAAGATGGCGTTTTTCCTGTACGGCGGGGAGGCCCAGTACACCTACGGCGGGGGCGGGTTGGCCGGCGACCGACCCATGTTGCCCAGTAACATCGGGCCCTCAGGTTGGTTACCCCGCTCTTACACACCGACACCATCTCTGTATATCATAGGAAACATTGGCATGCCCGCATGTCATCGTATATGGCTGGTGTATATTGTAGATCAGTAGCCCGCATGTCATCGTATATGGCTGGTGTATATTGTAGATCAGTAGCCGATTTCATCAACATTGCAAAGTATACTTTTCTAGCAAAGTATACTTTGAGGGAGAAATTTTCAATTTAAGGATAAACTTATTAATTTTTATTTTACTGAATTTATTACATTATCACAGCCATTAATTCAGTATAATAATTCTGCATACTTTTAATCATCAAATATATGAAGTTGTTAGTTCTATATGAAATAATGCATTTCGGGAAAAATAAATGATTACTCCCTGAAAGTATACTTTGCAATGTTGGTGAAATCAGCTACAGATCTCCAGATAAGTTTTGCATCAAAAGTGTATTATACACCCAGATTTCCAATTCAATACATATTTTACTGTTACAAATGTATTATTCATTTCCTTCCTTTAATATTATTAAATAGGGAACAAATGATAAAAAATAAAACAAATTTAAAAATTCACTTATTTGAGCTGCAAAGAGCTTTTCAGTAAAGTTTCAACTTTATTTCAGTATTTTCGCTACTCGATTTGAAAAATCATTGTGTATTATCACATTGCTATGAGTATTGTGTACTCCCACTTTTGATAATCAATGCGTGTTGTGCTAAAATAAGTGCGTAACGTAATCAAATTTGCACCTTATCTGGAGCACTGGTAGATAGTCTACGCACGACTGCCATCTTGTAATGGCTGATACACCGCACGCACGCACGCGCGCGCGCGCGCGCACGCACGCACACCGTCACTCTCACGTCTACATAGTAGACATTTTCCCCACCTTGTATTAGCTGCCTGTAGATCATAGACATTTTCTAGACTTTACGTCCATTTACCTACAATAAACTGGATTTCCTTTTAACTGAGTTCTACATTCTGGGCATACTAGTGTATGAAAATGTATAAATATGTAAAGATTCTGACCATCGTAACTGCAGACAAGCTCGGAGTGGGTGACGGGTGAGAGCATGCGATGGGTAATTTAACGATCGGGATTCATCCTTACCGAAATACTGACTGGAGACATGGTTTGGCCCTCAGATACGTCTTTGGCATTCTTGTATGTGACAGTTGAATCTGTAGCCGATTTCATCAAAATTGCAAAGTATACTTATCTAGCAAAGTATACTTTAAGGGAGTAATCATTTATATTTTCCGAATTGCATTATTTCATATAGAACTAACGACTGCATATATTTGATGATATAAGTATGCAGAATTATTATACTGAATGTATTACATTATCAGTATAATAAAAATTAATAAATTTATCTTTAAATTGAAAATTTCTCCCTCAAAGTATACTTTGCTAGATAAGTATACTTTGCAATGTTGGTGAAATAGGCTGCAGATTATACCCCTATATGAGTATTACGAGTATTCGTAATCCTATTACTTTTAGGGATGGGGCCAAGTGACCGTGGACCTGACATTAGGACAGGTTATTCTAATTTCAAGGCTGAAGATATTTTATTTTTCGATGTAAATATTCTGTTCTGATTTTGGGATTTTCTCGCCATTGCAGTTGGTTAAATGCGGGATCGAACCCGTGGACCCAGCCTTAAATGACCCTATATGTTTGTACGCCATATGTTTGTAATCAACAAACAAACAAACAAACTGTGTATCAGGTTTACATTAGAATCTAAGCATGTTAACTCTTTTCATGATGAAGATACATAATGTCACAATTATACTTACCCGATACATTAGGATATATTGTCCGTGTTACATTCGCAACCCGAATTTAATAAGTGTCTAATAATCGACCTCCGGTTGATCATCTATATATACTCGGTAATCAGTCTGCTTCCTCAGTTATTTTTCCGTCGACATGAAGTTCGCACGTGTTCACGAAGAAATTAAAACAGAAGGATTGACGCACATATAAAAGTGTTATCGGATACAGGCTCTGACAAGGAGAAGCAGACTCCATCGTCTGTAAAGAAAATATCGGCTACGAAACAAACTGCAAAGTCGCGAAAGAAGAAAGAAAGTGGCTGTGACCAGTTCTTGGACGAAACCAGTTTCTCGGAAAAAAAGATGGATGAACGACTTAAAGCGGGAAAATCATCTATAGAAAACAATATTGACGAGAAATTAGATGGCTTCTGGAATAAGTTAGTAGATTTAATGACTACAAAACAAACTTAACCAGAAAACGTGTTACACAAGTCAGTACAGGACACCGTTTCTGTCGGTGGTGGTGAAGCCAGTACTTTGAATTTGCAAACAGGGAAGACACCGATTCTATCCCTCTCAAATTCATTGAGCCAACAGTTTGGGGTGTCAGACCCTATAGATGACTGTGATTTGGTGTCCCTACAACCTGGCCAGCAGGAAAGGAGGGATTTGTTGTCAGAGGATCAGCAGTCAGTACTGACAATAACAAGTGAAAATGAAAAGCAGTTTTCAAAATACAAATGTTCCGCAGAGGAAGGTGACAAACAGGATATTTTATTAGAAATGTTTGGCGAAGATGCGCAGACAGGAGACTAGCGGTTTGAAACTGGATTTTAGTGTACCTGCACTGGAGGTTACAGTTGTTGGTTGATTTGTTGGTGCAACGACATGGATCAAAGGCAGCTTTTGGCAAGTTCAAATCATTGTTCTCTCAGCCGATGAAAATTATTGAGAAGTTGTTTACTGCAAGTGCTGAAGTCGGACTCCCCAAATCTAGATACGGCAATCCAGATGGTGCGCGACATTTTCGCAATGACAAAATAGCTGGATCAGACGGCTAGGGCTGGAGCACTGCCCCACAAAGTGAGGCGATGTGTTATCATCACTGACACAGGATTGTTTGAATTCAAGGACTTGAAGGACAAGGCCTATTCAACACCACAGTCGGGTGATGGAATATTTAGCTTGGAATTTGAGAAGCTGTTCAGACAGGAAAAGAACGAAACAGCTACATGAATCATTGCTGTAATTGGGCAATAAATACAAACTCAAATCAATTGCAACACAAGACGGAGATTTCAAAAAGCCTAAAACTGAGCAAAGCACAGTATTAAACAGGTATTATGGCTACATTTAATGGAAAGACAATTGGTCTGGCCAGGCTAAGAAACAGCAGCGATCAACGGGACCGGCAGATGATGCACCCAGATCAAATAAGGCAGCAATTACTCCGGTAAGTAATTTTCGAGGATTTGCCAAACAGGTCAAATACAACAAACATTGACTCCGACAAACCGGTAATGATGTTGCGGCCAGAGATACCTGTGAGAGGTCGACTAAAATATTTTTTGAAAGAATGGCAAGACATAACATAACAGCTGTATTTGCTGTATATTTGGAGACCGGCATCAAAAGATCCAAATCACAAAATTCCCTTCACACATTTAAACGGTCATGGATTGGTGGTTGGAACAAAGAAATATGCTAAAAGGCATGTCTATAGAACAGTGGGCTGGCACAAAAACAATAACCACAGACGCATCGAAGACATGTTTCTATGGTCATGTGGGAAAGGAAATCTTCCAAGTTTCAGTGGTCAGTAGACGATCAAAAATTGCACATAAATACCTTAGAAATGAAGGCAGTACATTTGACAATACAAAACTTTCTTCCTCTGTTGAGAAACCACAAGGTGTTAATATGTTGCGACAACACAACAGTTGTGCAATATATCAACACACAAGGAGGGACCAAGTCACCAAAACTGTCTTATGCAACTTGGAATCTCTGCTATTTAGCACTGGAAAACAACATTCAATTGAAGGCAGTGCACATAGCAGGCAAACGGAACATTTTGGCAGACAGTCTGAGCAGACAGACAATTGTACCAACAGAATGGTTAAACAAATGGGTGGCAGAACAGATTTGTCTGAGATGGGGCCATCCAATGATAGATCTATTTGCATCTATAGACAATCTGAAAACACAAATTGTTTACACATGGAATGCACACCCAGCAGCGCTGGCAACAGATGCGCTGACAATATCTTGAGAAAAAATGATAGCATATATATGCCATTTGACTAATTCCCAAGGTAATCAATGATATGGAGCAATTCAATAGAGAATACATGTAGTAGGTTAGTACCGTGAATGGGAAATAGAGAATAGTAGGTTAGTGAATGGGAAATAGAGAATAGTAGGTTAGTGCCGTGAATGGGAAATAGAGAATAGTAGGTTAGTGCCTTGAATGGGAAATCGAGAATAGTAGGTTAGTGCCTTGAATGGGAAATAGAGAATAGTAGGTTAGTGCCTTGAATGGGAAATAGAGAATAGTAGGTTAGTACCGTGAATGGGAAATAGAGATAGTTAGGTTTGGAGTGCCGTGAATGGGAAAATAGAGATTATGTAGGTTAGTGCCGTTGAATGGGGAAAATAGAGAATAGAGGTTAGTGAAATGGGAAATCGAGAAGAGTGGTTAGTGCCGTGAATGGGAAATAGAGAATAGTAGGTTAGTGCCGTGAATGGGGAAAATGAGAATAGTAGGTTAGTGCCGTGGTTTGCCTTGAATGGGAATAGAGAATAGTAGGGTAGTGCCGTGGTGCCCGTGAATGGGAAATAGAGAATAGTAGGTTAGTGCCGTGGTGCCTTGAATGGGAAATAGAGAATAGTAGGTTAGTGCCGTGGTGCCGTGAATGGGAAATAGGAAAAGAATAGTAGGTTAGTTTGCCGTGGTGCCTTCCGTGAATGGGTAAAATAGAGAATTAGTAGGTTTTAGTGCCGTGAAATGGGAATAAATAGAATAGTAGGTTAGTGCCGTGAATGGGAAATAGGGAGAATAGAAATATAGGTTAGTGCCGTGAATGGAAAAAAATATCTGGCTGGCAAGGCTTTGGAAACGGGATGGGCGAGCTCTGCCGAGCACATACCGCTTCCGAGCCGCGCCAGATATTTTTCCCATTCACGGCACTAACCTACTATTCTATTTATCCCGTCAACACCTACTAATGGCTTTAAAATGCAAAACCAGCCACCGCACATATTCATACGCAGTGATTAGGTCGTATTGACAGGATATAAAAAATGTTTCACGGCACATACGCACTGTGTTGACGGGATAATACTGATTGCCTGACCCAATGGCCCAGGAGAAGCAGATCTTGGGACAATCTGTTAAGTCAACCAAAATCAAAATCAAATGGATGTTGTCGACAGTCAGTTCAGAACAAAGGAATTTTCAAAGGCAGATAGAAAGTTGCTCACCGCATCATATCGGGAGGGAACTAGGAAAGATTATTCTGTCAAATTCAAAAAGTTTGTTAGCTGGTGTGGTGAACAGAAAATTGATCCGTATGCAGCAACTATAGCTCGGTGCGAAGATTTTATAGCATATCTGTTCAATGAAGATCTACAATATCACACAATAGCTGGGTATAGATCGATGTTATCTTCAGTCTTAGAGCCGGTAGGCAAAATTCCTGTGGGACAACACCCGTATATCATAAGGCTGATGAAAGGGGTATTTAATTCAAGACCTCCGGTAACACAGATATTGTCTGCATGGGATTTACCAAAGGTCTTGTCATGGTTACAAGAATACCCGTTTGAACATATGCAGAAAACGTCATTAAAATATGTCACTTGGAAAAACATGTTTTCTGGTAGCTATTACAACACTTATAGTCTGTTTCACGAAACCTGCCCAAATTTTACGGCTATATAAACAATGCAAAAACAATATTTTTTTCGATAATATTAAATTAAAGCCAAATTTAAGAATGAGCCTTCTTTTTATTTCGTGAAATTTGGTCACATATTGGTTTTATTACGAAAAATTGATTTCTCTATGGTAATTTAACATGGGGGGAAAGGAGGTAGAGGACTTGTGGGAGGAGTCAAAAAAAACATTTTTTTTGGAAATTGACTCCGAAATCTAGCTAGATAGCTTGGAAATGATCTAACTAAGAAAACAAAAGTTAAATTTTAAAAATCGGTCCAGTATTTCTGAAATTCTAAAAAATTTCCCCATGTTAAATCCCCATAGACATCTTCACTCCGTGAAGATGTCTATGGCGATTTAACATGGGGAAATTTTGTTTTCGCAATAAAATCAATATTTGACCAAATTTCACGAAATAAAAAGAAGGCTCATTCTTAAATTTTCCTTTAATTTAATATTATCGAAAAAAATATTGTTTTTGAATTGTCTATATAGCTGTAAAATTTGGGCAGCTTTCGTGAAACAGACTATAGTGATTTACAGGCTCTAATGTTGGGAGTAGGTTCTGTGGCTGTTCAAGCAAAAGGTGTTCCTGTTGTTAGACATGGTTTGTCTAAACAAGATGGACCAAATCATACAAGTAGTAATATATTTGTTCCTTCTTTTACAGAGAAATGTACGGAAGCCCATTAGGGCCACTTCACTTTTTTTTAATTTCCATTTATTCCAAGATGTTTTCTTGAATTTTCAAGATCTTTTCTTGAATTTTAAGAAAAGAACTTGAAAATTCAAGAAAAGATCTCGAAAATAAAAGAAAGTATCATGAAAATTCAAGAAAAGATCTCGAAAATTCAAGACAAGATAAAAAAAAGTGAAGTGGCTTCCATAGAAATGAGACTGGACCCAAAGAGGTCGTTAGCCATTTATCTGCGAAGGACGGAACAGTTTAGAACAAGAGATGATAAAGATGAAGTCAGATTATTCATTAGTGTTAATCAACCACATTGTGCTGTGACAAGGCAAACAATTGCCAAATGGATTACGAATACTTTAAGATGACCAGAAGAAAGTTAAGCTCATTAGACAAGAGCAATTGGACCCTCATGGGGTTTATTTTAGAAGCAGCAAATTGGAGTAAATGCTCAACGTTTGCTCGCTTCTATTTGAAACAAGTGGATACACACGTACTGAAAGTGTAGATATCATTAGAATTTCTGTCGGGGTTTCTGGTGGATATGATTGGAAGAACAAGTACCAGCAGTACTACATCAGAATATGATACATGTGTTATGTATATACATTGTGTTTGAGAAATTGTGTTGTACAATGTGATACATAATACACAAATAGTGTTGTGAATATGATTGTAAATTGGGAATACACAAGCAGTGTTTGTAAATGGAAGTGTAAATAACGGTGAACATTGATACAAAATATACAGAGAATACTGGAAGTACAGGAGGGAGGAATACAGGGGGAGGAATACAGGAGGGAGGAATGGATACGTGGAAACGGTAACTCTTGCAATCTACTCCCGTACCGTCCGTAGCTAGCTACGGACGGTACGGGAGTAATTGCAAGAGTACACCCAATCCCACCAAACCCAGATCAAGGTAATATTAATGTATTGCTTTGTAATCATTCCAATGTACTTTCTGTATCGGGTAAATATAATTGTGAAATAAAATTGTAAAATTTGGTTACAAGTATATATTTTATGAATAATTATACTTACCCGATACGGATATCACCCACCCTCCTCCCCACTAATATTTGGTGATCGAACTTCGGTCGCCGGATATTACCGAGAAAGCAGACTGATTACTGAGTAAAATAGATAATCAACCGGAAGTCGGTTAGACGCTTATTAAATTCGGTCAGTTTTGTGAACTTAACACGGACAATATATCCTAATGTACTTTCCGTATCGGGTAAGTATTATTCATAACCAAATTTTACAATTTTTCTGACTGAAAATTTTTAATATTTTTATTTTTTTCTGCACATACATGTATGTATACGTTGTCACCACCATTCAAATGAGGATAACAGAAAAAAATGTTTATAAATTTCGATACCTGTGAATGGGTATTGAAGATGTAATGAGCTAAATCTATTTGTTGCTGCTTGATGCTTGGTTTTTAATTTAGATGTGTCCTTTTAATGACTAATACATGCGTGGCATAGGGTGTACAATGTTTGACATTTATATAGAAATCATTGATTTCCCATATAAGATTAGACATGTCTGCATCCTGACACCGTTATGTTGGACAAATACCATTTTGACATGTAACATATTGGTTGATGCTGTTGTTTGATGGCTTTGTAAGTTTAGCTCGATCCTGTGCATTTTGATGGATCTGTCAGTGTTCTATGTTTGTCCTGTGATGTAAAACACCAATCAATCAATAAATAAATCCTAACGAGACATGCCGGCTCACCTGGGGGTCGTTTCACTAAACTTTGTACGACTAAAATGTTCGTAAGTGCAAAATTATGATAGTCTGTAAATTTCACATCAATAATGTTTTCTTGTAAACAATTATTGGATTTACATTTATTGAGCATATGCTGCATAATGCAGCCTATGCGCAATAAATGTAAATCTATCAATTGAAATTTCCAGACGATCCTAGATTTGCACTTACGAACATTTTAGTCATACAAAATTTAGTGAAACAGACGCCAGGATCTACATTTTGCAATATAATGTAAGTATGTAGTGTTGAAACTGTTAGTTATTGATTGTGAACCATTTGAACTTAGAGTTAGAATCTAAGAATCTTTGAGTAATTTGGCATGCTTGCAATTGCTGTAGTTTAGTATGCTTGTTGAATGTTTGCATCTGTAATACAACGTACTAAAGGGTAACATTTTCCCACCAAAATGTGTACATATTACTATTCATTCAATACATTTAGCTTTTCATAAACCTTTCAATACCAACCAAATATGAGACACGCCATAGGATTATGTACCCTCCGACATCTACATAATTTCATGTTTACAAAATTTACAATATTTTTCATAAATTATAAATAGTCAAAATTTTGTCGTCTTTTGATACCATTTACGAAAAATATTCAAAATTTTGTAAGCGTATTTCATGAAATTACGCAGATGTCCGAAATCTCTCTAAACCGGACACATGGGAAGTCCCCAGGGTGTCAGGCTTAGAGAAGTTTCACTGTATATCAGGCATTTGATCATTCTGAGCCATAATTATGTGCTATGCGATCATGAACAGACATATTCACCTGAGATAAATGACCAAGAAACTCATAAAAAATAAGATCACAGGTGCTTTCTTGGTGTCTGGTTTAGAGGTTTCACTACAAAATCTCATGGCGTGTCTTGTATCAGATTTGGGCCTGTCTTCTACCTGAACAGTACATGAACCATAGATCGTGTCTGGATCTCAATCTCTCATTTCTCCAATATAAATATTTTAATGTCTCCCAACACACCTTGCAGTTCATCAGGCCTTGATACATTCTTAATTTTCCACTCGTCCAGATTGGTTATATTCTTATATGTTTTAATGTTTATGCCACACTATCTCTTCAAATTGCCGGGATGGGTTGTGGCCTAGGGATTAGAACACCTGACTTCCAATCCGGAGGTTGTGGGTTCAAATGTAACCTTAGGCATCAAAAATACTTTTCATAGTATACCCGTCCCACTGGAGACTTAAACTGTGGTCCTGTCTGTATATGACCTTAGCTGTTGGTGGGACATTAAACCCATTCACTTTCACTGTTCATTTTCTTAAAATAAATTGCCACTCATCCAGATCGAAAATTCACTCGCCAATATGAGCGGACGAGTGGATTTGTTACATATTTCATCTTATCAAAATGTACATTTATATTTACACACTTTAATAAGAGCATGTATTTATTCACTTTTGCATTTATAAACCGTCATTGATTGCAACTTCGGAGCACATACTTTGATCTCCGCACCAAACGACTTGATGCTCATGATTATCTGGGGCACGTCGGTTCTCACTAGCCCTTTCAACCTTAAATAACTAGAATAGACTCCATTTATAGTCCACTACAAAAGGGAGTGTCCCCCCCCACTTCAATCCGGAAAACGCTGTAGTGTTGAAAGGGCCAGCCTACACATTGCTAGTATTTGGTGCACTAGTCCAGGTGAATAACTAATTACATGTGTATCTGTACCTGTGCTTATAAAACCGGAGTACATACACATTTCTCATGCTCAAAATTAGGAAGTTTGATTAGTCGAGACTAGGTCTCGACCAATCAAACTGCCTGATTTTGATTACTAGTCTGCTTTTGATTACTAGTCTGTAGAATTGGGAAAGTTTACAATCTGTTTTCCTGACTGTAGCAGAGCTCCAGATAAGCTGCATATTTGCTTAAATACCCAATAAAAATTGTCAAAAACCCTATTGAAATCAGAAGTAGCGAGTATCAAAAAGCAATAAAAAATGTATGGTACCTTTATCATGCTGCAGAAGACAATAAACAGACCACAAATATAGCATATATTTCTTGAAATGACAAGATATGTTTTCATTTTGAAGCAAACTATTCAATAATTGCTGTCTGTTAATGTTTATTTTACCCAATTAAAATTTTGAAATACCCAATTGCTTCAGAAATGATTGTGACAATACATGTACTCAATTACTAATTCCTTATCTGGAACCCTGTGTAGCACGGTTGTTGTTATTGTACTCACACCATACTAACAGCGACCGGGTACCGGCATGTTTCTCCTGTAGGTGGTGGGGGCATGGGACCGGGAGCCAATAACACAATCGCGTACAGTCCCGCCGCCGGGAACCAGCACCAAAGCTTTTCTGCCTTCCCCACGCCTATGCCAGGTATACGTATGATAGAGCTGCTTACAGCTGGGCGACCACGGCAGGGATGTAATGTAGGGATAGGAAGCAGAGCTCCAGATAAGGCGTGTATTTTACAAATTTATTTTAGCTGAATACATTTTGATTGTCAAAAGTGGGAGTCCAAACTATGCTCAATAAATTACGCTTTGATTTTCAAAGTGAGACATAAACATGCTCTAATAAAATTGAAAATTCACTTATTTGACCACTGCTCAAATAAATTATTAAAACACAGCTCAAATAAGTGAACCTTCCACCTTGTGATTTGTTACCTGATTTATTCGCTATTTTTATTGGAAAAACATTTTAAAACCATTTGAAATCAGGAGGTGTCATATTGTTCAGACAGAAAGGCATGTTTATCTGGAGCGCTGATGAAGTAACACGAAATCTCACAATACCTGGTGTGTTCTTGCCATATGAGCTTGTAATTTTGTACCTAAGATCATGTGTGATTATACCCCCCGCAACGAGTTGTGGGGGGGTATACTGGAGTCAGGTTGTCCGTGCGTCCGCCTTGACGGTACTATACTTATGTCGCTAGCCCCACAGGGTTATGGACTTAGTAAAGGTTAGGGTTGGTTACAATTAGCCACCTAAAAATTCCTTTTATGTGGCTAAAAATCCTTTTATGTGGCTAATATTTAACATGTGATAAGCCACATAAGTATAGTACCGTAAGAACGTCCGTCCGTCCGTCCGTCCGTCCGTAAACTTAACATCAGAGAAATATTGTTATAACTTCTATTTCCTTCATCTAAAATGCTTAATATTTCACACATGCATTCCTGTAAGGCTCTACTACCATGCTGTGCCAAATCCACGACCGTCCAACCCCCGCTGATCCCATGGTCAAGGTCAAATACTTAGTCTCTTTACAAAACTTAACATCAGAGAAATATTGTTATAACTTCTATTTCCTTATCTAAAATGCTTAATATTTCACTCATGCATTCCTGTAATGGCTCTACTACCATGCTGATGCCAAATCCACGACCATACCAACCCCACGCTGATCCAGGTCAAGGTCAAATAAATACTTAGTCTCTTTACAAAACTTAACATCGAGAAATATTGTTATAACTTTCTATTTCCTATCTAAAATGCTTAATATTTATTTCACTCATGCATTCCTGTAAGGCTCTACTACCATGCTGTGCCAAATCCACGACCGTCCAACCCCCGCTGATCCCATGGTCAAGGTCAAATACTTAGTCTCTTTACAAAACTTAACATCAGAGAAATATTGTTATAACTTCTATTTCCTTATCTAAAATGCTTAATATTTCACTCATGCATTCCTGTAAGGCTCTACTACCATGCTGTGCCAAATCCACGACCATCCAACCCCCGCTGATCCCAAGGTCAAGGTCAAATACTTAGTCTCTTTACAAAACTTAACATCAGAGAAATATTGTTATAACTTCTATTTCCTTCATCTAAAATGCTTAATATTTCACACATGCATTCCTGTAAGGCTCTACTACCATGCTGTGCCAAATCCACGACCGTCCCAACCCCCGCTGATCCAAGGTCAAGGTCAAATACTTAGTCTCTTTACAAAACTTAACATCAGAGAAATATTGTTATAACTTCTATTTCCTTATCTAAAATGCTTAATATTTCACTCATGCATTCCTGTAAGTCTCTACTACCATGCTGTGCCAAATCCATGACCGTCCAACCCCCGCTGATCCCAAGGTCAAGGTCAAATACATGGTCTCTTTACAAAGCTTAACACCAGAGAAATATGTTATAACTTCATCTAAAATTCTTAATATTTCATGCATGCATTCCTCTAAGGCTCTACTATCATGCTGTGACATATCCCTGCTGATCCCAAGGTCAATATCACATACTTAGTCTCTTTACAAAACTTAACATCAGAGAAATCGGTTATAACTTCTATTTCCTTGCTCGGATCTGCTTCACATTCACGTTCGTGCTGGCCCCACTAAGCCCAGAGTCAAAGTCACAAACCCACACACTTGGACAATTTTACATATTTAGAGGTACCTGGGCCCACGCGGGGGTATTCCGTAAGCCTCGCTTACTGACCAATCTAGTTTTTCATGAAACTGTGATATTCTTTGTAAATGATGTCGAAAGATGACAAAATTTTCATAGCAAACGCAGAATATTGATGAAAATTTCGTCAACTTTTGATGTCATTCATGGAAAATATCGTAAATTTTGTAAATATTTTTCATGAGAAATCACTCGTGTCTTTGGGTACATAATCACATGGCGTGTCTCATATATGTATGGCAGTGCCGTCGTCCAGCCAGGCCCCTGGGGCGTGAGATTATATAACCGGATATTCTTCTTCCCCAGTGGAGGCGACATTTCTGGCAGTGACTGGAGAAATGGGGCTTATCAATTTTGCAACCAGTGTAGATCCAGATCAGCCTGTGCATCTGCACAGTCTGATCAGGATCTACACTGTTCGCCATTCCATCAATTAAACACACATCATTTCTCCAGTCACAGCCACATACCAGTGTTACCTATTGTCTATCCAATCACAAATATTGGGACTCGTGAAACTTTTAAACCATAATCAATGAAGGTTCCATACGTATGAGCCAGCCTTCTTTGTGGTGTTTCGATACACAAAATGTTTTGGATTTTTTATTCAATCCCATGTGTTGGATTGTCTCCCCCTTTTTTATTTAAATTACAATAATTATTTTATAACTTGTAAAATGTAACATGTGAATGCTTTATACTTGGTATGTAGCTTCCTTGTCTTGTGTGCAAAGATCTGACACATGGGTTATGAATTATCTCCCTCTTTCAGACTTTCCGTCAAAGCAGCAGCTAGGGCATCCGTGTTTTATGAACACATTGTCTAGTCTGCTCTGATTTCTTGCAGACCCTAGTTTTTGGCAAGCCGTTAAACACCATTAATTAAATAATTAAATTTTTGTAGACAATATTTATTGTGCAAGCAATACTCAGTAGTTCATGCTTGCTTCCTTCTTCAGTTTTCACTCACACTTTGTGACTTTTGCTTGTGTAGACTAATATCTCACTTCTCATTATTATGTACCCCGTAAATATATTTGGTGTACATATAGTCGCTCCCTTGTTTGTCTGCTCGTTTGTGTTGTTTGTTTGTTTGCCTTTCCGAGATTTGCTTTAACGTTTTCGGCTACCTACTATCTCTGTCTCTGTTGGATTGGCTTGAAATTTCATATGCGTATAGGTCATCATTGGAATTATTGGTCATCATTTGACTTATAGGTCATCATTGGACTTATTGGTCATCATTGGACTTATAAGTCATCATTGGACTTATAGGTCAGCATTGGACTTATTGGTCATCATTGGACTTATTGGTCATTATTGGGCTTATAGGTCATCATTGGACTTATTAGTCATCATTGGACATATCGGTCATCATTGGACTTATTGGTCATCATTGGACGTATTGGTCATCACTGGACGTATAGGTCACCATTGGACTTATTGGTCATCACTGGACGTATAGGTCATCATTGGGCTTATAGGTCATCATTGGACGTATTTGTCATCATTGGACGTATTGGTCATCACTGGACGTATAGGTCATCATTGGACTTGTAGGTCATCATTCTTATTTGCATTCTGTCGCCCCATACAGCTCCTGTACTCAAGATCAGAATGACTTTTGACAAATTTGCTTTCAAGTTGTTGAGGGATACGTCTCCCCATCAGTGGTACTGATTTCTTGATTGTCTGTGCATATGGGCAACATACTTTGGAGCTAGTTTGTTTACTCGTGTCAAGTTGCTGTGACAGACACCGGTCATTCTCTCCGCTTCAATGGGAGAGCACCGGAATGCTCAATCCATCCTTCACGATTCATACCTTAACCCTTTCAACACCACAGGCGTGTATAGTGTCGATGGCAAAACGTGTAGATACAGATGAGCCGGCTCGTGGCGAGTCGTCTCGTCAGGATCTGCACTTTTTGCAAGTAATTTTCATATTTTTGACAAACAAAAACAGCCCCGTTTCATAAATGGACGAGTCTGAAAATCATTTTGTAACTGGTAGGTTGCAAAATTAACATCAACATGCATTCCAGTTACTTAGGGGTGAAAGGGTTAACAGAGAATCTTACTGGCAGTCACACTTCGGGCCAAGTGATCCCGTGTAGTAAGGGTGCCTGGCACCGGATCACTGTTTTTGTTGTAATTTAGCTTCAGTGTATTTCCATCTTACTGCCCTTTTGATGAGACGCGGAATGTTGACTCTGTCTCTATATGACCTGTAGCCCATTTCATCAGCATAGCAAAGTATACTTTGAGGGAGAAATTTTCAATTTTATGATAAATTTATTATTTTTTATTATACTGAATTTATTACATTATCACAGCCAATTTGGCTGTGATAATGTAATAAATTCAGTATAATAATTCTGCATACTTTTAATCATGAAATATATGCATTTGTTAGTTCTATATGAAATAATGCATTTCGGGAAAAAAGAAATGATTACTCCCTCAAAGTATACTTTGCTAGATAAGTATGCTTTGCAATGTTGATGAAATCGGCTACTGAGCTGTTGGTGGAACATTTACCCTTTCACCCCTAACTGGTATGGTCTCTTCCATGTAAACTTTTGAACTAATCCATTAATCAAAAAAGGGTGTTTTGAAAAAACAAATCAGAAAATATTCACAAACTGTGCAGATCCTGATGAGACGGCTCGTTACGAGCCGGATTATCTGGATCTACACTGTTTGCAAACATGGGGAAATCGGTTTGTAGTGTTGTAACGATAAACCACATTTCACATTCCCCGCTCGTACAGGCATGCACCCGACCCAGACATCGACCCCAATGGCGGCGGCGTTTGGTGGCCAGTCGATGTACCACCCGACATCCAGCATGCCCGGCTTCATACAGGACGTGACCTTCTCCGGCAAACACAACGGCATCTGTCTCTACATGGCCAGGATCCTCAGGTACAATAACACCAGTTCTCTGGCAAACACAACAGCATCTGTCTCTACATGGCCAGGATCCTCAGGTACAATAACACCAGAGAGGATCCTCAGGTACAATAACACCAGTTCTCTGGTAAACACAACGGCATCTGTCTCTACATGACCAGGATCCTCAGGTTCAATAACACCAGTTCTCTGGCAAACACAATGGCATCTGTCTCTACATGGCCAGGATCCTCAGGTACAATAACACCAGTTCTCTGGCAAACACAACGGCATCTGTCTCTACATGGCCAGGATCCTCAGGTACAATAACACCAGTTCTCTGGCAAACACAACGGCATCTGTCTCTACATGGCCAGGATCCTCAGGTACAATAACACCAGTTCTCTGGCAAACACAACGGCATCTGTCTCTACATGACCAGGATCCTCAGGTTCAATAACACCAGTTCTCTGGCAAACACAACGGCATCTGTCTCTACATGGCCAGGATCCTCAGGTACAATAACACCAGTCCTCCGGCAAACACAACGGCATCTGTCTGTACATGGCCAGGATCCTCAGGTACAATAACACCGGTTCTCTGGCAAACACAACGGCATCTGTCTCTACATGGCCAGGATCCTCAGGTACAATAACACCAGTCCTCCGGCAAACACAACGGCATCTGTCTCTACATGGCCAGGATCCTCAGGTTCAATAACACCAGTTCTCTGGCAAACACAACGGCATTTGTCTCCACATGGCCAGGATCCTCAGGTTCAATAACACCAGTCCTCCGGCAAACACAACGGCATCTGTCTTTACATGGCCAGGATCCTCAGGTACAATAACACCGGTTCTCTGGCAAACACAACGGCATCTGTCTCTACATGGCCAGGATCCTCAGGTACAATAACACCAGTCCTCCGGCAAACACAACGGCATCTGTCTCTACATGGCCAGGATCCTCAGGTTCAATAACACCAGTTCTCTGGCAAACACAACGGCATTTGTCTCCACATGGCCAGGATCCTCAGGTTCAATAACACCAGTTCTCTGGCAAACACAACGGCATCTGTCTCTACATGGCCAGGATCCTCAGGTTCAATAACACCAGTTCTCTGGCAAACACAACGGCATCTGTCTCTACATGGCCAGGATCCTCAGGTTCAATAACACCAGTTCTCTGGCAAACACAATGGCATCTGTCTCTACATGGCCAGGATCCTCAGGTTCAATAACACCAGTTCTCTGGCAAACACAAATGCATCTGTCTCTACATGGCCAGGATCCTCAGGTTCAATAACATCAGTTCTCTGGCAAACACAACGGCATCTGTCTTTACATGGCCAGGATCCTCAGGTACAATAACACCAGTCCTCCGGCAAACACAACGGCATCTGTCTCTACATGGCCAGGATCCTCAGGTTCAATAACACCAGAGAATATGGCCAGGATCTTCAGGTACAACAGGCAAAACAATATAAATATAGTTATAGTTCACATATTGAATAATCTAATTTCTATGCTCGCTGGAAAATAATTCATTAAATATTCCATATATGAAGACAAGCCATGTGATTTTGTACACAAGAAGATGTGCGTTATTTACGAAATTTGCATTATTTTCCGTAAATCATGTCGAGTTGATGATGAAATATAGAATTCCGCATTTACTATGACAATTTTGACATGATTTATCTAAAATATCACCGTGTCTAATGTCTGTTGCACGTTTTGCTGCCGACATTCTTTTGGCTATTAAGCACAGTAAATGTTAAAAGAAATTGAATATTAGTAATTTTTCATCAATAACAAAAAGTCACCCTCCTCAAAAAAAAATGTTTGACGATATTCCATCAAATATTAATTTTATTGCGAAAAATCCAATTTTCCTATGGGAATTTAATATGGGACAAAACGTAGGTGGAGAGTGACGAGAAGAGTAAAAAAACAAAAACAAATTGGAAATTGACTCCGAAACTTGGCTAGATAGCTTGGACATTATGTAACTAAGAAAACAACGGGTAGATTTTGAAAAAAAAGTCTAAAACTGTTTTTAAAAATATATATATTTTTAGCGCACATGTTAAATTCCCGTAGGAAAATAGTTCTTTTGCAATAAAACCAATATTTGATTGAATTTCATGAAATATTTTTTTTGAGGAGGGTGACTTTTTTGTTATTGATGAAAAAGTAATTAAATGTACATTTAAATATTTTTAGATTTAATGTGTTAAAAACCAAACTTTTGTCGACAAAAAAAACGTGGAACAGACAATAAATTGTGTTCATCCGTATTTCAGACCAATCTGGGAGATGATGGTAACCAAGGACTACCCGTGTCAAACTCCGGAGGGCTTGAAAAACTACGTGAGTTACCAAACTCAGCATCACAGGCTCTTTTGTGGTCTGCCGTGACAAAAATGGGGGCTTTGTATCTTGACTACCGTAACAGCCCTAAATATTCAGACACCATTCGTTTTGGGAAACCCCTATAAAAAAAGGGGTTTCCCAAAACAAATAGTATCCAAATACCTTATTATTGTGATAAAGCCAACAGCAATCATACTAACCATAAATATTGGACAACAAATATTTATGTGTCAGAGCTCCAGATAAGCTGCGTATTTGCTTAAATACCCAATTGAAATCAGAATAGTGAGTATCAAAAAGCAATAACAATTTTGTGGTACCTTTATCATGCTGCAGAAAATAATAAACAGACCACAAATATAGCATATTTTTCTTATTTTTCATGAAAACACATCTTGGCATTTCATTAGAATTGTCTCCAAGGAGACAATTCTAATGAAATGCCAAGACATGCTTTCATTTCGAAGCAAACTATTCAATACTTGCTATCTGCTGATGTATAAACAGTAGTATGATTTTATTTTACCCGATTAAAATTATGAAATACCCAAATGATGGAGTGAAAATACTCAATTACTAATTCCTTATCTGGAGCGCTGTGTGTGCTTCCTAGAATAAATACTGTCCGAATATTTAGGTTATTATGGTATTCATTATAGGAATGAATGGCCTTTTTGTGGAATTTATCGGGGTATAAACTTGGAAAAGTCGCGGGAATACTGGACGAAGGCCGGAAGGCCTCGTCCAGTATTCTCGCGACTTTTCCAAGTTCATATCCCCGATAAAGTCCACAAAAAGGCCATTCATTCCTTATAATTCCAGCATTTGAAATAAATTCATCAAGAAAATGTGTTTATTTTCCGTTTTCATAAGAATTATTTTAACTGCTCCTGACGGTTACGGAAAGTAGTTCGGCATGGGAGTTTACTGGGATATAAATTTTGGACAGAGACTTGCTACGGACCAATCAAATGTTAGGAAATTGTGTAAATATTTTTGAGCTGGAATTATTGGTGGGTGGCAGGTGGGAGTATGCGATGGGTAATTTAACGATCGGGGTTCATCCTTACCGGCCCTCACATACGCGTTTGGCATTTTGTATGTGACAGTTGGATCTGGTTATACCCCTTATGTGAGTATTACGATTATTCGTAATCCTATTTTAGGGGAAGGGGCCAGGTGACTTTGGTGTGGTATGGAACTGGCTCTAATTTCAGGGCTGATATATTTGTTCTCCATGTGAATATTCTGTTCTGATTTTGGGATTTCCCCCCCCCCCCCCCAATGCAGCAGGTTAAAATGGGATTGAACCCGTTTGCCCGGCCTTACATGACCTTAGCTGTTGACAGGCCGTTAAACACCAATAAACAAACAAACAAACACCCCAACATTGGCGTCCTGGGGGCCGTTTCACTAAACTTCGTACGACTGAAATGTTCGTAAGTGCAAAAATATGATAGTCTGTAAATTTCACATTAACAATGTTTTCTTGTTAACAATTATTGGATTTACATTTATTGAGCATAGGCTGCATATTTGAGAATTTCGTTTACAATTGAATAACACTGACAAATACTGAAGATATTGATGAGAACATTACGAGCTGGATCATCTGGATCGACATTGTTTGCAAATGTTGGCTTTATCGTGTGTACGATCGAAAGGGTAAAATTCTTGTTTCAAAAAATTAATTGTTTTCCAGCTGACCTGCAACTTTGCGTCTGAAGACCTCGGCTTTGTGTTGGAGAACATGCGAGAGTTGTCCGACTTTGTCGACTTCAACTCGAAGTTTGATTCCGGCCCATCGGACACCGGGTGAGTATGTGATGACAGAGCTCCAGATAAGCTGCGTATTTGCTTAAATACCCTATTAAAATTGCCAAAGACCCAATTGAAATCCGAAGTAGCGAGTATCAAAAAGCAATAAAAAAT
The DNA here is from genome assembly GCA_029237695.1 of Conchocele bisecta. Lineage (NCBI taxonomy): Eukaryota > Metazoa > Mollusca > Bivalvia > Lucinida > Thyasiridae > Conchocele > Conchocele bisecta. The sequence continues at coordinate 123,641,437 of CM055268.1, read as the reverse complement.
TTGTGGGACATTTATCATACTGCAGAAAACAATAAACAGACCACAAATATAGCATATTTTTTTCTTATTTTCCAATAAACACATCTTCATATTTCATTAGAATTGTCTCCAATGTCTTATTGGACTGAATAAACACTGAGTAATAACTGTTTGCCTCAGTTTAATCTCTTTCTGTTGCTTGCCTAGATATTTATTGTCATATGTGGATGCGACTGGAGAAATGGGGCTTATCAGTTTTGCGACCAGTGTAGATCCTGATTAAATGCATTATGCAACACTCCAGTCGCCTGCTAATGAGCTATATTACTTGTGACAAGCATAACGGATGGTGTGTCACTGGTCACAAAACTCGTAAGCCCCATTTCTCCAGTCACAGCCACATATGATGTAGGAGAATAATGTCATTAGAAAATGTAAGCAAGTCCATGTTCATTCCATTGAAAACTGGTACGAGGGGCCTTCTAATTTCAGAGCTGAATATATTATTTTTTTCTGTAAATATTCAGTTCTGATTTTGGGATAGTCCCCCATCACAAGTGGTAACATATGGGATTCGACCTCATTAACTATTTAAAACATATGGGATTCAAAAGTGGGTAGCATGTTGTATGTGATGGGTAATTTAACGGGGTTCATCCTTACCGGAATCCCGACTGGAGACCTGTAGCCTATTTCACCAACATTGCAAAGTATACTTTTCTAGCAAAGTATACTTTGTCAGAGGGAGAAGTTTTCAATTTTAGGATAAATTTATTAATTTTTATTATACTGAATTTATTACATTATCACAGCCAATTTGGCTGTGATAATGTAATAAATTCAGTATAATAATTCTGCATACTTTTAATCATGAAATATATGCAATTGTTAGTTCTATATGAAATAATGTATTTCGGGGAAAATAAATGATTACTCCCTCAAAGTATACTTTGCTAGAAAAGTATACTTTGCAATGTTGATGAAATAGGCTACTGGTTTGGCCCTCGCATACGTATTTGGCATTTTGTATTTGACAGTTGAATCTGGTTACACCCCTTATGTGAGTATTATGATTATTCGTAATCCTATTTTATGGGAAGGGGACAAGTGACTCTGTTGTGGTATGGACCTGGCACCAGGTCAGGTTATTCTAATTTCAGGGCTGAATATATTTTTTATCGAAATAAATATTCCGTTCTGATTTTAATATTGTAATATTTTCACCCCAATGCAGCAGGTTAAAATCGGATCGGACACATTTGCCCTGTCTAAAAGGACCGTAGCTGCTGATAGGCCGTTAAACACCGTTAACTCAAATCAAGTCAAAAAGTTGTGATACGTAGACTGTATATTTTCAATGCTCATTCAAGCAACTTTCATTATTCGACATATCTGCAATATATTGAAAATGTATAAATATACAGTTATTATGTAATCGGTTATTAGATAACAGACACCTGCAGGGCTCCAGATAAGGAATTGGTAATTGAGTATTGTCACTCCATCATTTCTGAAACAATTGGGTATTTCAAAATTTTAGTTGGGTAAAATAAAATCACACTACTGTTTACACATCAACAGACAGCAATTAGTGAATAGTTCGAAATGAAAACATGTCTGGATATTTCATTACAATTGTCTCCTTGGAGACAATTCTAATGAAATACCAAGATGTGTTTTCATGGAAAATAAGAAAAATATGCCATATTTGTGGTCTGTTTATTGTTTTCTGCAGCATGATAAAGGTACCACACAATATTTATTGGCTTTTGATACTCGCTACTTCTGATTGCAATTGGGGTTTTGGCAATTTTAATTGGGTGTTTAAGCAAATACACAGCTTATCTGGAGCTCTGCACCTGTAAAATTGAGGAAAGAAATGCGAAGATTATTGCTCAATAAAGGCAAAAGATACAGACTCTGTATCAGAACATTTTGAGCGCCCCTTGTACAAAAACGTGACCTTATGAATCAGAGCTCCAGATAAGGTGCATATTTCACACACTTATTTAGCAGACTACGCATTGATTATCAAAAGTGGGAGTACAAAATACTCACGGCAATGTGAAAATACGGTACACATGATTTTCAAATTGAGCTGTTTGCTTTTTGCAGCTCAAATAAGTAAATATTTTAATTTCTTTTATTTTTTTATCATGCGTGTTCCATTCTTAGTAAGGAAGACAATCAACAATACATGTGTAAAAGTAAAATACGCATTGAATTTGAAGTCTGGGGATGTAATACTCTTTAGATACAAAACTTATCTGGAGCCCTGTATGAATGCAGTGTTATATTGCAGCAGCCTGGCCGGTGTTCCATACACACCACACCGCTACATGATGGGCCACGTGGACGACCAGACAAGGAGGAAAATGCAAGGTACCACAAACCTGACCCTAACCTTCACCCTAACCATCATGCAAACACTAACCCCGACGCTAACCATAACTCAGCGCTCCAGATCAACTTTGTGAGTGCTACCCCCTGACCCCGGCCTGAAATGACCTTAGCTGTTGATAGGCCGTTAAATACCAATAAATCAAATCTACCTTCTGATTTCAAATTAAATGCATATTTTTTTATGCTCTACTACCATGCTGTGCCAAATCCACGGCCGTCCAACCCCCGCTGATACCAAGGTCAAGGTCAAATACTTAGTCTCTTTACAAAACTTAACATCAGGGAAATATGTTATAGCTTCTATTTCCTTCGTCTCAAATGCTTAATATTTCACACATGCATTCCTGTAAGGCTCTACTACCATGCTGTGCCAAATCCACGACGTCCAACCCCCGCTGATCCCAAGGTCAAGGTCAAATACTTAGTCTCTTTACAAAACTTAACATCAGAGAAATATGTTATAACTTCTATTTCCTTCATTGAAAATTCTTAATATTTCACTTGTGCATTCCTCTAAGGTTTTACTATCATGCTGTGACATATCTACGACCGTCCTACCCCCGCTGATCCCAAGGTCAAGGTCACATACTTAGTTTCTTTACAAAACTTAACATCAGAGAAATATGTTATAACTTCTATTTCTTTCATCGAAAATTCTTAATATTTCATGCATGCATTCCTCTAAGGCTCTACTATCATGCTGTGACAAATCCCCGCTGATATCGAGGTCAAGTTCACATACTTGGTCTCTTTACAAAACTTAACATCGGAGAAATCGGTTATAATTTCTATTTCCTTGCTCGGATCTGCTTCACATTTCACACATGCATTGCTCCAATGGACCTCTACCACCCTGTGACAAATTCACGTTCGTGCCGCCCCCGCTAAGCTCAGAGTCACGGTCACAAGCCCACACACTGGGAAATTATTTTACATATTTAGGGGTACCTGGGCCCATGCGGGGGGGGGGGGGGGGGGGGGGGTTGGGGGGGGGTTGGTATTCCGTAAGCCTCGCTTACTGACCAATCTAGTTACAAATGGATTAATAGCTTGATTTTGTCGACGGATATAAATTTTCTAAATTTGCTTGTTTCTTTAAATGAAATTGCTATTCAATCATCACACAGGTGAGATCCTCTAGACTATATATTAAATATTAGTGTATTTTAAATAAATTTCAGAGTGTTTATCAGGGCTCCAGATAAAGAATTAGTAATCGAGTAGAGTCACTCCATCATTTCTGAAGCAATTGGGTATATTTCAAAATTTTAATTGGGTAAAATAAAATCACACTACTGTTTACACATCAACAGACAGCAATTATTGAAAAATTTTCTTCGAAATGAACACATGTCTTGGAATTTCATTTGAATTGTCTCTCCCTGGAAACAATTCTAATGAAATATCCAAGATGTGTTTTCATGGAAAAATAAGGAAAATATGCTATATTTGTGGTCTGTTTATAGTTTTCTGTACCACACATTTTGTATTGCTTTTTGATACTCACTACTTCTGTAGCCTATTTCACCAACATTGCAAAGTATACTTTAGTAGCAAAGTATACTTTGAGGGAGAAATTTTCAATTTTAGGATAAATTTATTAATTTTTATTATACTGAATTTATTACATTATCACAGCCATTATGGCTGTGATAATGTAATAAATTCAGTATAATAATTCTGCATACTTTTAATCTTGAAATATATGCATTTGTTAGTTCTATATGAAATAATGCAATTTCAGGAAAAATGAATGATTACTCCCTCAAAGTATACTTTGCTGGTAAAGTATACTTTGCAATGTTGATGAAATAGGCTACAGATTTCAATTGGGGTTTTGGCAATTTTAATTTGGTATTTAAGCAAATACGCAGCTTATCTGGAGCTCTGTCTATACATTTTTGTTGACTAACTGCACAGAAGTTCATTCACTAAAAACATGGAAATGTTCAATTTAGAGGTCCTAATTGGATCTGGGGCATCGACTACACAATGGCAATGTCAACTGTATTATACAGTTATTACTGCAAATTATAAACATACCATTGGTAAATTTAATATCACATGATAGCCTCCCTCCCGAAGTGTTGTTTTTATCCCACCGAGTGTTTGTTGTTTTATCGTATTGGGTTTCTGATGTTACCAATAATTATATTAAAGTTGTGATCACATAATCCTCTATGATGCTGTGGCAAATCCATGACCTCCCACCCCGCTAACCCCAAGGTCACAGACTTGGTGCATTCTCAAAACTTGATTCATAGATTTTTTTGATATTGCTCTCATGCATTCCTTGGTTGTTTCTCTATCATGTTATTACAAATTCTTGACCCTCTGACCCCAGCTAGTGCCAAGGTCAAGGTCACAGACTAAAAACATAACATTGGGGAATGTTTTTTAATTTTTGTCGAGCCCGCTTGCGGAAAGCGAGACATAGTGCGTCCTGTCCAAAATATGCGTTAAAAGTTTTTAAATACCTTATATCTCTGTCGTCAAACTCAATGCGTATTTACTTTTTACAAATGGATTATTGATTTTATTCATTATTAAACAGGGGAGCAAATGATTAAAACATGAAACCAATTTAAACACGCACTTATTTGAGCTGTAGAAAGCAAACACGGCAACTAAGTACATTTTCAACTTTATTACAGTATTTTCACTACTCAATTAGAAAATCAATGCATATTTTCATATTGCTGTGAGTATTTTGTCCCCACTTTTGATAATCAATGTGTATGAAGCTAAATTAAGTGCGTAAAATACGCCAATACACACCTTATCTGGAGCTCTGCATTTTTTGTAATTTGTCCTACCATACCAATGTAACCGAGGCCCAGAATGTACCTTTTCCTACTAATGTCACAAATTACCTACCATAATAACCCTAAATATTCAGACACCATCTATGAAAATAAATAATTCCAGCACAAAAATATTTACACAATTCCCTAACATTTGATTGATCCGTAGCAAGTCTCTGTCCAAAATTTGTATCCCAGTAAACTCCCATGCCGAACTACTTTTCATAACCGTCAGGCGCAGTTCAAATAATTAGTTAAAGAAAACGGAAGATAAACATATTTTCTTGATGAATTTATTTCAAATGCTGGAATTATAAGGAATTAATGGCCTTTTTGTTGAATTTATCGGGGATATAAACTTGGAAAAGTCACGGGAATACTGGACGAGGCCTTCCGGCCTTCGTCCAGTTTTCCCGCGACTTTTCCAAGTTTATACCCCGATAAATTCCACAAAAAGGCCATTCATTCCTATAATGAACTCCCCACAAAAGTGACCTTCCCAGTATGTATGGTTAGTATGACTGTTGTGGTCTAATCACAATAACAATGTATTTGTACACAAATTGTGTCCGAATATTATTTTAGGTAAATACGATAATACATTTTTACGACCATTGCCATTTTCACCAATTGCAGCGGAGGCCCAGAAGATGGAGAAGCTATCACTGCAACACCTCCAGGAACTGATCCACCGCGTCGAGGAAGTTCTCGGTCTACTGAAAGCCCTCGTCGACCACCAGTTCCACATATTGGCCGATACCCTCACAAAGGTACACGGTCGATCTCTGTCCGCTGTGTCCGAACACTTCTAAAAAGGATTTATTAGGCAACTCGCTATGCATTGGTGAACCTCGGAATTCCTATTTATACCCCACAAATTGGCGGGTATATAGGAGTCGGTGAGGTCAGTCGGTCTGTTAGAAAATTTGTTTCCGCTCTGTATCTTCTAAACCGATGAATGGATTTTCAAATAATTTGCCACAAATATTTGCCTTGATGAGACGATGTGTCACGTTTGATACCCATATGACTGACTATATGACTATGTCCAAGGTCAAGGTCACTTAAGAGGTCAAAGGTTGTTTCCATTTTTGTCCTGCCTGCTTTTAATAGCAGAAGCGAGACATATGCATAGCTTTCCCATCGGCGGCGTCTGCATCAACAATTCACGTTAAGTTTTTGCGTTTAGCTCACTTTCCAGAAAATTATAAGTCCTACGACCTCCATATTTGGTACACATCAACACTGTGGTGTAACCATCTCACACAGAGGGAGCCCATGTGACCTTGACCTACTTTTCATGGTTTATTGACCTACATTTCACACGCATTCAATGTTAAGTTTTTGCATTTAGCTCAAGTTTCTGGACCTATTTTTCACATGTTTCTAAAACTTAATGCTCAGGTTAATTTGTTGTAACTTCTGTTTCCCTCAATGGAATGCTTTAATATTCCATACATGCATTTCAAAACAACATCTTGCATCATTCTACAGAAAGCCCATGGTGCCCGCTAACCCCAAAGGTCAAGGTCACAGGCTTAGAAAATTCTGGGTTTGGAAAACTTTTTACAAATGCATGTATGAAATATTAAAACTTAACTCTCGGTTTAATTTATTACAACTTCTGTTTCCCTTGATGGAATACTTTAATACTTCTTGGGTATAAACTATAGCAACATCCGGCATGATTCTACATGAAGCCCATGGTGCCAGCTAACCCCAAGGTCCAGGTCACAGGCTTAGAAAATGCTCAGTTTTGAAACCTTAATGCTTGGTTTAATTTATTGGAACTTCTGTTTCCCTCGATGGAATGTTTTAATATTTCATACTTGCATTTGAAAGAACATTCCACATCATCTGCAGAAAGTTCATGGTGTTCGGTAACCCAAGGTCAAGGTCACGGATTTCAAAAATGTCTAGTATAGAAATTTAGCATCAGTGGCAGGAGATTGTTTTTTTTTTTAGCTTATATTTAACGGCGGCACTGGCTCTAGGACCTTGCATGCCGTCTCCCAAGAATGGGAGAAAGAACGGAGGTAGAGATTTTTGAGAGAAGCCGGTAATTCGTATTTACAGAGCAACTACGAATTATCGGTACCCATTTACAGCTGGGTGACCTGGAGCAGTGTGGATAAAGTGTCTTGCTCAAGGACACAACGCACGCCGCTAGTCAGGCTCGAACCCACGACCCTTGGATCAGTAGTCCGACACACTAACCATTACGCCACGGCGCTCCACTAAGGAGATACATGTCGTTGGTGGTATTCTTGTTTGTGTTTAGCTGTGTTTGTTGGAAAATAAGTGTTTTGGTTTCAGTTTATTATCCCCTCGCGTAGCGAAATGGGGATATAGGGATGCAAAAGTTGTCTGTTAGTCCACCTGTCCATCACAAAAATTAACATTGGGGTTAATCTGCAATAATTTCTGTTTCCATGTCATAGGTGCCTTTTGGAACATCATTCTAAAGAAAATGTATGCTACTCGCTAACCCCAAGGTCAAGGACTTAGAAAATGTTTTGTTTCAAAAACTTTACACTCCATTATAACTTCTCTTTCCCTCAATGGAATGCTTTAATATTTCATATGTGTAGTTTTAACAACATCTCGCATCATTCTACAGAAAGCCCATGGTGCTCACTAACCACAAGCTCCTTATGTACGTACTATCATGCTGCGCCAGACGGGACATTTTGCTCCGCGGAGCTCTTGTATATATTCTAAACCGATGAGTCGATGTGTTGCCTTCAATACTCACATTTATCCCGTCAACACAGTGCGTATGTGCAGTGAAACACGGTGCCGTGAAACATTTTTGATATCCAGTCAATACTATTTTTGCATTTTACAGCCATTTGTAGGTGTTGACGGGATAAATAGAATAGTAGGTTAGTGCCGTGAATGGGAAAAAATATCTGGCGCGGCACGGAAACGGGATGTGCTCGGCAGAGCCTCGCCCATCCCGTTTCCTGAGCCTTGCCAGATATTTTTTCCCATTCACGGCACTAACCTACTATTCTCTATCTATTTTCCTTATTTCTGAACCAAAATATATGTTGTGACCACTCATTTGAACCGTCTCGGCGAGACGGTTCAAATGAGTGGTCACAACATATACTTCTGATGAGAAATAAAGAAATTCTTGAGCCTTGCAAGATATTTTTTCCCATTCACGGCACTAACCTACTATTCTCTATGTCTACGTTTCGGGTCACTTAGCGGTCAATGTCAAACTTGGTTTGCACGCTATATCTTCCAAACCGATGAATGTGTCAATGTCACTTAGAGGTCAAAGGTGAACTTTTGTTTCTGCTCTATATCTTCTAAACTGATATATTGATTTTCAAATTATTTGCCGCAAATATTTGCCACGATGAGACGATGTGTCCTGTTCAATACCCATGTTCCTACTGTCTGTTCCACGTTTTGCTGCCGACGAACATTTGGCCATTAAACACATTAAATCTAAACAATATTTAAAAGTAAGTACTTTTTCATCAATAACAAAAAAGTCACCCTCCCCTAAAAAAATTATTGATTTTATATCGAGTCAATTTGCAAAACTGTTTGTTTTTTGACGTAAAAATTTGGAAATCGACTATGAAACCTGGCGAGATAGCTTGAAAATGATGTGACTAAGAAAACAAGTTAGATTTTTGAAAATCGCTCCACAAATAAAATAAATATTAAAAAAATCTATGTTTAGCCCCCATGTTGTTTTTTTTGGGAGGGTAACTTTTTTTGTTATTGATAAAAAATTACTTAATTTTAATTATTTTTTAGATTTAATGTGTATAATAGCCAAAAGTTTGTCTGCAGCAAAACGTGGAAAAGACGGTAGTTCACGTTCCTCTTTATGAGACCATAAGGACCAACACTATCTTCTAACAAGGGAAGGGTGCTTGGTCTTGAACTGATAAGTATCCCCTTGCCTACAGGCAAAAGAGAATATAGCGTTAGTACGTACATACGTGCGTATGTTAGTAACACCTTTCATTTCACAATAACTTGTGAACTGCTTCACTGATTTTGATAATATTTGACCACAATGTGTGTCTATAGGGATGGTGCTTTGTTTTGCATACAACCAACGTCCGGTGCCCCATGCAGGCACCGGGGCGGGATCAACTGATCCTGAGAATAGTGCTGCAGTAGCCATTGCTTGTTGTAAAAGGCGACTAAACTGGCTTAACGATTGTGTTCATACTTTCCGGAACCCACTATACCGGATTTGGCCCTCGTGTACATTTTTGGCTTTCTTGTATGTGAGAGTTGAGTCAGGCTATGCCCCATATATAAAAGTAAGATTAGCGCTAATCCTATTACTTTTAGGGGATGGGATAAATGATGCTGGTGTGGCGAGGGCCAAGGTGAAGGTCACTGAAGACTTATGTGTTGTTTTTTGTTATCAAGGCTGTCAGTGAGGGGATTCAAGTCTCTGTCCAAAATTTATATCCCAGTAAACTCCAATGCCGAACTACTTTCCGTAACCTTGAGGCGCAGTTAAAATAATTCTTAAGAAAACGGAAAATAAATACATTTTCTTGATGAATTTATTTAAAATGCTGGAATTATAAGGAATGAATGGCCTTTTTGTTGAATTTATCGGGGATATAAACTTGGAAAAGTCGCGGGAATACTGGACGAGGCCTTCCGGCCTTCGTCCAGTATTCCCGCAACTTTTCCAAGTTTATACCCCGATAAATTCCACAAAAAGGACATTCATTCCTATAATAACGATGCTCTTGTTGTGTTGAAAACATGGCTTGTGCAACTATCCTCGTTCAGAGTAACACACTACCGGATCTTAATATCAATTCAAATTTTGTGGAGAGATAAACAAAATGTTGAGAGATTTCACTTGTTGTTTTCCACAGGACCAACAGAACCAGCTGAAGTCTCTGACCTTCAAGCAGTTCGTCATCACCGGCAGAGATGTAAGTACGGAAATATTTATGAAGACAGCATCTACTGTCTGTTTCACGAAACCTGCCCAAATTTTACGGCCATATAAACAATGCAAAAACATTTTTTTTGTGATAATATTAAATAAAAGGAACATTTAAGAATGAGCCTTCTTTTTATTTCGTGAAATTTGGTCCAATATTGATTTTGTTGCCAAAAAACAATTTCCCCATGTTAAATCCCCATAGATGTCTGTGGGGATTTAACATGAGGACACTTTTCTAATTTCAGAAATACTGGATGATTTTCAAAATTTCCAAGCTATCTAGCCAGGTTTTGGGGTCAATTTCCAAAAATTATTTGTTTTTGATTTCGACCTCCGCTTCTTCACCTCCTTTTCCTCCATGTTAAATCCCCAGACAAATAAAAAAAATTGTAATAAAATCAATATTTGACCAAATTTCAAGAAATAAAATGAAGTCTCATTCTTAAATTTTTCTAAAATTTAATTTAATTTTTTGCATAGTTTATATGGCCGTAAAATTTTGGCAGGTTTCGTGAAACAGTCAGTAAATTTCATTGAGCTTCGTAGAAAATGACATTGCTGTAATTGTTCAAACAATGCTGGGAGCGTTGTGTCGTGGAACGTCTCAATGTTGACAACGTCTGTGACACAAATGAACAGGTTCAATAAAACTGCACCTGCAATGTATATTTTTTCCGCTACACATGAAGTCATGTTTGCTGATTATCATGGGTCTCTTGACACAAATTCTGGTAGGAGTTTCAAAGACACAGCTGATCTCTCATGTTGTGTAAACTCTCATGTAGATTGGGGTTCATCCTTACCGGAATTCCGACTGGAGACCTGGGGCCCGTTTCACTAAACTTTGTAAGACTAAAATGTTCGTAAGTGCAAATTTTGGATCGTCTGGATAAAATGTTCGTAAGTGCAAATTTGGGATCGTCTGGAAATTTCAATTGATGGATTTACATTTATTGAGCATAGGCTGCATATGCAGCCTATGCTCAATAAATGTAAATCCAATAATTGTTTACAAGAAAACATTGTTAATGTGACATTTACAGACGTGACATTTACAGACTATCATAATTTTGCACTTACGATTATTTTAGTGGTAAGAAGTTTAGTGAAACGGCCCCCAGTAGTCTATTTCATAAACATTGCAAAGTATACTTTGAGGGAGTAATCATTTATTTTTCCTGAAATTCATTATTTCATCTAAAACTAACAACTGCATATATTTGATGATTAAAAGTATGCAGAATTATTATACTGAATTTATTACATTATCGCAGCCAAAATGGCTGATAATGTAATACATTCAGTATAATAAAAATTAATAAACTTATCCTAAAATTTAAAATTTCTCCCTCAGAGTATACAATTTTGATGAAATCGGCTACTGGTTTGGCCCTCACGTGTTAACCCGTAATCCTCGTTGGCATTTTGTATGTGACAGTTGAATTTGGTGTGGTATGGACCTGGCACCAGGTAAGGTTATTCTAATTTCAGGGCGCAATATATGTTTTCTCGATGTAAATATTCCATTCTGATTTTGATATTTGCCCCACCCCCCCCCCCATACTACAAAAGGGAATCGGCTTTTTATTCTTCAGACGAGTTCAGACTTTTGCTGAAAGTGGCATTCGTCCCTGAATTTTGTGAAATCGGCCTATGTTGTGTATTGCAGCTGTGTGGTTCCCTGATCAACTGTCTGATCAGCCGATACCTGGACGACAACGCGACGATCGACGCCATCAGTAGTCGGCTCCGTGACATCTGTCCCTCCCTCTACAGCACTGACGACGCCACGTGCTCCAAGGTATTGACTCTCAGAGCTCCAGATAAGCTGCGTATTTGCTTAAATACCCAATTAAAATTGCCAAAAACCCAATTGAAATCAGAAGTAGCGAGTATCAAAAAGCAATACAAATGTGTCTTTTTCATGCTGCAGAAAACATTAAACAGACCACAAATATAGCATATTTCTCTTATTTTCTAAGAAAACACATCTTCTGTCTCCAAGGAGACAATTCTAATGAAATGCCAAGACTTGTTTTCATTTCGAAGCAAACTATTCAACAATTGCTGTCTGTTGATGTGTAAACTGTAGTGTGATTTTATTTTACCCAATTAAAATTTTGAAATACCCAATTGCTTAAGACATGATGGAGTGACCATACTCAATTACTAATTCCTTATCTGGAGCCCTGGACTCCGTAAAGGCAGGAGACAATTACAGGAGTATGAGATCCCGATTTTCTTTATTTCTTCTCGAAAATATATGATGTTACCACTCATTTGAACCGTCTCGACGAGACGGTTCAAATGAGTGGTAACAACATATACTTTTATAGAGAAAGTAACAGAATAATCAGATTTTTTTTGCAACGTGCTCCAAGGTATTAACTCGCTAAAGGCAGGAGACAACTACAAGAGTACGAGATTTTCAAGAAAAAAAATTCCTATTTTCTTTATTTCTTCTCGAAAATATATGATGTTACCACTCATTTGAACCGTCTCGATGGGACGGTTCAAATGAGTGGTAAGAACATATACTTTTATAGAGAAATAAACAGAATAATAAGATTTTTTTGCAACGTGCTCCAAGGTAATATTAAGGCAGGTGACAATTACAGGAGTATGAGATTTTCAAGAACAAAAACAACTATATACTTTTATAAAGAAATAGACAAAATAAGCAGTTTTTCAATTAAAGAAATCTATCCCGATACTGCAATGGGCTAATTAACCCGTTACCCATAAATAACTGCCATAGATTGGTTCATGCTAATTTTTGGGCTAGTTCATTAATATTATGAGGAATATTTAAAAAAAGAAATACTGACAAATATTGTAGATCTTTGATGAGACGGCTTTAAATGAGCCAGCTCCACTGGATCTACAGTGTTTGTCTGTAGGGTTGACTGGGTTTACATCTGCTTTTTTATATGCCCTGAAAATACTGTACATATGTATTCACATTACACTGGCGTACACAGCTTGTCCATGCAGAAACTCAACTTCTTTACTTATCTTGAGCTAATTCCCCACACAGGTTTATCATGACAAGAGGAAGAACCCTATCGATTGTCAAAATGTTCCGATGAGTTATCTCCCCATGGTGGCCATTTTTAATTTTCACATTCTGTTCACTTGCCCACATAATAAAATAAATCAAGTTACACTTGATGGATCTTAACCAAATTCACTATACATGTTTATTGTGGCAAGGGGAAGAATCCTGTTAATTTTCATAAATTTCAGATGAATTCTCTCCAATTCCTCAACGGTCGTATATTGTGTTTTTGTTTGGTGGGAAGTGAGACCTAGCGGTCGCAATTCCAACATAGACGTAATTGACATCAGCAATTGCATCCATTAGCTTCCTCACATTGATGGCCGTCCACTCAGTGTCATTTGTGTGACCTTGGTATTGACCTACGTGGGTTAGTGCCGTGAATGGGAAAAAATATCTGGACAGGCTTAGGAAACGGGATGGGCGAGGCTCTGCCGCGCCAGATATTTTTTCCATTCACGGCACTAACCTATTCTATTTATCCCGTCAACACAGAAAAATATCTTTAAAATGCAATAAAAATAACCCCAGCCACCGCACATGTTCATACGCAGTGATGGCAGGATATCAAAAATGTTTCACGGCACATACGCACCGTGCTGACGGGATAAATTCTAATTATAGGGCTAAATATATATTTACTTCGATGTAAATATTCCGTCCTGAATTTGGGATTCCCCATTGCAGCAGGTTATATGCGGGATCGAACCCGATGGCCCGGCCTTAAATCACCTTAGCTGTTGATAGGTCGTTAAACACCAATAAATCAGATCAAGTGAAACAATTGTTAGACCATGTGAATGAACGATTGCAGGCGAATGAGTTGCTGCAGGCAGCCAAGATCAGCCAGAACCAGCTGGAGCGGAGAACCCATCTCACCGACGCCCTCAAGGTACCACATATACAGTGAAACCTCTAAACCGGACACATACACAACATCTGGGGGCCGTTTCACTAAACTTCGTACAACTAAAATGTTTAAAAAGTGTAAAATTATGATAGTCTGTAAATTTAACATTAGCAATGTTTTCTTTCAATTATTGGATTTACATTTATTGAGCATAGGCTGCAACGCAGCCTATGCTCAATAAATGTAAATCCGTCAATTGAAATTTCCGGATGATCCTAGATTTGCGAACATTTTAGTCGTTTAGTGAAACGGCCCCCTGTGATCTTATTGATGGGTGCCTGTGATGTATGTACATGATTGAATGATTGTACATGATTGCAAAGCACACAACTATGTCTCAGAATGGTCATATGCCTGACTAACAGTAGATCATTTATAGTAGTTCTACGTTAAAGGTACATGCCCACTCATTAGGCACAAAATGTTCTTTATATCAGAGACATCATCTGAGACATTTTCTGGCAAACTAAACATTCATTCACCATTACCCCACGTATTGATTGGCATTATTATACATTTTATATCCGACGTAAATTTCCACGGTGTTTCCTTAAAATGTTAACGGACGTTACTATTTATTCTCTGTATTTAGTGTTTGATGTACAATGATCATACTTTATAATCTGTCGAAAATATTTGTTCAGGTGACTCATTCAATTAGTATAAATAATTAAAAAATATCATGCCTCATGTAAATTTATCCTTAAATTGAAAATTTCTCGCTCAAAGTATACTTTGCTAGATAAGTATACTTTGCAATGTTGGTGAAAAAAGCTCCAGATAAGCTTTGTGTCATAAGAGTTGTACTCCTTGAATTTAAATTCATATGAGGCTGTGACCGGAGAATTCGGGCTGGTGGGATTTGTGACCAGTGTAGTTCCTGATCAAATTGCACACTCCCGGGGGCCGTTTCACTAAACTTCTTACGACTAAAATGTTCGTAAGTGCAAACTTATGATAGTCTGTAAATGTCACATTAACAATGTTTTCTTGTAAACAATTATTGTATTTACACTTATTGAGCATAGGCTGCATATGCAGCCTATGCTCAATAAATGTAAATCCATCAATTGAAATTTCAAGAAGATCCTAAATTTGCACTTACAAACATTTTAGTCGTACAAAGTTTAGTGAAACGGGCCCCTGTTGTCTGATAGCGATCTTTATGTCTTAAGCATGACGGGTGTTTCAATGATGGAATGGCGAACAGTGCAGATCCTGATCAGACTGTGTGGATGCACAGGCTGATCTGGATCTACATTGGTCGCAAAACCCATAAGCCCTGTTTATCCAGTCACAGTTCTGGTTTGGCCCTCACGTACGTCTTTGGCATTTTTGTATGTGACAGTTGAATCTGGTTATACCCCCTATGTGAGTATTACGATTATTCGTAATCCTATTACTTTTAGGGGAAGGGGTCAAGTGACTTTAGTGTGGTATGGACCTGGCACCAGGTCAGGTTGATCTAATTTCAGGGCTGAATGAAAAAAATATTATATAAATATTCTGTTTTGATTTTGGTATTTTCCCTCCAATGCAACAGGTTAAATATGGGATCGAACCCATTGGCCAATAAATGAAATCCAGCCACAGCCACATATGTCATGTGATAGAACTGGGGCGCTGGGGTCCACTCCACTATTTCCCTCCACCCAGCTGTCCGACGTGTGTAATCAGTTTTCGAGTGTGCACTTCTACTCCACTATGTCCCTCCACCCAACAGCTGTACAAGAACGTGTCCCAGCCACTACAGCTGTCCGATGTGTGTAATCAGTTTTCGAGTGTCCACTTCTATGAGGGCATCGTGGACCTGTGCCTGACGATGGCCAACAAACGCGACCCGCAGAGACTCGCACTCCACTTCTACAACAACGACGAACCGCCCGAGGACATGCAGGGCGTCACTGAACTCATGGCCAGGTTGGGAAGACTTTACCACTATAAGGATTGACCATGTCCAGCTGTGGATAAACGTTTGCCGTGGCACGAGGGAACTGTTTGAACCCCAAAGCCGTAGGCCGCGGGTTCAAACAGTTCCCGAGAGCCACTGCAAACGTTTACCCATGGCTGGACATGTTTGAATGTCATTGTAACATTTCCGTCGGAAATATCGTGTAATTTGAGCATATATGCAATCATTTTGGTACTTTGATAATCTGCTCCATTCAAAATGCTCATTTTATCATACATAATCCAGGACCGCAGTACACCCCACGTGATGCAACCACATCAATTTCAAACTTTCACTGCGACCATTGTGAACTGGTCTGGTAGCGTAATGGCGTGTTCTAGTAACGTCATGAGACACATGCATTACATAGGTTTTGGCTTTGCCCCGGAATGAGCATTGCCTACAGCCATGGTCAAACAGCACGCGCTGTATGTTTGAACATGGCTGTGAGCGATGTCAAACAACAGCAGTCGTATAACGATGTACTATTGCAGGAAGGAGTGTTACAAGTGTATAACGGAGACCCTGGGGTACCTGCTGTCTGTGGCCGTCCCCCACCCCCACGGTGGGCCGCCCCAGTTCCCCGGCCATCCACCCACCCCCGACACGGCACGCATGTCAACCACCGACGCCGAACAATATGTAAGTCTGATGGACCCACATGTGTATAGAGACGCTGGGCTACGGCCTACAGCCAGTACAGTTTGTTTCCCCAATAAATTATACATGTTGCTCATTTATATTGTTCATCATGTTAATATTTGTACCCTAATTATCTGATTGCCTACCACATCTAATATACTACTTTACTATTATTGTTATTCTTCATTTAAATTGCTTGGCCCTAAATGATACTCTTTTGTGTTCTTGGGCCATTCAAGCAACATTCCATTCCAGTCCACAAAGGGGTTTATTCCTTATAATTCCAACCCAATTATATTTAAAAATGATTAAAATGATCTTCAATCCTATTTTTCATTGTCAAACACAATGGTCTTCCGAAATGAACAATAAATCCATTGTGTGTTGCTCATTTTTTGTCGAGCCCGCTTGCGGAAAGCGAGACATAGTGATCACAATGACGTTCGGGTGCCTGCGTCCGTGCGTCCGAAATCTGTGTTAAAAGTTTTTAAATACCTTATATCTCTGCAGTCCTAAGTCACATTGACTTGCAACTTCATATACTTATTAGTCATCATCCATATATTCATGCTGTATCCCACTCATGCGGCCCCTGTGCCCAAGGTCAAATGACTTAAAGTTTTTAATTATCTTATATCTGCAGTCCTAAGTCACATTGACTTGAAACTTCATATGCTTATTAGTTATGATCCATATATTCATTCTGTGTCCCAATCATGTGGCTCCTGTGCCCATTGTGATGGTCAAATGACTTAGAAGTTTTCCTTAAAGTTGCTGTAAAAATTTGCGTTAAACTTTTCACATACCTACTATCTCTGTAACCGTAAGTCAGATTTGCTTGAAACTTTGTATACTTATTGGGCATCAAACTTCAAATAAATACACTGATACCATCAAATGCCTCGGCGGGCTCGACATGCTCGACATCTGAGCCCGGTTGCTCAAAACCTCTGTTAGCTTAACAGACTGTTAAATCCTTAGCAATGCTAAGGATTTAACAGTCTGTTAAAGGTACATGCCCACGCAGCAGGTTACACCGTACTACTACTTTTCATTTTCTGTCATGCCTTATATGAGCCATTTGTCTACCAACTAACGAGTTATTTTTAATTACGGCGCGTGTTAATTGGTGTTAAATCGCATTTTATATGCCGCGACCAGAAAGGATATTTTCCGACCTTGTGCTATTTTTACCAATACGCGTCACGTGACACGGTCAATCATATCACATCTTTGACATGCGCAGTGAAGTATCGGAAGTTGAGAAGAAAAATTTCTGTTCGAGTCCAAATCTAAATCTCCACGTAACTCTTTCCATTTGGTGATCTGGTCGCCAATATTAACCACTCTCTCTCTGTACTGCCTGTCCCTCGGACATCTCGCTTTTTTTTTGGCCGACGCCGTTTCATACAATTTCCGTCCTGGACGTTTCGACATGTTGATATTCTTGTTTACATATTGGGAAGCCTACTGGCGCGCGTAGTATACTGCGCATGCGCACCGCAAGCCGTGATGTGAAAGTCGTCGTCCCCGCACATTATCAAAATAGACTGTTACCGCCACGCGTCGCTAACAGTAAATTGATAATTAATAAATAATTATATTTGTATAGCGGGCACTCGTAAATTTTAGAACTGGTGGAATAGTGACATAATTATACACTTATTTAATTCCTATAAAGAACATGTTGTGTCTACTGCGTGGGCATGTACCTTTAAGCTAACAGAAGCTTTGAACAACTGGTCCCTGGTGTTTAGTAGGGAGTGATGAATAATGACAATGCTGCATTGATTCTAATATGCACACCCGGGCCCCTATTACACTTTGGCCCTGAAAATCATCAACAATTTGGCCTTATATTATGAAACATGATGTCTGACTGTTATACATTCTCTACATTAATACCAAGGTGTTTGATTGCGTCCCAAATAGTGACTACATGTACTACTGTCTGTTGCAATCAGTGTGGTATTGTCATTATTTACATACATCCTATTACTACTGTCTGTTCCACGTTTTGCTGCCGACAAACTTTTGGCTATTAAACACACTAAATCTAAAAAATATTTAAATGTAAGTACTTTTTCATCAATAATAAAAAAAGTCACCCTCCCCAAAAATAAATATTTGATAAAATTCCAACAAAATTTTATGGGAATTTAACATCCATGGGAAAAAGGGGCTCCAGAGTCTGAGTGACGAGGAGGGTCAAACAACGAAAAACTTGAAATTGACTCCGAAACCTGATGAGATAGATTGGAAATAATGTAACTAAGAAAACAAAAGTTACGGTAGATTTTGAAAATCGGTCCACAAATATTTTTTTTGGGAAAAAAATATCTGTTTTTAGCCCCATGTTAAATTCCCATGGGAAAATCGTTTTTTCGCAATAAAATCATGGTGGGATTTCATCAAATAAAAAAATTTGGAGAGTGACGAAAAAGTACTTTCATTTAAATTTTTGGATTTAAATATGTTTAATGGCCAAAAGTTCTTCGGCAACAAAACGTGGAACAGACATTAGTACTAGGAAGTGATGTATGTGAATAATGACAATACCACATTGATTCTAATATGCGCTCAGGCCGCTTGGACACTTCGGCCCTGAAAATCATCAACGATTTGGCCGTAAATTATGAACCACAGGAGCTGGCATTCTCTACATTATGTGGGGCTTTTGGAGTGCTTATATGTCTCTGTGACTGGAGAAATGGGGTTGATGGGTTTTGCGACCAGTGTAGATCCAGATCAGCCTGTGCATCCGCACAGTCTGATCAGGATCTGCACTGTTCGCCATTGCATCAATGAAACACCAGTCATGTTTCCAACAAGGAATCTAGATCGTTATCGGGCTTCATAAGTGTGCTATTTGATCTGGAACTACATTGGTCAGAAATACCATAAGCCCTATTTCTCCAGTCACAGCCACATATGAGACGTGCCTTGAGATTTTGTACCTTCGGTCATCTGCGTAATTTCATGAACTACGTTTGTAAAATTTACAATATTTTCCATAAATGCCATCAAAAGTTGACACAATTATGTACTCTGAAAGTTTTGTCAACTTTTTACTTTATTTATGAAAAATACTGTAAATTTTGTAAACATATTTCATGAATTTAAGCAGATGTCCGAAGGTACAAAATCACACGTGTCTCATATGGCTGTTATTATTTAAATGCGGTGACAACAATAGTTTATGACTATTGCCTCAGTTCATTATTCGTCGAGGATGTAGATTCGTTATCTAGGCCAATGACGAAAATTAATGAAACCACAGTATTAGGATCGATACATTATATTTATCAGGTAACCTGCCCTGAATTGACCGAATACGTACCGACTGATAACATATTGTTGTATCAGGCATTGACCTGATATCAACATCCGAGTTACAACAAAGTGAAAACTGACGTTCCATTGGTCGGTTGACGTCACGTGACGTTACCGAATGACGTCAGTGTAAGGACGCAACGTAAACAAGTCCTCGTTCTGTCCATAGATAACGACGTCATCTGTGGTCATTTTCAAGCATAAAACGTTACCTGATAAATAGAATACCAGACTAGTGTATTTTGATATCAAGTTTATCAGGCTCGGCTCGGAAACGGTAGGAATTCCTCGGCAAGCCTCGGAATTCCTACGCGTTTCCTAGCCTTGCCTGATAAACTTGATATCAAAAGACACTAGCCTGGTATTCTCTATATTCCATACCGGTACATCTCCATGTAATAAATTCACTGTTAATCGCTCACTCCAGAAGACGGAAGTGTTCCGGCTGGCCCTGAAGTCCGAGGATGAACTGTTCCACGTCTCGCTGTACGACTGGCTCTTCAGTATGAACCTCACAGATAAACTGCTCGAGGTTTGTACCGGTATATCAGACTAATTAGGGCCCCGCTGAGAATCAGCAGTGCCCTATAGGTTTCGCCCTGTCTGTCCGTCTGTCTGTTTTTGTTATAGAGTTTCTCAAATCACCTATAATTTCTGTTTGCCTTAAGCTAATATTTTCATATTGCACACATGCATTACTTAGTAACTACCGGTATACATGATTCCACATTAATACAATTACCCTCGCTACTGATCGTACGTCCGTCCGTCCGTCCGTCCGTCCGTCCGTCTGTATATTTCTTTGAAAGTTTTGTAACAGTTTCTCAAATAAGTGCGTCGACAGGAAACATTTTCTAGTTTGTGGCTGTGACTGGAGAATTGGGGATTATGCGTTTGAAGCCAGTGTAGATCCTGTTAAGCCTGTGCATCCGCATCCGCACAGTCTGATCAGGATCTGCACTGTTCGCATTTCATCAATGAAACACCCGTCATGCTTCAAACTAGGAATATAGATCTGTATCCAGCTACAGGCGGGGTGTGTGATATTTGATCAGGAGCTACACTGGTCACAAATGTCATGAGCCCCATTTGTCCAGTCACATCCATACATAGAGAATACCATGCTAGTACAGTGCTCCAGATAAGTAATAGAGTATTGTCACTCCCCATCATTTCTGAATCAATTGGGTGTTTCAAAATTTGAATTTACTGTTTACACATCCACAGACAGAAATTATTGAATAGTTTGCTTCGAAATGAAAACATGTCTTGGCATTTCATTAGAATTGTCTCCTTGGAGACAATTCTACCAAGGAGACAATTCTAATGAAATACCAAGATGTGTTTTAATGGAAAATAAGAAAAATATGCTATATCTGTGGACTTGTTATTGTTTTCTGCAGCATGATAAATGTACCACACATTTTTTTATTGCTTTTTGATACTCGCTACTTCTGATTTCAATTGTTTTTTTTTTGCCAATTTTACTTTGGTATTTAAGCAAATACACAGCTTATCTGGATCATCAAAAAAGGTGTAGGATTTCCGAGGCTCACCGAGGAATTCCTACTGTTTCCGAGCCGAGCCTGATCCATACTAGTTTCTTCATATTACATGAGGCTACGAAACGGGCTGGAAATCAGAGGTTCGTTGAAGATTTCTATAGTTTCTGAGCCAAACCTTGACATCCAACAACAGTAAAATGAAAAAAGTGAAAGTGAATGGGTTTAACGTCCCACCAACAGCTAGGATCATATAGAGACGGGACCACAGTTTTAAAGTCTCATCCGACAGACCAGTGGGATGGAAATACTATGAAAAGTATTTTTGATGCCTAAGGCGAGGTTTGAACCCACAACCTCCGGATTGGAAGTCGGGTATTCTAACCCCTAGGCCACAATCCATCCCTCAAAATAAAAAAAAATGTTTCAAGTTAACAGAACGACCCATTCTTAATTTTGTTTCACGTCATATGTTTATAACATTTAAAGCTGTAAATGTAGGTCAAGGTCATGACCCTAATGATAATGTATTGATACACAGTGTAGTGGATAGACTTGCATCAGTGTTAATTGCATCAATTCATCCTGTCAACACAGGGCGTATGTGCCATGAAACACGGTGCCGTGAAACATTTTTGATATCATGTCGACCTAATCACTGCGTATGAATATGTGCGGTTGTCATACTAGTCGATTCTCCGATTTTGAGGATGCGGCTGGCGTTATTTTTTGCATTTTAAAGCTATTTGTAGTGTTGATGGGATCAATAGAATAGCAGGTTAATGCTCGCTCATCCTGTTTCCTAAGCCTTGCCAGATATGTTTCTAACCTACTATTCTCTATGTATTGAGATGAGTGAACAATTATGGCATGTACAAGTAACCTGCCTTCATGCGCTAAAAAAGCCTACCACTGAAGGTCGAGGTCATGACCTTGATGATAAACGTGTTGTGCTCAGAAAAGACATTAATGACGGTTTTATTCCACTATAACTTCTTTGCAGTATGAGCGTTTGCCTTGGAACTTCACACGCATGTTTCTCATCATTCATATTTTCAGTCCCTGCCCCCAACCATGCTCCCCTTTCATGTGCATGTTTATTATCCAACCACAGCGATGGTATACATGTTGTCGGCGGTGTTCTTGTATGGAATATGTGAAAATATTTTTGGCTCTCCAGTAGCCGATTTCATCAAAATTGCAAAATATACTTTAAATATCTAGCAAAGTATACTTTGATAGAGTAATCATTTATTTTTCCCAAAATGCATTATTTCTAACTAACGACTGCATATATTTGATGATTAAAAGTATGCAGAATTATTATACTGAATGTATTACATTATCACAGCCAAAATGGCTGTGATAATGTAATAAATTCAGTATAATAAAAATTAATAAATTGATCCTTAAATGGAAAATTTCTCCCTCAAAGTATGCTTTGCAATGTTGATGAAATAGGCTACTGAACATTTTACAAAAAGTGAGTTATGACCGTATTGCGTTGAAACCTCGATATATTGCCAGATCCAGTCGCCATTCCTGGAGCCGTACCTGAAGCGGCGTGCGGGATTCCAGGCCGGGGACATCAGCGCCCTCGACCTGCTCTGGAAGTTCTATGAGAAGAACGAGAATTACCCGGCCGCCGCCAGAATTCTCTCACGCCTGTCTGAACGCCACGGGTACGTTTCTCATTCTTGATAGGATAGACATAGGCGTGAAAAATACTACATAATATTTCCATCCCTCCACTGTCTATTTCACGAAACCTGCCCAAATTTTACGGCTATGTAAACAATGCAAAAACAATATTTTTTTCGATAAATTAAGAATGAGCCTTCTTTTTATGTCATGAAATATGGTCCAATATTGATTTTTAGCCAGGTTTTTTTAAAAAAAATCCAGGCTATTGGATTGGCGAAAGCCGGGCGGGCGGCGGGCGGGCGGGCGGTGGGTGGCGGGCGGGCGGCGGGCGGGCTTCCACAATCAATGTTAAGTTTTCGTGTTTGAGTCCATTTCTTTGTTACTGTACCACCTAGTACCACCAAACTTTCACAGCTTCATAATCAAGGGGTGTCCATGCCTCGCCCCAAGGCGCGACATGCAGGCCACAGCCATCTAGTCTACAAAAAGTGGGTATAATTATGTTATCCAAGTGTCTATGCTTGGAAAAAACCTGGTGTCTTCATGGCTTTGCCTCGTTTCTTGTCTTAAGAAAAATTGATTTATCTATGGGAATTTAACATGGGAGAATGGGAGGTGAATGAGCTGGGGGAGGAGTAAAGAAAATAAAAAGTTTAGCGACACGGCCCCCTGTAGCCGATTTCACCAACATTGCAAAGTATACTTTTCTAGCAAAGTATACTTTGAGGGAGTAATCATTTATTTTTCCTAAAATGCGTTATTTCATATAGAACTAACGACTGCATATATTTGATGATTAAAAGTATGGAGAATTATTATACTGAATGTATTACATTATCACAGCCAAAATGGCTGTGATAATGTAATAAATTCAGTTTAATAAAAATTAATAAATTTATCCTAAAATTGAAAATTTCTCCCTCAAAGTATACTTTGCTAGAAAAGTATACTTTGCAATGTTGGTGAAATAGGCTACTGATGACTACTAAAAATGTAACAATTACCCAGCACAGGTAACTTAAAGGTACATGCCCAATTAGTAGGCACAAAATGTTCATTATATCAGACACATCATCTGAGACATTTTCTGGCAAAATAAACATTCATTCAACATTACCCCACGTATTGATTGGAATTATTATACATTTTATATCAGACGTCAATTTTCACACTGATATCAGGGGCGATAACCGTGTTTTCTTACAATGTTAACTCGCATTACTATTTATTCTCTGTACTTATTTTTTGATGTGCAATGATCATACTATATAATCAGTTGAAAATATTATTTTTTCAGGTGACGCATTCAATTAGTATAAATAATTAAAAAATATCATGCCTCATTTGCATATGAAAATAGCTTGATACAACCGCGCGTCACTATCAGTAAAATAAATGTTATTAAATGATTATATCGGTATAGCGGGCACTCATAATTTTTAGAACTACTGGAATAGTGACACAATTATACACTTATTTAATTCCTAATAAGAACATTTTTGTGCCTACTGAGTGGGCATGTACCTTTAAGTAAGTAACATTGAGTAACTTAAAATGCTTGTTTTTCTCCATCCATATTTTCATTGCATAGCCAAGGCATTCTTAAAGCCAAATTTGTGTTTACGTGTTTTCCTATGTCAGTGTTGATGGCTAACACATCTTGGTATTTCATTAGAATTGTCTCCAAGGAGACAATTCTAATGAAATGCCAAGACTTGTTTTCATTCTGCCGGGGATATCCGTGAGCCCAGAGCTCCAGATAAGCTGCGTATTTGCTTAAATACCCAATTAAAATTGCCAAAAACCTAATTGAAATCAGAAGTAGCGATATCTAGGCAGGCTTGACTTCGACCAACAGCCATCATGTGTACCTAGTAATATAAGAGACACGCCAGGCAATTTTGTACCTTCGGATATCTGCGTAACTTCATTAACTACGTTTACAAAATTTACAATATTTTTCATAAATTAAGTCAAAAATTGACAAGATTTTCAGAGTACATGCGGAATATAGTACTGTGAAGATTTTTTCAACTTTTGACGCCATTTACGGAAAATATTGTAAATTTTGTAAACGTATTTCACGAAATTACACAGATGTCCGGTAAAATGTAGAGAATATAGCGACATTAAACCCATTTATGTTCCATCTTGGCAGGATTGACCTGGACCTACAGCGGAGGATAGAGTACCTGTCCCGAGCCATCACATGTACTTAGTAATATACGGGGGTAACTCGTCCAGTCAAGATAAAGGACGTAGAGAATATATAACGACATTAACCCTTACAGTGCTGAATTAAAATTTGTCGTCTGCTGTTTATTTTTATGCCACCGGGTTTCGAAGAAACGGGTGGCATATAGTGTTTGGACCGTCCGTCCGTCTGTCTGTACCGTCTGTTTGCGGGGTGTTGTCCCCCGTTTTCTTTTGTCCGTCCAGGCACACATTAGGGTACTTATGTGGCTAGCCCCACAGGGTTATGGACTTAGTAAAGGAAAGGGTTGGTTACAATTAGCCACCTAAAAAATCGTTTTATGTGGCTAAAAATCGTTTTATGTGGCTAATATTTAACATGTGATAAGCCACATAAGTATAGTAATGTAAGAACGTCCGTCTGTCCGTCTGTCCGTCTGTCCGTCTGTTCTTGTTTCTTGATTCTTTTAAAAAACTTGCTTTGACAGCACTTTGGAATCATTTCCAATGGAAATGATTCTAAAATGCTGCCAAGCCATGTTTTTATTTAGAGACACTACAAAATAAGAAACAGTAGCAGACGACAATTTTCGGTTCCCGCCTTCTAAGGTTTAAACCCATTCACGTTCCATCTTGGCAGGATTGACCTCGACCTACAGCGGAGGATAGAGTACCTGTCCCGAGCCATCATGTGTGCCAAGAGTTCGACGTCGCGAGCCACGTCCGCCAGTGAGGGAGAATTTCTGCACGAACTCGAGGAGAAAATGGAGGTAATTCCCTACCAAGGTTACAGTTGCCATCGACGATATTGATAGTGTATCGACCTTGGAAAGTTAATTTAAATGAGACTGTATGACCTCAGCTGTTGCGAGGATGTTAAAGGTACATGCCCACTCAGTAGATAGTTATACCCCCCGCAACGAAGTTGTGGGGGGGTATACTGGAGTCAGCTTGTCCGTCCGTCTTTCCGTCCGTCACAAAACTTAACAATTGTAAATTTCCTTTTAACTTCTCTTTCCCTTTGCGGAAATCTTTCATATTTTACCCGCCCCTTCTCTGATACTCATATATCATACTGTAACAAACCTACGACCCCCATTTATGCCAGGGGTCAAGGTGGCGGACTTAGAAAACTTAGAAAAAAACGAAAACTTAACAATTGTAAATTTCCTTTTAACTTCTCTTTCCCTTTGCGGAAATCTTTCATATTTTACCCGCCCCTTCTCTGACACTCGTACATCATTCTGCAAAAAACCAAACCTACGACCCCCACCCCATTTATGACCAGGGCCTCGAAGGTACAACGGACTTTAGAAAAAAAAAACGAAAAAACCTTTAACAATTTGTAAAAAATTTCCTTTTAACCTTCTCTTTACCCTTTGCGGAAATCTTTCATATTTTACCCACCCCTTCTCTGACACTCATACATCATTCTGCAACAACCTACGACCCCCATTTATGCCAGGGCTCAAGGTCACGGACTTAGAATGTCTAGTTTGCTTTTTTCAACTGGAACCACCATCGCACTCTCCATATGTGCTGACATAGTCTTTTATCTGAAAATGATAGTATGCGAGCTGGAATTCATTCTACGTCAGGGCTCACACGGGGGGGTATTCCGTAAGCCCCCACTTACTGACAAATCTAGTTTTGTATATTCTGTAGATATAACATTTTCTTGCAAAATAAACATTCATTCACCATAACCCACGTATTGATTGGCATTATTATACATTTTATATTAGACGTAAATTTCCACACTGATATCGGAGTACCGTTTTTCCTTAACATGTTGACATTACTATGTATTCTCCATATTTATTTTTATGCCACCGGGTTTCGAAGTGTTTGGACCGTCCGACTGTCCGTCTTTCCGTCCGTCTGTCTGTCCATCCGGGCACACATTAGGGTACTTATGTGGCTAGCCCCACAGGGTTATGGACTTGGTAAAGGATAGGGTTGGTTACAATTAGCCACCTAAAAAATCGTTTTATGTGGCTAAAAATCGTTTTATGTGGCTAATATTTAACATGTGATAAGACACATAAGTATAGTAATGTAAGAACGTCCGTCTGTCCGTCTGTCCGTCCGTCACACTTTTCGGTTAACCAATTTGTCACAGTTTCTCAAATATGCTGCAGGTGGCATCCGCGTTCGACAGACGCATTTCTTGTTTGATGTGCAATGATCATACGTTATAATCTGTCGAAAATATTATTTTTTCAGGTGACGCATTTCATTAGTATAAATAATTAAAAAAATATCATGCCTCCGCATATGAAAATAGCCTGATACCAACGCAAGTCACTGTCAGTAAAATAAATATTACTTAATTATTATATCTGTATCGAGGGCACTCGTAATTTTTATAACTGGTAAAATAGTAACACAATTATACACTTATTTAATTCCTATAAAGAAGATTTTGTGCGTACTGAGTGGGCATGTATCTTTAAAGCCGTTCACTTTCACTTTTATACACATTTGTGAAAAAACGGGATGTATTCTGTATTCACGTTGTATGGTCGACCGCACAGCTCAGCCTCGACCAATCAAACTTCCTGATTAATTGTTTATAATGGCGAGCCTACACTTGTTCTACATTTGCGGGTCATGTCTTGTATGTTTACAGGTAGCGCGACTGCAGATGAACGTGATGCGGGCTTTGAGCCAGGAGGTGGTTGGGGGGCCCGACGTCCACGAGGCAATCTCCTGTCTAGATAGTGACCTCCTAGACATCACCAAGGTAAACATGAAGGTTAATTTATGACCCGCCTGTGATGTTTGAATGGTATACTTTACATCTGCCCTGTGTTTGCCATCTCCTGTCTAGACAGCGACCTACTTGATATCACCTGAGGGAAGGGCTATGGCTCGGGCGTAGAAAGCAGGACTTCAATACTGAAGTTGGTTAGTTTAAACCTTATCCAAAGGCATGAAAAATACTCTTGTCATATTACTTGCCTCCCACTGGTCTGTGGGATGAAACTTTAAACTGTGGTGCTGTCCCTATTGATGGCACGTTAAACACCATTAAATTCAATTGATATCACTGGTAGGGCCAGTGGAGAGTAATTCGCTGAAGATTAGCTTACCATCCGCCACTAAATGTATTTGCAGATTCTCATCTAAATGTGTGACCACTGAGGACTCCAGATAAGGAATTAGTAATTGAATATTGTCACTCCATCATCTGTGAAGCAATTGGGTATTTCAAAATTTTAATTAGGTAAAATAAAATCACACTACTGTTTATGAAAACGTGTCTTGGCATTTCATTAGAATTGTCTCCAAGGAGACAATTCTAATGAAAAGCCAAGATTTATTTTCTGGAATATAAGAAAAATATTGTATATTTGTGGTCTGTTTATTGTTTTCTGCAGCATAGAATATTTATTGCTTTTTCATATTTGCTACTTCTGATTTCAATTGGGATTTTGGCAATTTTAATTGGGTATTTAAGCAAATACGCAGCTGGAGCTCTGTCCACTGATGTTTGATGGCAAACACATCATCTGTCCTGTGTCTGTGATCTCATGCCTGGATGGGTTTGTGTCTTCACACCCGGGGTTTTAAATGGCCGTTGTTATAGGAGCTATTTATGTAGTAACTATTTATATCGACAGTTGTATGAAGACTACGCTGACCGGTTTGACCTGTCCGAGTGTAAACTTGCCATCGTCCACTGTGCCGGCCTATATGACAGCGCTCTCATAGAGAACATGTGGAGAAGCCTCATAGATAAAGGTGAGCCGACTCGTTGGTTCACTTCTTGGCCCAAGTGAACTGTAGCCCATTTCATCAACATCGCAAAGTATACTTTTCTAGCAAAGTATACTTCGAGGGAGAAATTTTCAATTTTAGGAGAAATTTATTAATTTTTATTATACTGAATTTATTGCATTATCACAGCCATTTTGGCTGTGATAATGTAATAAATTCAGTATAATAAATCTGCATACATTTAATCATCAAATATATGCTGTCGTTAGTTCTATATGAAATAATGCATTTCAGGAAAAATAAATGATTACTCCCTCAAAGTATACTTTGCAATGTTGATGAAATCGACTACTGGTGCAGTAAGGGTGGTTAGCACTAGATCAGGCTGTAGTTTCACTAAGCTTCGTACGACTAACATGTTTGTAACTGCAAAATCTTGATTGTCTGTAAATTCCACATTGACACTGTTTTCTTGTAAACTATTACATTTATTGAGCAGCCTATGTTCAATAAATGTAAATCCATCAATTAAAATAGCCAAACGATTTTAATTTTGCACTTATGAACATTTTAGTCGTACAAAGTTTAGTGAAACGGCCCCCAGGACTGTCTTTCAGTGCTGACAGTTTTTATTTTAATTTATTGAATGTGTGGTTGCTCACCCCATTCCCGTCTGTATATGATCTCGATGTATTGACCTAAAAACCAAAATCAATCGATCATTGATTAGCTGCATGTGGATAGGAATTTACCATTGTCCGCCCATCAGGTAGCGAGCTATGCATTGACCTATAGTCTGTTTCACGAAAGCTGCCCAAATTTTACGGCCATATAAACAATTCAAAAACAATTTTTTTTTTTTTCGATAATATTAAATTAAAGGAAAATTTAAGAATGAGCCTTTTTATTTCGTGAAATTTGGTCAAATATTGATTTTATTACGAAAAATTGATTTCTCTATGGGAATTTAACATGGGGGGGAAAAAGAGGTAGGGGAGTGTGGGAGGAGTCAAAAAACGAAAAGATTTGGAAATTGACTGCGAAACTTCGCTAGATAGCTTGGAAATGATCTAACGAAGAAAACAAAAGTTAAATTTTGAAAATAGGTCCAGGATTACTGAAATTCTAAAAAAATTCCCCATGTTAAATCCCCATAGACATCTTCACTCTGTGAAATCCCCACTCTGTGAAGCTGTCTATGGGGATTTAACATGGGGAAATTGTTTTTTCACAATAAAATCAATATTTGACCAAATTTCACGAAATAAAAAGAAGGCTCATTCTTAAATTTTCCTTTAATTTAATATTATCGAAAAAAAATATTGTTTTTGAATTGTTTATATGGCCGTAAAATTTGGGCAGCTTTCGCGAAACAGACAGTAATACACACCGACTGATATCACATTATTTTATCCTGCATTGAATAGATACGCACACCCTGATCACCATGGATTTGAAACTGCTTTCGCTGACGTTTCATTGGTGAAACTACATTTAATGACATCATCAGTGTACATAAACACATCCATGGTGTTGACAAGGGAAATCCTGTATATTTGCTCATTCTGTAGCGTAAAACGTTTCAAATGATAAATATTTACCAGGCTGGTTTGCTTTTTATATGAAGTTTATCAGGCTCGGAAACCGTATACTACTGTCTGTTTCGCGAAAGCTGCCCCAATTTTGCAGCCATATTTCAAAAACAATATTTTTTTTCGATAATATTAAATTAAAGGAAAATTTAAGAATGAGCCTTCTTTTTATTTCGTGAAATTTGGTCATATCTTGATTTTATTGCGAAAAAACAATTTCCCCATGTTAAATCCCCATAGACACATCTTCACAGATGTCTATGGGGATTTAACATGGGGAAATTTTTTATAATTTCAGAAATACTGGAGCGATTTTTAAAATTTAACTTTTGTTTTCTTAGTTAGATCATTTCCAAGCTATCTAGCTAGGTTTCGGAGTCAATTTCCAATTTTTTTGGTTTTTTTTACTCGTCCCACACTCCTCTACCACTTTTTCCCCCGTGTTAAATTCGCATAGACACATCAATTTTTTGTAATAAAACCAATATTTGACCAAATTTCACGAAATAAAAAGAAGGCTCATTCTTAAATTTTGATAAAATTTAACATTATCCAAAAAAATATTGTTTTTGCATTGTCTATATACCGTATTTAGCCGTGTATTGCGCACATTTTTTCAGCCCCATTTTTAATCCAGAAGTCGCCCTGCGCGTTATAAGTAGGAACATAAATTTCAAACATTTTTTCAACTGATTTCTGCCAGTTTCACGCAAACAAAACAAGCCCGGAAACGGAAATGTCAATTTTTGACAGACGTTTAAATACGCATAGTGTGAAACAAGAGAAAATGAATCAATCGATATGAATGGGTGCGGTAAGTATAGATTGATGGTAAATTGGTATATTTTGGGATTTAATATAGCCAGGCTCGTAACATAAGAGGCTACGTGTATTAGATGAAATTTACGTGTTTTCTGTATTTACGCTGGTGTACCGATCTCATATCGGTCAAATGTTGCCCTGTCGGGTATTGTTTGGTTGTAACATTTTCAAAGTGACGTCACACGTCTGCCATTCTGTGAATAATTAATGAGACAGATCATCTCAATCCCATAAGCGCTTGATGTAAGATTTTAGATGCTAAATGAAGCATCGCGACATTCAGATCGCATTCGGTAACACTCGGTAATGGTCGTTTTTTCGTTGCTAGGTGCCGACTGACTGTGTTACTATTTTTGTAAAGTATTGACAAGTATTCACGCATCAATACCTTATGACATGTGCGACCAGCAAATAGCCCCTGATTCATCTGCGCATACACTGTATGGGGCTATGCTGGAATGTCGTGTATTCAGGTAGTACCTATGTATATTGTTAAACCTAATCAATAAACAGTGAATACACACTATCTGTACCTCCGTATATCCACGGTGGTCCACAGTGTCAATATTTGGCTGGGGGGGGAATTGTTTATGGCCCATTTCTCGTGTGCAGGTCACTAGTAGGGAGTTATTATCGCCTTGGGGAAGAAGTTTACACATGGCTAGCCTGCTGTGTGTTTGCGATTACGATTAATTATGTTCTACACGAATGGCAAATATGGTGGAATTATATACAACAAATTTCTTCGTAAGTAGGTTCAATAAGTTTATTACATGCATCATGAATTTTTATTAAGCATATTAAATGAGTAAATAACAATAAATATAACATACTTTTAGACAATATAAAGTGTAATTTATGCCATAAAGCTGACCTTTGGCGATATTTTTCTCTTCGAGAGAGCCTAACAGCACATGTTCAGCATTGTGGATGTGAACTCGGAATGCAATTTTCTTATACGTGACGGAATTTCCGCCGATTTTTTATTTTTTGTTGCGCGCTAGACGCAAACTATTTTTTCCCCTGATTTTTCCCCCCGAAATATAGATGCGCGTTGTACACCAGTGCGCGCAATACACGGCTAAATACGGTAGCCGTAAAATTTGGGCAGATTTCGTGAAACAGACAGTAGGAATTCCTTCGCGTTTCTTAGCCTTGTCTTATATACTTGATATCAAAAGAAACTAACCCGGTATTCGCCACAGATGCACAGTCTGATCTGGATCTACACTCGTCGCAATACCAATAACCCCGATTTCTCCAGTCACATCCTTATAATTCCAGCACAAAAATATTTACACAATTCCCTAACATTTGATTGGTCCGTAGCAAGTCTCTGTCCAAAATTTATATCCCAGTAAGCTCTCACGCCGAACTACTTTCCGTAACCGTCAGGCGCAGTTAAAATAATTCTTAAGAAAACGGAAAATAAACACATTTTCTTGATGAATTTATTTCAAATGCTGGAATTATAAGGAATGAATGGCCTTTTTGTGGAATTTATCGGGGACATAAACTTGGAAAAGTCACGGGAATACTGGACGAGGCCTTCCGGCCTTCGTCCAGTATTCCCGCGACTTTTCCAAGTTTATACCCCGATAAATTCCACAAAAAGGCCATTCATTCCTATAGTATTGTTCAGGGCATGAAAATTGTTAAAATGTTCCTTTGTCCTTAATACTTCGACCGAGATGGCAAAAATAAGAAATTTACATTAGAAAACTCAGAATTTCTACTCATTCTGCATGCATTGCCACTCGTCAGGAAGAGGACGAGTGGAAATTTCATGCCCTGTTATTGTTTGTAGAATTTGAGGCGACGCGTACGAGTGCCGCTTCAATACGCGTGCGCAACATCAGCAACAAACTTTGTGTCGTGGGTAAGATGTATATGAAGGCCGAGAGATATTTCCCGTTTGGTAAGTAATTAACTAATAGCCCTTAACACTTTCAACACGACAGACCGCTGTCCCAATGTTTGCGAACAGTGTAGATCCAGATGATTCGGCTCGTAACGAGCCGTCTCATCAGGATCTGCACTGTTTGTGGACATTTTCTGATTTTTGACAAAAACATCCCTTTTTTGATTGATGGAATAGTCCAAAGATCTACATGGAAGAGTCCATGCCACTTACTTTAAAAGAGGTGAAAGGGCGTTTTTTTATATATTTACAGAAACTGATATTTTCTGTAAATGACATCAAATAATATCATAAATTTTGTAAAACATTTTTCATGAGATATCGCTCATGTCTTGGGTACAAAATCACATGGCATGTCTTTAACTGTTGCTGGGATGTTACTCATTATTCGCCTTTGTTACCTTCAGCCCAGCAGCGTGTGATCTATAGTTGAACATTGGCCGGGTGCAGTCATCAAAGCCCTAACATATTCAATACTCCAGATAAGGAATTAGTAATTGAGTATTGTCACTCCATCATTTCTGAAGCAATTGGGTATTTCAAAATTTGAATTGTGTAAAATAAAATCACACTACTGTTTACACATCTGCAGACAGCACTTATTGAAAAGTTTGCTTCTCAATGAAAAATACATCTTGGTATTATTCTAAAAGTGTTGTTGAACAATGTTTAAAAAAAATTATTACATTTCAAGCTGTTATTTGCCTGGATTTATCTGTGAGAGAAAACCCGTAGTTGTCAACTTGGCAATAATACATGTGAAGACAAAACCAGTAATCAACCACGTGCACTCTCCCGCATTCGTTATATAATAAGCATCGGCCACATAAATTCATACGCAGATGCAAATGCCCCCTAAACATGTTTGAAAATGTCGTTCAGAAATGTAATAAATCGGATATTCCATCGTACATGTTTGAATAGCTTGAAATAATACACTCGTGTACGTCGGTTTCTGTATAAAGCAACTTGTTCGCTTCGCTCACTCATTGTTTACGTGGAAGCCAACGTACACTTGTGTGTTATTTCACGCTATTCAAACATGTACGATGGAATATCCTCTATATGAGCAGACGTCAAAGTTTAATTCCGCATTGTAAGGGTTAACCCTTTCAACACCACAGGCCTGTATAGTGGTATTGTCAAAAAGTGTAGATCCAGGTGAGCCGGCTCGTGACGAGCCGTCTCATTAGGATCTGCACTTTTTACAAGTAATTTTCATATTTTTGACAACACCCCTCTTCATAAATGGAATAGTTTGAAAATCATTTTGTGTCTATTGGATTGGTCGGAAAATTAACATATCAAAATCCATTCCAAAGGGTGAAAGGGTTATCAATGAATCACCAATCAATGAATCACCAATCACATGAATCACCAATCAATGAATCACTAATCAATGAATCACCGAGTCTCTGTTCTCCCCAGCGTTTATCGTGAGGTACCTGGAACAGCGGACGTGTGAGCTCCAGTTGGACTGTGGCTGGGTGCACCATCTCATGCTCGATGTCGGCGTTCCCGCTCTCCGCGTACTCGAACTGTACGACCGCATGTTCAAGTCCCGGGTATGTAGACTCTCTTTAACAAATCTCTTTGTCCATACTACTGTTTGGGGTTATCTCCCTTTCACAGCTGGAGATAAGTTTTGTATCTAAAGAGTATTATACCCCCAGATTTCAAATTCAATGTGTATTTTACTTTTACAAATGTATTATTGATTTTCTTCCTTTAATATTAAATAGGGAACAAATGATAAACAATAAACAAATTTAAAAATCCACTCATTTGAGCAACTTTTAGAGTAAATTTTCAACTTTATTACAGCATTTTTACCACTCAATTAGAAAATCAATGCATATTTGTTTGGGTCATATCCCTTTGTTATTTTGTTGCAACTGATACTGTCAACAAGGGTTCAACACAGGGCCCCACTGTCCACAAGGGTTCACACAAGGTCTACTGTCCACAGGGTTCACACAGGTCCACTGTCCACAGGGTTCAACACATGGGTTCCACTGTCCACAGGTTCACACAGGTTCCACTGTCCATAGGGTTCACACAGGTCCGGGTTGTTCAAACCAGGTCCACTTGTCCGCCAGGGTTCACACAGGTCCACATGTCCACAGGGTTCACACAGGTCCCACTGTCCACTAAGGTTCACATAGGTCCCACTGTCCACAGGGTTGTTTTTTTTTATATTTCAAAACAACAGGTCCACTTTCCAAACAGGGTTTCAACGACAGGTCCCACTGTCCAAACAGGGTTCACACAGGTCTTGAAAACCCCTTAAATTTTACTCATGAAAGTTTGTATAAACCCTGGTCCAGCTATCTCGTCAATACCCTTTGAAATTATTTCCTGAAACTTGAAGGTGTGCTGCATGCCAGAGAGTGACAACTCTTGGATGATTAATAATTGTTTGGTTATCTCCCTTGTTCTTGTGGACCAAAATAGTTTTCTGTCCAGACTATTAGTTGTATCATGAACTGGAATGACAATTTACTAATTTTTTATTTATTTACCTACATTTGTTTTTTATTGTTGGTTAGATACCGACCAGTAGCCGATTTCATCAAAATTGTAAAGTATACTTATCTAGCAATGTATACTTTGAGGGAATAATCATTTATTTTCACCAAAATGCATTATTTCATATAGAACTAACCACTGCATATATTTGATGATTAAAAGTATGCAGAATTATTATACTGAATTTATTACATTATCACTGCCAAAATGGCTGTGATAATGTAATAAATTCAGTATAATAAAAATTAATAAATTTATCATAAAATTGAAGATTTCTCCCTCAAAGTATACTTTGCTAGATAAGTATACTTTGCAATGTTAGTGAAATAGGCTACTGGTTCTAGCCTTGTTGGGATGTTTTCCTTTTCTGGCCAGACTTGAATTTCCAGGGTAGTCCCAGATATACCTGTGCAATTACATAGTCTGATTCGGTTCTACACTGTTCGGTATTTGTAAATCCATCTCTCTATGACCTTAGCTGTTGCTGGGACATTAAACTAAAGCCCCGTCTCTAGATGACCTTCCCGTCTCTATATGACCTTGGCTGTTGCTGGGACATTAAACTAAAGCCCCGTCTCTATATGACCTTCCCATCTCTACATGACCTTGGCTGTTGCTAGGACATTAAGCTGAGGCCCTGTCTTTATATGACTTGCATCTCTATATGACCTTGGTTGTTTCTGGGACATTAAACAAGGCCCTGTCTCTATATCCCCCTTCTACATCTCTATATGACCTTCCCTCCCGTCTCTTTATATGACCTTCGTCTGTGACATGCCGGGCTCGACATTGACCTTCCCAGCCCCTCTCTATATGATCCTTCATGATCTCCGTCACTATAAGACCTTCAATCTCTATATGAACCTTCCGTCTCTATATGACCTTCCCATCTCTATATGACCATTCCTGTCTACATATACTGATCCTTCCCTCTATGCCTGTTTTCTCTATATGACTTCTCTATATGACCTTTCCGTCTCTATATGACCTTGGCTGTTGCTGTGACATTAAACCATGGCCCTGTCTATATGACCTTAGCTGACCTGTTGCTGGGACGTTACACAGGAGGCCTTGTCTCTATATGACCTTGTCTGTTGCTGGGATGTTAATCGTTTCATTTTGTTTCCCGTGTAGGATCCGTACTGGTCGTCCCAGAACCGGCCACTCCACCTGCTGTATGCCCTACACAGCCTGCTGTCCAAGCTGACCAGCAACTCCGGCCTCATCCCCGCTTACGAGAGGTGAGTGACCGCTGCGTGAGTGACCGCTGCGTTAACCATTTTGTATATGTGGTGACCACCATTTGAACCAGCTATTAAATTTCTCGGCATAGCCTCATTTCTTATGAAATCATTAAACTTGTTTAACCCTTTGAACCCGAAATCCCGCTATAATGGTTTATGCAAACAGTGCAGATCCAGATGAGCCGGCTCATACGAGAAAAAATACCCCCCCTTTTCGTAAATGGGTTTGAAAACCATTTTGTGACTGTTGAATTGATTCTAAAATTAACATATCAAAATCCATTCCAGTTACATAGTGGTGAAAGGGTTAATAAATATCATTAACCCATTACATGCCGAGACTACACAATTGTTGCATGAAAAATGAAAACAATTCCCTCAATTATGCACAGAAGTATATGTTGTTAACATCGTTGGAACCGTCTTAAGCGTATTTGCTTAAATACCCAATTAAAATTGCCAAAAACCCTTTTGAAAAAGCAATAACAAATTTGTAGTACCTTTATCATGCTGCAGATGCCAAGACATGTTTTCATTTTGAAGCAAACTATTCAATAATTGCCGTCTGTTAATGTGTAAACAGTAGTGTGATTTTGTTTTACCAAATTAAAATTTTGTAATACCCATTGTTACATGGTTTCCGTTGTGCAACAAATAGCGCGTGCTGTTTGCACATGGCTTTAGGCAATGCTCATTCCGGGGCCGCGCGTAATGGAAGTGCTTTCATGACGTCACTACGCGGAAGCCTTCATGACGTTCATGACGCGGCCCCGGAATATGCATACCGAATATTATTTACATGAATGGGGTGATTTATAAAAGTACTGAAAATACTGAATATAATGCTCAAATTACATCAGTTTTTTGTTGGTAATGTAACAATAATGTTTGATCATGTCCAGCCGTGTGCAAACGTTTGCTGTGGCCTGAGGGAACTATTTGAACCCAAGGCCGCAGGCCGCGGGTTCAAACAGTTCCCGAGGGCCACAGCAAACGTTTGCACACGGCTGGACATGATCAAACCTTACAATAGCTTCAGAAATTATTAAGTGAAAATACTCAACAACTAATTCCTTATCTGGAGCCCTGTAGCCTATTTCATCAACATTGCAAAGTATACTTTTCTAGCAAAGTATACTTTGAGGGAGTAATCATTTATTTTTCCCAAAATGCATTATTTCATATAGAACTAACGACTGCATAATTTGATGATTAAAAGTATGCAGAATTATTATACTGATTTTATTACATTATCACAGCCAAAATGGCTGTGATAATGTAATAAATTCAGTATAATAAAAATTAATAAATTTATCCAAAAATTGAAAATTTCTCCCTCAAAGTATACTTTGTTAGAAAAGTTAGAAAAGTATACTTTGCAATTTTCATGAAATAGGCTACTGAACAACACGTACTTTCGAAGAAGAAAAATAGCGAAAATTATTTCCATTTGTTCATGTAATCAGCATACAATTGGTTAAATTATCTCCTGTTGCAGGCGACAGTTCAGCACGATGGGACTCGACTTCATCGCGGGCTACCTTGTCGAGTTACAGGCCATCAGCTCTGTGGACACGAACGTGCGATCTCTCGTGAACAACTTCAAAGATCTACAGGCGAATATCGAGCGATTGTGATGTTTTTAAAGACAATGAAGGCCCGTGGAATACGTGTTGACAATTCAACCTCAGTGTTTTACCAACCATGAACAAATAAATGACAATTATGAACTGAACCCTTTCAACCCTACATATCACGAAGCCAACATGTACAAACCGTCTAGTCGGGATCTGTAGCATAGGTCGATCTATAGCATTGGTCGGTGTTGTTCAATTCAAAAAGAAAATAATCACATTTCCTTACTCATGGAATAGTCCGTAATTAAATGTAGATAAGCCAATTTTGGATATTTAGGGGTGAAAGGGTTATAAAAGCTTTACATGCCAATACATGTGGCTGTGACTGGATACATAGGGCTTAGGGTATTCACAACCAGTGTAGATCTAGGTCAGTTTGTGCATCTGCAGTCTGATCAGGATTTGCACTGGTCGCCATTCAGTAAAACACCGGACCTGCTTCTAACAAATAGTATAGGATCTGATCATGCCGCAGGATTGCAATTGATCAGGAGCTGGGGGCCGTTTCACTAAACTTTGTACGACTAAAATGTTCGTAAGTGCAAAATTATGATAGTCTGTAATTTTCACATTAACAAAGTTTCTTGTAAACAATTATTGGATTTACATTTATTGAGCATAGGCTACATATGCAGCCTAGCATAGGCTGCATGTATTTAAATGCTGCCAATGCTCAATAAATGTAAATCCATTCAATTGGAAATTTTAACTGAGAGCCGATTCAAAATATTTTGCACTTTAACCGAAACATTTTGTAGTCGTACAAAGTTTAGTGAAACGGCCCCCCTTGGTTCCTGGTCATAAATCCCATTTCTCCCAGTCCACAAACAGCCCACATTTTAATAAACATCTATGAACCTCTACATTCACATCAAAGTGGGGCAATCACGCAACCAAAACATGGGGACAATTTCAGTGCCGAGTTCTTTTATTGTAACTTCCATCTTCCATACAGTTTGGTTTCCATCCACCAACGGCCAGAGGGAGTGTGCATCACATGCCATTGGGATACGCGACATTTAACCGATAATCATAACGACGAATCCCCGCCCTAGGTTTTACAGTATTTCCATCACACTGGTTATCGGATGGGTTTGTTTGTTTGTTGGGGTTTAACGGCCTATCAACAGGTAAGGTCATTTAAGATCGGGTCAACAGGTTTAGTACTAAATCGCATATATTACCGGTACAAGTACATGTTCAAGTACATATACAAATGGGGGGAAACTCCCAAAAATCAGAATTTACAATAACAAAACTATATATTCAGCTCTGAAATCGGAATAATCCTGATCCGATGCCGAGTCGTCGCCACACCAGAATCACTTGGCCCCTCCTAAAAGCAGTAGGATCAGTAATAATCTTACTGCTTTTATATTGCAAGTACATGTTATCGGAGGGACTTGAAAACGTGGTGCCATTACTGTTGCAGGATGATAAAACTCGTTCACTTTCACGTTGCTTGTCTTAACCGTATCTTCACGCCTGGGTCCCAGTGAACCGGTGTAAGAGTGCCAGCACCAGTAGCCTATTTCATCAACATTGCAAAGTATACTTTACTAGCAAAGTATACTTTGAGGGAGTAATCATTTATTTTTCCTGAAATGCATTATTTCATATAGAACTAACAAATGCATATATTTCATGATTAAAAGTATGCAGAATTATTATACTGAATTTATTACATTATCACAGCCATTAAATGGCTGTGATAATGTAATAAATTCAGTATAATAAAAATTAATAAATTTATCATAAAATTGAAAATTTCTCCCTCAAAGTATACTTTGCTACTAAAGTATACTTTGCAATGTTGATGAAATAGGCTACAGACGAGGGGCCCGTTTCACTACACTAAAATGTTTCACTACACTAAAATGTTTCACTACACTAAAATGCTAAAATGTTTCACTACACTAAAATGTTTCACTACACTAAAATGTTTCACTAAACTTCGAACGGCTAAAATGTTTGTACATGTAAGTGCAAATTTAGCATCGTCTGGAAATTTCAATTAATGATTTTACATTTATTGAGCATATGCTCAATAAATTTAAATCCAATACAAGAAAACATTCTTAATGTGAAATTTACAGACTATTTTATAAGTTTGAACTTACGAACATTTTAGTCACCGTTGAATGTTTTACTGTAATTCAGTCGTGAATGCACATTATTCTCCCCACACTACTGCTCACTGTGTATGACCTTGTACAGACGTAAAACGCCAATCAATCAGTGACCTTGATCTGTAGCCGATTTCACGAACATTGCAAAGTATACTTTTCTAGCAAAGTATACTTTGAGGGAGTAATCATTTATTTTTCCTGAAATGCATTATTTCATATAAAACTAACAACTGCATATATTTGAGGATTAAAAGTATGCAGAATTATTATACTGAATTTATTACATTATGACAGCCAAAATGGCTGTGATAATGTAATAATTTCTGTAAAATAAAAATAAAAATTAAACTTTAATTTATCATAAAATTTCTCCCTCAAAGTATACTTTGCTAGAAAAGTATGCTTTGCAATGTTGGTGAAATGGGCTACTGATGTTTTCTCTTCACCAACTTAGTATCTCAGTAATGTGACTATCTCTCTTGTTGGTCGCGTGATTGCCCACACGGCATTTGTAGCAGAGCTCCAGATAAGGCGCGTATTTATGTATTTTACACACTTGTTTTAAATTGAGGTTAAACATTTCATCTAATGTTTGATTTTTCTTTATTTTTGCAGCTCAAATAAGTGATTTTTGTCTTCTCTTTTATTTCCCTGAAGTTATATCCATTTGTAAAAATAAAATACTCCAAGAATTTGAAATCCGGTTATACGAGGGGTTATACGATTCTTTAGACACCAAACTTATCTGGAGTGCTGTACAGTATGGTTATGCTCAAGTGGATACTCGCGATTGAATTAAAAATAGCGTCGATATGTTTTAAAACCGGCAAAAACTTTTGATCAGTGTAATTTGAGACCCGACGTGATTTCGTACCAAAGATGTGCAATATATCTAGTGCAAAATATTTACACCGTTTTTTATATTTTCCTTAAATGACGTCAAAAGTTGACGAAATTTTTATAGCAAACCCAGAATTTCATTCCGCGTTTGCTACAACAATTACGTCAAATTTGCTACGTCATTTGCAGAGTATCACCGTTACTGTACGTATTTGTCATGAAATAATCTCACATTTTCTTGTGTACAAAATCACACGGCGTATCTCATTAATTATGGTAGTCTGTAGACAAGTCTGATAAAACAGTTTAGCAAACTGAAATATCGCGAGTAACTGCAAAGATGCCCGAAGGCAGTAGAACCTCTCTAAACTGGACACCCTGGGGACCCCATTGTGTTTAATTTAGATGGGTTTCACTGTAATACGTTTCATTTTCATGCCTGTTAATGATTGAAAAGGACTGGGGACCTCCCAGGGTGTCCGGTTCAGAGAGGTTCCACTGTACTGGGGACC
This sequence comes from Conchocele bisecta, assembly GCA_029237695.1. Lineage (NCBI taxonomy): Eukaryota > Metazoa > Mollusca > Bivalvia > Lucinida > Thyasiridae > Conchocele > Conchocele bisecta. Next base: position 123,599,121 of record CM055268.1, on the reverse strand, counting down.
TCCCAGGGTGTCCGGTTCAGAGAGGTTCCACTGTAGTTGTAAATACTTGTGATTTTCTATGTTCGGTAATCTATGTATAAAACTGGTCTTGTATTCAATTCATAAAGATCTAAGCTGCTTGTTTGTACATCATAAATGCTTTAAAGGTACATGCCCACTCAGTAAGCACAAACTGTACTTTATAGGAATTAAATAAGTATATAATTGTGTCACTATTCCACCAGTTCTAAAAATTACAAATGCCCGGAAAACAGATATAATCATTTACATGTAGTAATATTTATTTTACTGATAGTGACGTGCGTTGGTATAAGGCTATTTTCATATGCAAATGAGGCATGAAATATTTTACTTATTTACTAATGAAATGATTATGAAGTATGATCATTGCACATTAAAAAATAAATACAGAGATTAAATAGTAATGTCCATTAACATTTTAAGGAAACACGGTTATCACCCCTGATATCAGTGTGAAATATTTTGTCTAAAATAAAATGTGTAATAATGCCAATCAATACGTGGGGTAATGGTGAATGAATGTTTATTTTGCCAGAAAATGTTATACGTACAGAATATACAAAAGTATCTGTATCACTATATCACAACCTACTGCGTGGGCATGTACCTTTAATGGTGGAAGCAATTACGGCATCATTTTGTCATTGTGCATATTAACCCTTTCCCTGTTTTGCGATATTTCGACTCATCCAAATCCAAAACATCTGAATAAAAGAATCAAATGCTGGGTCAAATGATGGTTAAATTATCTGATAGAGTACAAAACATTGTGGGAAAAGGAGAAATTGCTTGTTACAAGCAATTTCTCCTTTTCCCACAATGTTTTCAAAAGACATCTTCTGCAGAGGCATGAAAAGTCGTCTCTATTAGGGAAAGGGTTAACCCTTAAAAGGTGGCGACGGACTAAATATTGTCGTCTGCTGGTTTTCATTTTTATAATACAATATATTTCTAAATAAAAAAACAGCGCTGTCAAAACATGGTTTTATCCGAAAGAATGGGGAAACAACAGCAGACGGCAAATTCAGGTTAACATTATTATTATTCATTGTCTTCAATTTTGTGTAAATCAAGTTTGCCCAAGACTGGCGCTCGTGCTTATAAATCTTCTGGATCATGTACTCGGTGCTCAGACACGAAAAATTTGACTGGGGGATGTTTTATTGATGGAACGGCGATCAGTGCAGATCCTGATCAGACTGCAGATGCACAGGCTGATCTGTATCTACGCTGGTCGTAGAACTCTTTAAGAGGGTGGCAGGTGGGAGCATGTGATGGGTAATTCAACGATCGGGGTTCATCCTTTGACTGGAGAGCTGGTTTGGCCCTCACATAGTCTTTGGCATTTTGTATGTGACGGTTAAATCTGGTTTTTCCACTTATAAGAGTGATCCTACCGGTATTACTTTGTAATAGGGGAAGAGGTCAATGACTGGTGCAGTATGGACCTGTCACCATGTCACGTTATTCTAATTTCAGGGCTGAATATATTTTTTCTGGATGTAAATATTCCGTTCTGATTTTGGAATTCCCCCCCCACCCCAATGCAGCAGGTTAAATGCGGGATCGAACCCGTTGGTCCGGCCTTAAATGACCTTAGCTGTTGATAGGCCGTTAAACACAAATAAACAAACAAACAGGACTGTGTGATAAATGATCCTTATTATGCCCCCGCCACCGAATGGTGAGGGGGGCATATAGTGTTACCGGCGTCCGTACGTACGTATGTACGTACGTACGTATGTCCCGAAACCTTAACGCTGGGTAAATGGCTTATAATTTCTGTTTCCTTGCTCGGATCTGCTTCACATTTCACACACGCATTGCTCCAATGGTCCTCTACCGCCCTGTGACAAATCCACATTCGTCCTGCCCCTGCTAAGCCCAGGGTCAAGGTCACAGACTTGGTGCTTTCGAAACCTTAACGCTGGGTAAATGGCTTATAATGTCTGTTTCCTTGCTCGGATCTGCTTCACATTTCACACACGCATTGCTCCAATGGTCCTCTACCGCCCTGTGACAAATCCACATTCGTCCCGCCCCCGCTAAGCCCAGGGTCAAGGTCACAAACTTGGTGCTTTCGAAACCTTAACGCCGGGTAAATGACTTATAATTTCTGTTTCCTTGCTCGGATCTGCTTCACATTTCACACACGCATTGCTCCAATGGTCCTCTACCGCCCTGTGACAAATCCACATTTGTCCCGCCCCCGCTAAGCCCAGGGTCAAGGTCACAAACTTGGTGCTTTCGAAACCTTAACGCCGGGTAAATGACTTATAATTTCTGTTTCCTTGCTCGGATCTGCTTCACATTTCACACACGCATTGCTCCAATGGTCCTCTACCGCCCTGTGACAAATCCACATTCGTCCCGGCCCCGCTAAGCCCAGGGTCAAGGTCACAGACTTGGTGCTTTCGAAACCTTAACGCTGGGTAAATGGCTTATAATTTCTGTTTCCTTGCTCGTATCTGCTTCACATTTCACACACGCATTGCTCCAATGGTCCTCTACCGCCCTCTGACAAATCCACATTCGTCCCGCCCCCGCTAAGCCCAGGGTCAAGGTCACAGACTTGGTGCGTTCGAAACCTTTACGCTCGGGTAAATGGCTTATAATCAAATATGCCTCGTTTTCTTTGGCTGCCAGCGGGGGCATTCGTGTGCCGACAGGCCACATTTCTAGTTATATATGTATTTTCATTTCCCATTGAAACACAATAGAACGCAAGCCGTTCCATATTTACGTCGCGCGACTTCATATTGGTCAGTGCCGCAACTACGTTTCACCTTGTAAAATAGTTCCGTCGAAATCATCACTAATTTGTTTATTTTATTTATATTTTGTATATTTTTTTGAGGCGCATATACAGTGCGAGTAATGTACGTATGTATATAATAAAAAAGGTTATTTGATGTATATATATGTGGATATACGACACTCGTTCCGCCGCGCGACGATATTGCGCAGAACTGGTGCCCGTTGCACTAAACTTTGTACGACTAAAATGTTCGTAAGTGCAAATTTAGGATCGTCTGTAAATTTCAATTGATGGATTTACATTTATTGAGCATAGGCTGCAAATGCAGCCTATGCTCAATAAATGTAAATCCAATAATTGTTTACAAGAAAACATTGTTAATGTGAAATTTACAGACTATCATAAGTTTGCACTTACGAACATTTTAGTCGTGGGAAGTTCAGTGAAACGGGCAGCAGGTGCATATATCCACATTCAAATCAAATAACCTATAAATATAGACCTATTTTTGTTAACAAGTGATTGTGGCGACTCATTAGTGAACACCCAGGGCCAAGTGATCCGTTGTTGTATGGGTGCCTGGAAACAATGTTTCAGTGAGTTTTATCGTAATGTTCAGTGCTGAATGTATGGTACTCCCCCCATGTAGGTGCATTCCCATCTGTATATGACCTTTCAGTTCAACAGATGTAAAACTACAATCGATCAAACCAAACTGTTTTTACAACAATATGTGGCTGTGACTGGGAGAATTAACCTTATGCATTTTGCGATAAGTGTAGATTCAGATCGACCTGTGCATCCGCAGTCTGGTGGGTGATGGTCGGGCGAATGAGACGACGTAAATTAACGGTATGGGTTCCTCCTTATAGGAATCACGATTTGCCTGGTTTGGCCCTCAGGTACGTTTTTATCTTTGGCTCTTTAGTTACCTAGGAGTTGAATTGGGTTATTGCCCATTATAAAAGTAGTAAGATTATTGCTGATCCAACTGCTTTTGGGAGGGGGCGAGGACCTGGCATCGGATCAGGATTATTCTGATTTCAGGGCTGAATATATAGTTTTGTTATTGTAAATATTCAGTTCTGATTTTGGGATTTCCCCCCCATTTGTACATGTACATGTACTTGTACAGGTAATATATGGGATTTAGTACTAAACCCATTGACCTGGCCTTAAATGACCTTAGCTGTTGATAGGCCGTTAAACTCCAACAAACAAACAAACATCCGCAGTCTGACCAGGTTCTGCATTGTTCACCATTTCATGAATTATGCTTGTAACACGTAATATAGATTGTTATCAGGTTACAGGAGTGTTATATTAGTTCAGGATCTACTACAGCTGTAGTTACAAATCACATGAGCTCACTTTCTCCAGTTACAGCCACATATCGGTGTCTAGTCCTTCAACTTAATACGTTAAAGTTCGAGTACATCTTACACCAGTGTTATAAGCACGGGCCGAGGTCAGGTGATGGACGCTTTATGTAATCATGATTAGACGCTTAGTTTTATACGGCCTCTTGATGTTTGTTCAGTACATTTCTTGTATGTAAACTGTTGAATAAATTGCTGAAAGAATGAAAGACGATTGGAATAATTTTGCAATAGAACAAAAAAAGGTCTTGATTAGTCAGTGACTGTATTGCTTGTATTGCTTGGGCCCAAACCAATCCCATTTCAGTTGCCTTTAGTCAATCAATCGTCTTTCAATCGCCTTTATCCCCCACCCCTTCTAACCATCAACTGCCAGTCCCCTTACCTTTCAACCAATCCCCATTCAGTTCCCCAGTAGCTTTAGCCCAGCCCACTAGCTTCCAGTCACTTTAGCCCACTAGCCCCATTCCAGTGGCTTTAAGCCCACTGGTCCCCCTTCTTCCAGTGGATTTAGCCCACTAGTCCCCCTTCCAGTGGCTTTAGCCCTCCCAGCTTTAGCACACAAGCCCCTAGTTCCCCTTACAGTGGCTTTATCCCACTAATGGGGTATAGTGGCTTTAGCACACAAACCCCCTTCTAGTGGATTTAGCCCACTAGTCCCTCCCCTTCCAGTGACTAGTCACCCTGCCAGTGCTGAATGCAACTGGGAGGGACAGGACTGTGACTAGAGGGATAAAAGCCACTGGAAGGGGACTGGTGGGCTAAGTGGGTAGCCACTGGAAGGGGTCTGGTGGGCTAAAAGGCCACTGAATGGGGGCTAGTGGGCCCACTAGTCCCCCTTCCAGTGGATTTAACTTTTATCACACTAGTCCCCTTCCAGTCACAGTCCAGTCCCTCCCAGTTGCATTTAGCACTGGAAGGGTGACTAGTCACTGGAATGGGGGAGTAGTGGGCTAAATCTACTGGAGGCGCTTTGTGCGCTAAAGCACTGGAATGGGGTCTAGTGGCTTTAGCACACTAACCCCCTTCCAGTGGATTTAGCCCACTACTCCCCTTCCAGTGGCTTTAGCTAATGCCACTGGAGACAGGTGGGTTAAAGGACAATTAGACAGGACTAAAAGCAATTGGAAGGGGCTAGTAGGCTAAAACAACTGGAAGGGGCCTAAAGTTACCGGAAGGGGGATAAAGCTACTGGAGGGGGACTAGTTGGTTAAATCTACTGGAGGCGTTTTGTGGGCTAAAGCACTGGAAGGGGGTATAGTGGCTTTAACACACTAACCCCCTTCCAGTGGCTTTAGCCCTCTAGTCCCCTTCCAGTGGCTTTAGCCTACTAGTACCCCTTGATTTTAGCCCACTAGTCCCCCTTTAAGTGCTTTTAGCCCACTAGTCCCCCGTTCCAGTAGATTTAGCCAACTACTTTCCGGCGACTTCGCCCACCAGTGCTACTGGGAGGGACTAGTGGGCTAAATGCGACTGGAAAGGGACTAGTGGGCCTAAGTCTACTGCTGGAAGGGGGCTAGTGAGCTAAAACCACTGGAAGGGACTGATGGGTTAAGGCCACTGGAAGGGGGCTGGTGGGCTAACGCCACTGGAAACAGACTGGTGGGCTAAAGACCACTGGAAGGGGACTAGTGGGCTAAAACCACTGGATGGAGGCTGGTGGGCTAAGGGGACTGGTTGGAATAAAGGTGGGTGCTGGTTTAACTAAATGCAGATGGCAGGTGGGGAATGTCGACTGGAGAGGATTGACTGGATGGGCATATAAGCAGGCAGCAAATGGGATTTAAAGGGGGCTATAACGAATTGGAAGCGTCGGAGGTGAGGGATTGGTTTGGATAAAGGGAATGAAAGGGCAGATACATACTTACGTACATAATAACATCCCCTTCTGCTTGATGGCGAGGGGATAAAAGTTCAAAGTTGTCAAGGTCAAATGGTTAAGGTCATATTAAGGGCAGCATGGATGTGCGACATTTGTCCACGTATATACAGTATTGAAATATTTAAGTAATCCTTCAAGGTATATAGAAGTTATAACAGAATTTCAAAACCGACATCACACAGACACACAGTCCAAACACTAATATGCCTCCGGTTCTACCGAGATGGAGGGCATAAAAACTTAGTAAGGGCTAACAAAAACATAAAGAAAAACATTCATCAACATGAACCGCTCGTTACTGTAGCCTATTTCATCAACATTGCAAAGTATACTTTACTAGCAAAGTATACTTTGAGGGAGTAATCATTGATTTTTCAGAAATGCATTATTTCATGCAGAACTAACGATTGCATATATTTGATGATTAAAACTATGCAGAATTATTATACTGAATTTATTACATTATCACAGCCAAATTGGCTGTGATAATGTAATAAATTCAGTATAATAAAAATTAATAAATTTATCATAAAATTGAAAATTTCTCCCTCAAAGTATACTTTGCTATTAAAGTATACTTTGCAATGTTGATGAAATAGGCTACAGTTGACAACATGTACAGCTGCAGCGGAGACAGTACAGACTTCCAGCACAACACACGTACATGTAGCCGACTTCACCAAAATTGCTAAGCATACTTATCTAGCTAAGTACACTTTGAGGGAGAAATTTTCAATTTAAGGATACAATTATATATATATAAATAGTCACATTACTGAGATCCTAAGTTGGTGAAGAGAAAACATCAGTAGCCCATTTCACTAACATTGCAAAGCATACTTTTCTAGCAAAGTATACTTTGAGGGAGAAATTTTATGATAAATTTATTAATTTTTATTATACTAACGTTATTACATTATCACAGCCAAAATGGCTGTGGTAATGTAATAAAAGTCAATATAATAATTCTGCATACTTTTAATCATCAAATATATGCAGTCGTTAGTTCTATATGAAATAAAGCATTTTGGGAAAAATAAATGATTACTCCCTCAAAGTACACTTTGCTAGATAAGTATGCTTAGCAATTTTTGTGAAATCGGTTACAGGTCAAGTGATTGTAAAACTTTCCCAGTGGGACTTCTCTAAACCGGACACCAAGGCAACCTCTGCGATCTTATTTTTGATGGGTTTCTGGATCATTTATTTCAGATGTTAATGTATGTTCATGATTGCAAAGCACTCCAGTACAGTTCAGAATGGCCATATGCATGATTTACAGATTAACATCTCTAAACCGGACACCCTGGGGACCTCCCAGGGTGTCCGGTTTAGAGAGGTTTCACTGGGGACCTCCCAGGGTGTCCAGTTTAGAGGTTTCACTGGGGACCTCCCAGGGTGTCGGGTTTAGAGAGGTTTCCTGGGGACCTCCCAGGGTGTCAGGTTTAGAGAGGTTTCGCTGGGGACCTCCCAGGGTGTCAGGTTTAGAGAGGTTTCGCTGGGGACCTCCCAGGGTGTCGGGGTTTAGAGAGGTTTCGCTGGGGACCTCCCAGGGTGTCCGGTTTAGAGAGGTTTCGCTGGGGACCTCCCAGGGCGTCGGGTTTAGAGAGGTTTCACTGGGGACCTCCCAGGGTGTCAGGTTTAGAGAGGTTTCACTGGGGACCTCCCAGGGTGTCAGGTTTAGAGAGGTTTCGCTGGGGACCTCCCAGGGTGTCAGGTTTAGAGGTTTCGCTGGGGACCTCCCAGGGCGTCGGGTTTAGAGAGGTTTCACTGGGGACCTCCCAGGGTGTCAGGTTTAGAGAGGTTTCACTGGGGACCTCCCAGGGTGTCAGGTTTAGAGAGGTTTCACTGGGGACCTCCCAGGGTGTCAGGTTTAGAGAGGTTTCGCTGGGGACCTCCCAGGGCGTCGGGTTTAGAGAGGTTTCGCTGGGGACCTCCCAGGGTGTCAGGTTTAGAGAGGTTTCGCTGGGGACCTCCCAGGGTGTCAGGTTTAGAGAGGTTTCGCTGGGGACCTCCCAGGATGTCAGGTTTAGAGAGGTTTCACTGTACATGTATGAGGGTTCTCTTGGTAGAAATCAGGAAGTTTGATTGGTCGATTGCTCAGTCTCGACCTATCAAACTGTCTGATTTCAAGTACTTCTTGAAACAAGGTGGTTTAATTCGTCAAGACCGAGATGCCCCATATCAAAATCGGAACTAATATTCCAGGGGCGGATCTGGAGAGGGGGGGTTGTTCTGGGGTTGCAACCTCCCCATTCAGCCACGGAGTTTACATAGATCAGAGTATACCACCAGTTGACGTCTGAATTTAAATGCCGTAAAAGACAGGACAACACCCCCCCCCCCCAAATGCTGGATCCGGATCAGGGGAAAATATATACAGCCCTACCACTAAAAGTAGTAGAATTATCATCAATCTTATTGCATATACTATAACTAGATCCAGATCCAACTAGATTGGTCAGTAAGCGAGGCTTACGGAATACCCCCGCGTGGGCCCAGGTACCCCTAAAATATGTAAAAATGTGCAAGTGTGTGGGCTTGTGACCTTGACTCTGGGATTAGCGTGAGCGGCATGAACGTGAATTTGTCACAGGGTGGTAGAGGTCCATTGGAGCAATGATGTGAAATGTGAAGCAGATCAGAGCAAGGAAATAGAAGTTATAACCGATTTCTCTGATGTTAAGTTTTGTAAAGAGACTACCGTATAACCTCGAATTAACGCACCCGGAGGCGTTACATTTTACAAAAGGGGGGGGGGGGGCGTTTATTAGCCAGTATATTTTTTTTTTTACCAAGGACCGCCAATTTCAAACACAAATAAGGATTTAAGGATTATTTGTGTTTGAAATTGGCGGTCATTGGTAAATTTATTTTTTTATTTGGGGGGTGGGTGGGGGGGGGGGGGGGCTTAATTCGAGGTTATACGGTATGTATGTGACGTTGACCTCGAGATCAGCGGGGATTTGTCACAGCATATGAAATATTAAGAATTTTCAATGAAAGAAATAGAAGTTATAACATATTTCTCTGATGTTAAGTTTTGTAAAGAGACTTAAGTATGTGACCTTGACCTTGGGATCAGCGGGGGTTGGACAGTCGTAGATTTGTAACAGAATGATAGTACAACCTTAGAGGAATGCACAAGTGAAATAATAAGAATTTTCAATGAAGGAAATAGAAGTTATAACTTATTTCTCTGATGTTAATTTTGTAAAGAGACCTTGACATTGGGATCAGCAGGGGGTTGGATGGTCATGGATTTGGCACAGCATGGTATTAGAGCCTTACAGGAATACATGTGTGAAATATTAAGAATTTTAGATGAAGGAAATAGAAGTTATAACAATATTTCTCTGATGTTAAGTTTTGTAAAGAGACTTAAGTATTTGACCTTGACCTTGGGATCAGCGGGGGTTGGACGGTCGTGGATTTGGCACAGCATGGTAGTAGAGCCTTACAGGAATGCATGTGTGAAATATTAAGCATTTTAGATGAAGGAAATAGAAGTTATAACAATATTTCTCTGATGTTAAGTTTTGTAAAGAGACTAAGTATTTGACCTTGACCTTGGGATCTGCGGGGGTTGGACGGTCGTGGATTTGGCACAGCATGGTAGTAGAGCCTTACAGGAATGCATGTGTGAAATATCAAGCATTTTAGATGAAGGAAATAGAAGTTATAACAATATTTCTCTGATGTTAAGTTTACGGACGCACGGACGCACGGACAACCCGACTCCAGTATACCCCCCCACAACTCGTTGCGGGGGGTATAACTATCAGACATGAGTTTGTTTGTTTATTAGTGTTTAACGGCCTATCAACAGCTATGGTCATGTAAGGCCGGGCAAACGGGTTCGATCCCATTTTAACCTGCTGCATTGGGGGGAAAACCCCAAAATCAGAACGGAATATTTACATAGAGAACAAATATATTCAGCCCTGAAATTAGAATAACCTGACCTGGTGCCAGGTCCATACCACACCAAGTCACTTGGCCCCTTCCACTAAAATAGGATTACGAATATCGTAATACTCGCATAAGGGGTATAACCAGATTCAACTGTCACATACAAAATGCCAAAGACGTATGTGAGGGCCAAACCAGGTCTCCAGTCGGGATTCCGGTAAGGATGAACCCCGATCGTTAAATTACCCATCGTGTGCTCCCACTATCAGACACGAGAATGGCTGTCGCTGAAAACATCTGATAATCCACTGAAACCCCCCCACCCCTCTTGTAAAAGTATCAAATTTGAGCATACCAGATTGATTGAATCATTTTGAAAATGCAAATTACGACAAAATCCACTGAAATCAGCTGATCAGCTGAAGATTATCATGCCTGAACTATTATGGACCAGAAAGCCATAAATGAACCCAAGGGCCAAACCGGGGATATGAGATTTCCGGTAAGGATGAACCCAATCATTAAAGTTGGTACCCTAGTAGCCTGCCTGATCAATCAAACTGTCCAATTTGGAGTACAAATATTCTGCATAATTGTACTCAAAATTGGACAGTTTGCAGCAGAACGTACCGAGAATGTTTTATAAGCACCGAACCAAGATCAGATACAGATAGACTGGTTCTAACCAGCCTAACTTCAAAAACAAAGAAAAGCTTTTATCACAAATTGTGTTTGTAACGTAGATAAATATACCCACACATGTAAAGTATCCCACGTGGTCAGTGTAATGAGCTTTTCGGTCTTTCCTAAATTATTTTGATATGTTTTGCAAACATCATCGCAATTCTTCAATATTGACCCAACATGGTGATCTATAAGCGAGCATGTATCCCCCTCTCAGCAGACACAACTATAATGTCTAAACAAGAGGTCAACTCACTTACAATATCGGCCAACTATCAGACAGTGAAGTGGAAAATGAAGGTCCTGGTCATTTGATTGACATGTGTCATGAATAGCAAAAGTAGGTCAAGGATAGACAGACTCGATGGGGTGTTACGTCCGTTCAACCGCAGTCATATAAAGACAGGAATGCACCTGTATGAAGGGCTTCACTTGATGATTGGGAATTATGTCCGTTCAACAGCAAGGTCATATACAGACGGGAATGCACCTGTATGGGGGATTGATTGATTGGGGTTTTACATCCATTGAACAGCAAAGATATACAGCATGGTTCATACAGACGTATGACAACAAAATTCAAGGACTTTTCAACGACCTTTTGTAGCTTTTCAACAAGTGTTTCAGAATAAAAAAATAATATTTTTACAAATGTATCTACTGTACACTTGCCACAATTATGGAAATTAGTCATCCTTAAAACTCTGGACGCATATTATTTTTGCATCACCCCGGCCGAAATTGGTAAATTTTAATAATAATAATAAAATATTTTAGCAACAATTCCAAACATGCATGTGATTCAAGCACGCGATATGCAAATTTAAGGAGTTTTTCCAACGATTTCAGGACAAAAACCACCGAACCAAATTCCAGTTTTCAAGGTCTGCGAACCCTGTACAGCAAGGAATATATATACAGACTGGAATGCACCTATAAATGGCGACTGATTGATTGGGGTTTTACGGCCATTGAACAACAAGGTCATATATATACAGACGGGACCACCCAAAGTGTATGTTGTTACCACTCAGTTGAACCGTCTCGTCGAGACGGTTCAACTGAGTGGTAACAACATACACTTTGGTTGGTCCCGTCTGTATATATAATATGACCTTGCTGTTCAATGGAGTGGATAGATTGATTGATTGGGGTTTTATGGCCATTCAACAGCAGGTATACAGCCAGGAATGCACCTGTACAAGGCGATTGATTGACTGATCGATCGATTGGGCATTATGTCCATTCGACAGCAAGGTCATACAAAGATGGCATGTTCAGGGGCCCCGTTTCACTAAACTTCGTACGACGAAAAGGTTTGTAAGTGCAAAATTATGTTAGTCTGTAAATTTCACATTGGCAATGTTTTCTCAATAAATATAAATCCATCAATTAAAATTTCCAGACGATCCTAAATTTGCACATACGAACATCTTAGTCGTACAAAGTTTAGTGTCAGAGTACATTGGGTTCAATAAGGCAGAAAGCATCATACACTGACCAATACAACAATAAAGTCTCCACCCCACATAATTTGTCGCTGTGACTGGAGTAATGGGGCTTGTGACCAGTGTAGTTCCTGATGAAATGGCCTGGTAATGATATATACGGCTTGTTAGAAGCACGACGGTTGGTGCTTCATTGATAGAATGGTGAACAGTGTAGATTCAGATCAGACTGTGCGATGCACAGGCTGATCTGAATCTACACTTGTCACAAAACAGGGTTATTGAGGTTTGTGATCAATGTAGATGCTGATCAAATAGCACACTCTTGTCGACAGTTAAGGATATATATCGTTTGTTAGAAGCATGATGGGTGTTTCATTAATTGAATGGCGAACAGTGTAGATCCAGATCAGACTGCGATGCACAGGCTGATCTGGATCTACACTTGTCACAAAACAGGGTTATTGAGGTTTGTGATCAATGTAGATGCTGATCAAATAGCACACTCTTGTCGACAGTTAAGGATATATATCGTTTGTTAGAAGCATGATGGGTGTTTCATTAATTGAATGGCGAACAGTGTAGATCCAGATCAGACTGCGAATGCACAGGCTGATCTGGATCTACACTGGTCACAAACCACATAAACCACATAAAACCCATTTATCCAGTCACGGACAAATGTATGGACATGTAAACGGTATCATAATCATGATAATGATTTTGAATATGTGACCTACCACGACAACGGGATTCATTGAAGTTTCATTTTCGACACTTTCACCCCTAAATATCACCCAACAGTGACTTGTCCATGCTAAACCATAGAATTAAAGTACAATGCTTTGCTTATTGGGGCTTAACAGCCTATCAACAGCTAAGGTCGTGTAAGGCCGGGCAAACAGGTTTGATCCTTTTTAACCTGCTGCATTGGGGGGAAAATCCCAAAATCAGAACAGAATATTTACATCGAGAAAAAATATATTCAGCCCTGAAATTAGAATAACCCGACCTGGTGACAGGTCCATACCACACCAAAGTCACTTGGTCCCTTCCCCTAAAATAATATTATGAATAATCGTAATACTCACATATGGGGTACAGTCAAACCTGTGAATAAAGGTCAGCCATGGGAAGTGACAAATTTGGCCTTTGTTCACAGGTGATCTTTATTCGCAGGGTCATTTATATAGCAATTGTGCCATTGGGACAAAATTGTGGCCTTTACAGCCAGCTGATTGCTATTTGGAGGCGGTCTTTAGCACAGGTTTAACCGGACTGTATAACCGGATTCAACTGTCGTATACAAAATGCCAAAGACGTATGTGAGGGCCAAACCAGGTCTCCAGCCAGAATTCCGGTAAGGCTGAACCCCGATCGTTAAATTACCCATCGCTTGCTCCAACCTGCCACCCACATCACCAAATATGGTAGTGAAAACGATTACAATGATTCGGAAAGTGAAAATGAAAGTATGGCTATGGGTAGTGATGACGACCAGCCTTCCGAGAATCGTTGGATTCTGGGGGCCGTTTAATTAAAATAAAATGTTCACAAGTGTAAAATTATGATACATGTAGTCTGTAAATTTCACATTAAAAAATTATTGGATTTACATTTATTAAGCACAGGCTGCATAATTTTCACATTGTTGTGAGTTTTTGTACTCCCACTTTTGATAAGCAATGCATATTCTGCTAAAATAAGTGCGTAAAACACGCCAATACACACCTTATCTGGAGCTCTGTTCCACCTGGATGTGTATCAGTGGGAAACGATGCCATTCATTAATTGATTCAGGTCCACCTGATGTATGTCGTTTATTTAACCCATAACACGCCGAGACTACGCCAAGTTTCATACAAAATATAATAATTTCCAATAAATTCTGAAGAGAAGCACATTTAATACACAATAATTCCAGCACAAAAATATTTACACAATTCCCTAACATTTGATTGGTCCGTTGCAAGTCTCTGTCCAAAATTTATATCCCAGTAAACTCCATGCCGAACTACTTTCCGTAACCGCCAGGCGCAGTTAAAATAATTCTTAAGAAAACGGAAAATAAACACATTTTCTTAATGAATTTATTTAAAATGCTGGAATTATAAGAAATGAATGGCCTTTTTGTGGAATTTATCGGGGATATAAACTTGGAAAAGTCGCGGGAATACTGGACGAGGCCTTCCGGCCTTCGTCCAGTATTCCCGCGACTTTTCCAAGTTTATACCCCGATAAATTCAACAAAAAGGCCATTCATTCCTATAATAACCAATAGGATAAAAAACTAAACAATAGGCGATAAAAAAATTACAATTTTCGAAAATTGTAATTTTTTATCGCCAATTGTTTATTTTTATCGCCAATTGCGAAAGTGGCTTTTCCAAGTTTATACCCCGATAAATTCCACAAAAAGGCCATTCATTCCTATATTGTTTTAAAGTCACTCTTTTTATTTTCTAAACAATGTGTATAAAAATAAAATTCTCTTAATTATACACAGACGTATATACTGAAACAATTTAAAAACGCAACAAGGAGGTAAACATGTTATTTATTTTTGGCAAAACATTTATTATGAGGATAAATAGCCATTCAAAGACACATGGTCACATCCAGGGGGACGTTTCACAAAACTTCGAACGACTAAAATGTTCGTAATTGCATATTTAGAATAGTCTGTAAATTTCAATCAATGGATTTACATTTATTGAGCATAGGCTGCATATGCAGCTACGCTCAATACATGTAAATCCAATAATTGTTTGCAAGAAAAGATTGTTAAAATAAGATAATTTTGCACTTACGAACATTTTAGTCGTACAAAGTTTAGTGAAACGGCCCCCTGGTGTCCAATAACATGTCTATCTCATTGTTGCGTTTTTAAATGGTTTCAGTATATATGTTGATCCCACGCCGAGACGGTTCAAATCACAACATATAAGTAGTCTTTACTCTGCCAGGGATTCCGCTGGCGATCGCCACTTTCGCAATTGGCGATAAAAATAAACAATTGGCGATAAAAAATTACAATTTTCGAAAAAAAAGAAAAAAAAAAATGTTTTCGAAAATTGCAATTTTTTAACGCCAATTGTTTTATTTATTTTGAAGTGGCGATTTTTTTATTTTCCCCCAGCGGAATCCCTGCTCTGCACATAAATGACCGAGGTGGCCGATTGTGGACACTCCAGCAAACTTCTTAACCGAACCCATGGACGGACGGACGGACGGGCGGGCGGACGGACGGACGGACGGACGCACGCACAGTCCAAACACTACATGCCTCCCGGCTCTACGAGACCGGGGGAACAAAAATCATTTCACGTTGTTCATACCCCATGTAGAGGTACACAGCATGAAACGTGTTAACTGCCTTGCTGTGAGATGTTCCGTCCATTTCGCTGTGCTCGCTACACCGCATCGTCAATTAGTGGCCAAAGAATCTGAAATCAAAGACAATAATTATAAACCATTACAATCAACTTATCAATGCTAGAATAACTTCACGCTAGAATAACTTCACGCTACGCTAGAATAATTTCACACTAGAATAACTAGAATAACTTCACGCTAGAATAACCTTTCTACCACTAAACAGAGCTCCAGATAAGCTTTGTATATAAAGAGTATTATACCCCTTGATTTAAAATGCAATGCGTATTTTACTTTCACAAATGTATTACCGGTATTGATTTTAGTCATTATTAAGTAGGGAACAAATTATCAAATTTAAAACAAGTTTAAACATTCACTTGTTTGAGCTGCACCTTTATTACAATTTCAAAAGCATTGCTGTGAGTATGTTGGACTCCCACTTTTGGGAATAAAATAAGTGCGCAAAATACGCCAATACGCACCTTATCTGGAGCAGACTACATGCGGATTGCGGATGCCCCAATGTTTGCAAATTGCAACTAATGATGAATTGACACATGCCGCATCATCAGGATCTGCACTGTGGATGTTTGCCATTTGTTGTTTTATTAATTACCTCTTTTGAAAAATTAATATGGGAAAGTTCACCAAAGTTAATTAGGGGTGAAAAAAGAGTTGGTCATTTGAAACACTTTTCAATATCACTGGCCTGTATTGTGGTATTGTCAAAACGTGCAGATCCAGATGAGCCGGCTCGTGACGAGCCGTCTCATCAGGATCTGCACGTTTTGAAAGTATATTTTCATATTTTTGATAAAAACAAAAACAACCGCCTTTTCATCAATGGACTAGTCTGAAAATTATTTTGTGACGGTTGGATTGGTTGCAACATTAACATACCAAAATCCATTCCAGATACTTAGGGACGAAAGGGTTTAACACTTTTTGCAACGCATCTGGATCTACACTGTTTGCAAAAATTAGAACTGTGGTCTGTAGCGTTCACACGAGTGTCAACAAAGTCCTGTCGTACTTCTCACTACATACTGATGTTCTAATTTATCAGGTAACTAGCTTAACTTTGTTTGTTTTGTTTGTTTGTTTATTGGTGATTAACGGCATATCAACGGCATATCAACAGCTAAGGTAATATCAGGCCGGGCAAATGGGTTCGTTCCCGTACTAACCTGCTGCATTGGGGGGAAAATCCCAAAAACGGAACGGAATATTTACATCGAAAAAAAAATATATTCAGCCCTGAAATCAGAATAACCTGACCTGGTGCCAGGTCCATACCACACCAAGTCACTTGGCCCCTTCCCCTAAAATAGGATTACGAGTAATCGTAATACTCACATAAGGGGTATAACCAGATTCAACGGTCACATACAAAATGCCAAAGAGGTATGTGAGGGCCAAACCAGTAGCCTATTTCACCAACATTGGAAAGTATACTTTGAGAGAGTAATTTATTTTTCCCAAAATGCATTATTTCATATAGAACTAAACACTGATGATGATTAAAAGTATGCAGAATTATTATACTGAATTTATTACATTATCACATCCATTTAAATTCAGCATAATAAAAATTAATAAATTTCTCCTAAAATTGAAAATTTCTCCCTCAAAGTATACTTTAATAGAAATGTACACTTTGCAATGTTGGTGAAATAGGCTACAGGACTCCAGTCGGGATTCCGGCAAGGATGAATCCCAATCGTTAAATTACCCTTCGCATGTTCCCACCTACCACCCACCAACTTCGACCTAATCCAAACTGACTGCTAACACATAATTTAACCCTTTCATCCCTTTAGTAACTGGAATGGATTTTGAAATCGTAATTTTTTAACCAATCCAATCATCACAAAATGACTTCCAGACTTGTCCATTTATGAAAAGGGGGTGTTTTTGTTCTAAAAAATATGAAATTACTTGCAAAAAGTGCAGATGCTGATGAGATGGCTCATGACGTGACGGGCCGTCTCATCTGGATCTACACTATTCGCCAATACCACTATACAAGCCCGTGGTGTTGAACGGGTTAATTTCTGTACCCTGTATTGACAGATACGCATAGCTGGGTCACAACACATTCCCCATGAGTTTCGCTTAACCCTTTCAACACTACAGACCTATATAGTATTGGCAAAACGTCTAGATCCAGAGGAGCCGGCTCGTGACGAGCCGTCTCCTAAGGATCTGCACTATTTGCAAGTACTTTTTCATATTTTTTTCAGAGCAAAATCACCCCCTTTTCATAAATGGACCAGTCTGAAGATCATTTTGTGATGTTTGGATTGGTTGCAAAAGTACCATATCAAAACGGTTTCATTCGCTAAACGTCATATGCAGGGATTCCGCTGGTGAAAATAATAAAAAAAATCACAAAAAAAGGAATAACCAATAGGATAAAAATAAACAATTGGGGATAAAAAATTACAATTTTCAAAAAATAAAAAAAAGATTTTTTATTTTTATTTTGATCGCCAATTGCGAAAGTGGCGATCGCCAGCGGAATCCCTGCATATGGTGTTACTCAATTTCGTCACTGTAATGATGCCTCAACATGTCTACGTTCTTTCACAAATACATCTTTTGTTTTGTTAAGCTACATGTAGCTAAGGTTATTTAAGAACGGGGCAACGGGTTCGATCCCGCATTCAACTTGCTGCATTATATTCGCAAATCACATGAAACGTCACCAGATACAGTGTAACCTCTCTAAACAGGACACCAAGACAACACTTATTTTTTATGAGTTTCTTGGTAATTTATCTTGTGTGATAATGTCCGTTAGTGATCACATAGCAGACAAGTGTGGCTCAGAATGATCAAATGCCTGATTTACAGTGTAACCCCTTTAAGCCGGACACCCGGGGACCTCCCAGAGTGTCCGGTTTAGAGAGGTTCCACTGTAAATAGAATACCAGTCTACTGTCTGTTTCACGAAAGCTGCCCAAATTTTACGGCTATATAAACAATTCAAAAACAAGATTTCTTTTGATAATATTAAATTAAAGGAAAAATTAAGAATGAGCCTTCTTTTTATGTCGTGAAATTTGGTCAAATATTGATTTTATTGCGAAAAAAAGATTTCCCCATGTTAAATCCCCATAGACATCTTCACTCCGTGAAGATGTCTATGGGGATTTATGTCTATGGGGATTTAACATGGGGAATTATTTTTGAATTTCAGAAATACTGGACCGATTTTTAAAATTTAACTTTTGTTTTCTTAGTTAGATCATTTCCGAGCTATCTAGTCAGGTTTCGGACTCAATTTCCAAATTTTTTAGTTTTTTGACTCCTCCCACACTTCCTTACCACTTTCCCCCCCCCCCCCCCCCCATGTTAAATTCCCATAGAGAAATCAATTTTTAGTAATAAAATCAATATTTGACCAAATTTCACGAAATAAAAAGAAGGCTCATTCTTACATTTTCCTTTAATTTAATATTATCGAAAACAATATTGTTTTTGAATTGTTTATATGGCCGTAGAATTTGGGCAGCTTTCGTGAAACAGACTATAGTGTCTTTTGACATTAGTTTATCCGGCTTGGATCGGAATGGTAGGAATTCCTTGACAAGTCTTGAAATTCCTACGCATTTCCCACCCTTGCCTGATAACTTGTGATCAAAATATACTACTGTCTGTTACATGTTTTTCTGCTGACGAACTTTTAGCTATTAAACACATTAAATCTAAAATATATTTAAATGTAAGTAGTTGTTCACCAATAACAAAAAAGTCACCCTCCCCAATTTTTTTTCTTTGATGAAATTTCATCAAATATTGATTTTATAGCAACAAATTTCTATGGGAATTTAACATGGGGGAAAAGAGGTGGGGGAGGAGCAAAAAACGAAAAAAATTGGAAATTGACTCCAACACATGGCTAGATAGCTTGGAAATGATCTAACTAAGAAAACTATGATTCAATTTTATGAATATCAAACATTCTGCATGTAATTATTGATAAGCAGTTTGTTTCATTACAATACAGTAGAAGTCCCATACTTACACTATCATACAAAACATGATGAATATGTTCCACAGGGCGATGAATATCCGGAAATATCGCAAGCTGAGCAGGAATTCTCGCACCTTGTCACCTGAAATCACAGAAAAAATGCCTGGGCTGAGAAAGCTGACTGATTCACAGCTCCAGATAAGGTGCATATTAGCGTATTTTATGAATGTATTTTAGCAGAATACGCATTGATTATCAAAATACTCGCACCAATGTGAAACAATGCATTGATTTTCAAAATGAGTAGTGAAAATACTGTAATAAAGGTTTTGCAGCTCAAATAAGTGACTTCTTCATCTTGCCGTGATAAACATGTATACCGAATTTGGTTACGAGCGATAAAGTAGAACTCGAGTTATTGCGTGGACAAGGATAGAGTGCGAAAAATAAAAATGGCCGCCAAGGGGAGATAAGTCATCGGAAATTTTTCATAATCAATAGGCTTCTTCGTCTTGCCTTGATAAACATGTATACTGAATTTGGTTACGATCGGTGAAGTAGAACTGGAGTTATTCGTGGACAAGAATACAGAGTGCGAAAAATAAAAATGGCCGCCAAGGGGAGACAAGTAATTGGAAATTTTTTAAAATAAATAGGCTTCTTCATCTTGCCGTGATAAACATGTATACTGAATTTGGTTACGATCGGTGAAGTAGAACTCGAGTTATTGCGTGGACAAGGGGAGATGTCATCAGAAATTTTTGAAAATAAATAGGGTTCTTCGTCTTGCCGTGATAAACATGTATACCAAATTTGGTTATGAGCGGTGAAGTAGAACTTGAGTTGCCGCGTGGACAAGGATACAGAGTGTGAAAAATAAAAATGGCCGCCAAGGGGAGATAAGTCATCGGAAATTTTTCAAAATCAATAGGCTTCTTCTTGTCGTGATAGGCTTCTTCTTGTCGTGATAAACATGTATACCGAATTTGGTTAAAATTTGTCAAGTAGAACTCTAGTTACTGCGTGGACAAGCTGTGGCCCCCCCCCCCCCCCCCCCCCCCACCCCCGGTAATAATATAATACATATATAGGATATTCATATTTTGGCAACGAATATGACATATGTTCATCGAGTGGTGTGAAAATATATGTTCATCGAGTGGTGTGAAATGTCCATGTTTCACGAGTGCCGTTAGGCACTCGTGAAATATGGACATTTCACACCACTCCATGAACATATATGTCATATTTGTTGCAAAAATATGAATATTCTATTTATTATATACAAAATTTAGACTGTATATGGTAATGAATGTGTATTTGCAGCCTATTTGCAGTCCGGCACTACAAATGCGCGTTATGAATATAGGCGAAAGTAGTCGTATTTTCACCGGAAGTTGTTTATTTCATCGATGAGAACATAATTATGACTTTTATTTACATCGTATAACTATATTTCATGGGTAGGTATATAATAAATAATATGTCCTGTTTTTTCAAACGGGCGCATAAAAATATTCAACATTGAAAAACAGTTTCCTGATCTAGTGCCAGGCACCCTTACTAAGCCAGATCACAGAGTAACAGTGTAGCCAGGGGTGGGGTGGGGGTATGTGGTGTGGGTGATCCGAACTTGATCCACAAGTTGCACAATACCTTTCGTAAACAGTGTACAAAACAGTTCAAATGCACCACGGCCTGGTAGCTACACATTTTCTGCTGTATAGGCAATACGTTGTATTATATTGCTACACCAAAATTTGCGGAATAACGTTTACATTTCACGCCCTACAATACAGCAATACTGCAGGGCGTTGACCTTTATCTTTATACTTCACTATATTGTTATTGAGAGAAAAGTGAGTGAGTGAGTGAATAGGGTTTAACGTCCGCTTTTCTGACATAGAGGTACAAGCCTCAGGGAGTCTACACGCAGACGGGTCAACGGGGTCGTGTCCCGTATCCACCTGTCCGAGGGGGGTAAATCCCAACTTCAGAACTCAATATTTACAATCAAAATATTTATATCCTGAAATTAGAACAACCTGATCTGGTGCCAGGCCCTCGCCACACCAGCATCATTTATCCCATCCCCTAAAAGTAATAGGATTAGCGCTAATCTTACTTTTATATATGGGGCATAGCCTGACTCAACTCTCACATACAAGAAAGCCAAAAATGTACATGAGGGCCAAATCCGGTATAGTGGGTTCCGAAAGTATGAACCCAATCGTTAAGCCAGTTTAGTCGCCTTTTACGACAAGCAATGGCTACTGCAGCACTATTCTCAGGATCAGTTGATCCCGCCCCGGTGACTGCACGGGGCTGTTATTGAGAGAACAAACTGCAATACGAGACAAAAAAAGTATCAGAAACTCACCTAATAAACACAGTGGGTATAGTACCGGTATGTCACTGGCACTATTTGGACAGGGTGCACTGAATCAGCTAAGAACTAGACATTATGTTTGTAAAACATGGATATGCCCCCGTGGCATACAGGGGGCCGTTTAGTTAAACTTTGCAAGACTAAAATGTGGTAGGTGCAAAATTACGATAGTCTGTAAATTTTCCATTAACAGTGTTTTCTTGTAAACAATTATTGGATTTACATTTATTGAGCATAGGCTGCATATGCAGCCTATGCTCAATAAATGTAAATCCATCAATTGAAATCTCCAGACAATCCTAAATCTGGACTTAAGAACATTTTAGTCGACTCGTAAGAAGCTTAGTGAAACGGGGCCCTGGACTCTAACTGAAGTAACTCTTACAACCTTTTTCACATTTGACATAAATGTACACGGACTGACGTACTGAATTTCAAGAGCAATGCAACATCCCCCCTTGCTATCGCATAGGGGGCATAAAAATCCTCCACTTCAGACAAACTTCATTTATTATATACCTACCCATGAAATACATAGTTATACGATGTAAATAAAAGTCATATGTTCTCATCGATGAAATAAACATCTTCCGGTGAAAATACGACTACTTCCGCTATCTATATTCATAACGCGCACCTGCAGTGCCGGACTGCAAATAGGCTGCAAATACACACTCATTACCGTATACCATCTTGTGGTGTGAAATGTCCATATTTCACTCGTGCCTAAAGGCACTCGTGAAATATGGACATTACACACCACTCGATGAACATATGTCATATTAGTTGCAAAAATATGAATATCCTTTATTTAATATGCAACTACGTGGTTGTTCTGAGTGCTTAACTCTAATGCCATTACATTACATTACATAACTAACAGTTACGATGAAGTAGTATTTCCAAATTATTGTTCTTTGTTTATTTCCTTAATTCGTGGACAGTGACCTAAGAAATTTGCTAATGCACTCTTCATTAGGTGAGTTTGTGATAATATTTTGCTGTAAATAAGAATATATCGAAGTATGAATGTGAAAGTCCAGTGGATAAGGCTACAAAAAATTAATGTTTAGATTCTCATCCAAATTTTGGGGAAAAATGGGGCAGGTGGGACACTTTTATTTTTTATTTTCAGGCAATACTAAAACGAGGTGTTGAACGGCAAGGCACAATTGCGTGCAATAGTGTTTTGTAATAACATGTTCATAGTGAAATATTGCTAATCTCGAGGGGGCGGGTTCCGGGGTTGCTGTATTGCGCTACGTAAAGCACTCAGATAAAAAGCTGTGGGAGAAGTATAATACGCGGGCCGCATCATTCTCGAAAATTTTACCAAATGTATTTTAATTTATAAAAAAAAAATTTAAATAAAAAACCCTTGGGCGGGCCGTTTTATTAGGGGCGGGCGGGGATGAGAATCTAAACATTAATATTTTGTAGCCTAATCACTAAATTTTAGTGCGAGAAATGGAAAGTTTATTCCACAAATATACCCTGTTAGTGCCAAGTGACTTTGGTGTGGTATGGACCAGAGGCCTATTTCATCAACATTGCAAAGTATACTTTCCTAGCAAAGTATACTTTGAGGGAGAAATTTTCAATTTTAGAATAAATTTATTAATTTTTATTATACTGAATTTATTACATTATCACAGCCAATTTTGGCTGTGATAATGTAATAAATACAGTATAATAATTCTGCATAGTTTTAATCATCAAATATATGCAATCGTTAGTTCTGCATGAAATAATGCATTTCGGAAAAATCAATGATTGCTCCCTCAAAAGTATACTTTGCTAGGAAAGTATACTTTGCAATGATGATCGCAATTTCAATTTTATCACAGGTCCGGTGGACTTTTTGCTTGTAAAATACAAAGGTCCGACATTACAATCTGCAGGTCCAGGACCTCGGACCAGTGCTATTTTCAGGCTCTGAAATAAATATACACCCTGTTAGCTGCGGTTGTTGTTTAGCAGTATAGAGCAACGTTGTTTGCCTACAAAGTGGAAAACATGCAGATACCCGACGGGACATACATGTATTAAGCCTAGTGATGAAAAGTAAGAAAGTGTGGTCACCATACAATTTGTGGCTGTGACTGGAGAAATGGCAATAAGTCCGCACAGTCTGATCAGGATCTGCACTGTTCGCCATGCCATCAATGAAACACCCGCCATGCTTCTAGTAAGCAATATCGATAATTATCAGCCGCGTGCAATTAGATCAGAAGCTACACTGGTCACAGTCCCATTTCTCCAGTCACAGCCCCATTTCTCCTGTCACAGCCCCATTTCTCCAGTCACAGCCCAATTTCATAAGACTGTTTCATTATTTCACTTGAAAAATACAGAAAATGAGTCATAATTAAGTTAAAGCGCAAATCAGATCTAAATCGCCACCATATCTCTGCTACATTGTGTTTAAACACCATTATAGAGGGCTGTAGTGTTGAAAAGGTTCTATGCTTTGTGCCATTATACCACAAGACTCGTCGGAGCTAGGAACCCATACTTGGCTCAATTGGAAAACATTACCACACCCACCCATTATACTGCACATACAACATCACAAATTGGCAGAGTCCCGGGGACATTTATTAGAGAAGTACAATATGCCGAGGGTACCTACCCATACTCGGGTCAGCAGTCACGTCAAATGGCTCCTCCTCTCGACCCCGCTTCCTGCAAAACAACATGGCCACTGAAACATCTCCATAAAGACATACAACTGCTTTCGGCAAAATACTAGTAGTTAATTTTGTTGCTTGTTTTTTTTTTGGCTTAACCCTTAGAAGCCAACAATTGTTGTCATTTCCAATGGAAATGATTCTAAAGTGCTGTCAAAGCATGTTGTAAATTATTCTAAAGTGCTGTCAGAGCATGTTTTTGATGATAACAATGGAAAATGGAAACTAAACAGCAGATGACAAACAAGTTAATATTTATTTGCTAACTTTCGATTGCGATTGGAAATCGGTATTATCTGTTTCTACAAGAAATTAAAATGCGTGGTCCCAACATGGTAGTTATCAGATAACTGTAATGTTGGACCACAAACTGCCCTGTATTGGCATTGACCCGATACAAACATCCAGGTTACAATGAAGTGAATATTGACGTTCCATTGGTCGGATGACGTCACATGACATTGCAATGTAAACAAGTCTGTGTTCTGTCATAGATAACGACGTCATGTGTGGTCATTTTCCAGTATAAAACGTTACCTGATACAACAGAAATCCCATTTATCAGGTAACCTGCCCTGTATTGGCATTGACCTGATACAAACATCCGGGTTACAATGAAGTGAATATTGACGTTCCATTGGTCGGATGACGTCACGTGACATTGCAATGTAAACAAGTCCGTTTTCTGTCATAGATAACGACGTCATGTGTGGTCATTATCCAGCATAAA
This sequence comes from Conchocele bisecta, assembly GCA_029237695.1. Taxonomy (NCBI): domain Eukaryota; kingdom Metazoa; phylum Mollusca; class Bivalvia; order Lucinida; family Thyasiridae; genus Conchocele; species Conchocele bisecta. The sequence goes on along the minus strand of CM055268.1, from coordinate 123,573,871 downwards.
ACGTTACCTGATTAACAGAATACCAGGCTAGTGTCTTTTGATATCAAGTTTATCAGGCTCGGCTCGGAAACGGTAGGAATTCCTCGGCAAGCGTTTCCTAGCCTTGCCTGATAAACTTGATATCAAAATACACCAACCTGGTATTCTCTATTTGTATGTAATTTGACCTTGATCATCGACAAAGGAGAGACAATGGTGGACAACAGTATGTTTGTATGGATGATGACAAATAAGCAAATTATGTTTCAAACCAATCAGACGTATGGTTGTAGAGATAGGTACACAAAAACTGTAACAGAAATTTTGAAGAAAAAGTCTAAAGTCTTTGGACCTTGATCTTGGGCATAGGAGTTGCATCCGGGGCCAGGCACACTATCATCATTCACATTGGACATTTACCACTATTTTCCCCGACGTTAAGTATGTGAAAGCGCTAAGATTGTGACATTTCGATGGTCTTGTAACATAAGGTCGTAAGTGCTATGCTTTAGCATAGCAGTTACGACCTTATGTTACTAGACCATCGATTTTATTTTACAAGCAACAAGTCCGCCGGACCTGTGATAAAATCGAAATTGCGATCATCATTCAGTGGCGATGCTAAATCTTTTCTGATAATCGTTTAATTTTTGGTGACACAGTCGAGTATTTCCACATGGTGTGACAAGTTATTTAGTATGAAACACATAGTTCTACCGTGTTTTTTTTTGCAATTATCCTCTCGGACCTTCCAAAAAATTCCTTGGACCTTTCACTCTTTTCGTTGTTAGGTCCCGGACCTACTGGTAAAAGCTGCTATTTTCAGGCTCTGTGAGGGTCATGAATTTGGCAGGGCATGATATAATAGGAATCATTAGAGGAAGGTATGTGTGAAATATCAAGAAGAGTGGTGAAAGAAAACAGATATTCTAAGACTGTGACGTTGGGTTTAGCGGGGGTCCGAGTGTCGTGGATTTGTCACAGCAAGATAGAGAAGCATTAGAGAAAGGCATGTGTGAAATATCAAAACGTTTGGTGAAAGGAAACAGAAATTATAACAAATTTCCTCAAACGTTAAGTTTATGAAAGCACTAAGACTGTGAAACCTTGACCTTGGTGTTAGAGGGGGTCTGAGCATCGTGGATTTGTTTGTCACAGCATGATAGAGAAAGGCATGTGTGAAATTCATATATCAAAAGGTTTGATGAAAGGAAATAGAAACTACATGTATAACAAATTTCCCCCCAACATTAAGTTTTCGAATTTTTGAAGGACAGACAAACGGTGACTATGACGGCGGGGTATGCCACAAGCACTCATTTCTTTGAAAGGCGTGCTAAAAATGATGAGTACATGTCAGGGCTCCAGATAATGAATTGTTAATTTAGTAGTGTCACTCCATCATTTCTGAAGGAATTGGGTATTTCAAAATTGGGTAAAATAAAAGCAATTATTGAATAGTTTGCTTCGAAATGAAAACATGTCTTGGCATTTCCTTGAAGACAATTTTAATGAAACACCAAGATGTGTTTTCATGGAAATTTTTTGATACTCCCTACTTCTGATTTCAATTGTGTATTTAAGCAAATATGCAGCTTATCTGGAGTTCTGCATGTAATACTTACAATTTGAAATTCAGAATAGCACCTGCATTAACCAGCAATGTCCTGAAAAGAAATGAAAAGCATCTATTAACACCAGGTTATATTATGGTAGGTATATACTGTGTCAGCTGATCAGTAGCCGATTTCACCAACATTGCAAAGCATACTTTTCTAGCAAAGTATACTTTGAGGGAGAAATTTTCAATTTTAGAATAAATTTATTAATTTTTATTATACTGAATTTATTACATTATCACAGCCATTATGGCTGTGATAATGTAATACATTCAGTATAATAATTCTGCATACTTTTAATCATGAAATACATGCATTTGTTAGTTCTATTTGGAATAATGCATTTCAGGAAAAATAAATGATTACTCCCTCAAAGTATACTTTGCTAGTAAAGTCTACTTTGCAATTTTGATGAAATAGGCTACAGGAGCCACAAGGGTTAGGAATGATGTACATGTACATGTATGCCTGTGACTGAAGAAATGGGGCTCAGAGCTCCAGATAAGGTGCGTACTGGCGTATTTTACGCACTTATGTTAGCAGAATACGCATTGATTACGGTATCAAAAGTGAAGTTCAATGTGATCATGTTAATGGCGACATGAGTGTGTTCCAAATGCTTACATGTATCAAGTGTCCAAATACTGAAGCAATTTATCAAGTACCCGATAACAGTCTCCGTGAAACTGCCAAAATGTTACAGGACATTCGGTCTGGTAAGCTTGAAATTATAAAAACAAAAATTGATTTTGTGTGATATTTAAGAGCTTTTTAAGCATATCAGTCATATATATAAGGTGACTTCATTGAAGCTTAGTCCGGCGACTTCCGGTTTACCGTCGGACCGGCGGCACTTTTAACAGACATTTCGCGGAGACTGAAGTAATATTAATGTTATACGATGATGAAGAAACTTGTACCAACTTTTTTGACGCAAAAAAATAGCCACATGTTACCTGTAAGTGTTTCCGCAAAAATGATATTATAGGAATGAATGGCCTTTTCGTGGAATTTATCGGGGTATGAACTTGGAAAAGTCGCGGGAATACTGGACGAAGGCCGCAAAAAAGCCTTAACATGTACACATACTATCGATTATTTAAAAAACAAATCAAAGTAATTTTAACTTGACATTGGGTAGAGGCCTGGGCCCGTATTCATAAAGAATCTTAGTCACGTCTTAAACTTAAAGTTGATCTTAACTTGCTGCTTCGACTTAGTTTTCGACTTACGGTCGTCTTAAATTTTAAGAAAATCTTAAGTCCTATTCATAAAGGTAAGTTCGACTAAGAATTGTCTTAAATACTGTTAAATCTAAGTAAAACTTAAGACACCTCATGGGTAGTCTTAAATAAATCTTAACTTTAAGAAAAAGTTAAGATTTAAAAAAAAATGGCGTCCACCAAGTATCGTGCCCCGCTTGCACTTTATAAAATCCATTTTAGAAGGTATTTCTGAAAGTGAACTCATAACTTGCGCATTTAGTGGATGCAGACCTTGGATTTTACTTCGTAACAGTTACTGACCTTTGAAAATAAAGCTGACTGCGGGTAATATTGCTGGGAATATATTGGTGCTGCGCCGTGATAAACAAATTTCGTTTCACGAACGTGCCATAGTAAAATGTAATTTTGCGTATAAATTGTATCGTCATTCAATCGGGGATTATGCCTGTTACTTAGTTGACATGATGACGAACGAATCCACGTATATCCTGGTTGTGTACGGTACTTAATTAAAAGCTGTGCGTCCCATTTCTCGGACACCTTTTGCTGGCCACTCGTAACTTCTTTTCACTTCGTACCCATTCCGTTTCGGCCTCGGTACATCAAACATTTCTAATACACACAAATATGGCATTGAAACACTACACATTGGCCGGAATGGCAACTCGCATACAAAATAATTGAAAATAAAGTACAGAGGTCGTATATGGTTGTATCAAAATAGTTTCAAATGGTATCAAAAAACCACAACTGACAGTTGTGTAAAAGTAAACTGTTTTTTTTTTGTATCAGGTTAAATCGTCCGCTGTCAAATTGTCCGCAATTTCGGTCAATTCGTCTGCTACCTCAAAAAACCAATACCGTAGTTTTTTTTCATCATGTCCGCAAAAGACCCAGCATATTTTTAAGCGATTTACTGATAATGTACTCCCATGTTGTAAACAAAGTACGGTTCTCCATTACTCAGATATTTGGCTGTCACGCATGGCGACTTACAGCAAGAATGCACAAAAGTATATGAAACGGTATTCTGTATGTAAATCATATACATGTATCGTGAGACACGCCTGGGACGAAGAATTGTATGTATGGTCCCTGGACACGCCATGTGATTTTGTACCTTCGGACATCTGCGTAATTTCATTAAATACTTTTACAATATTTTCCGTAAATGGCGTCAATTTTTCAGCATATTTTATACTTGGCTGAAGAATTCAGTTAATGATAACAGTAATTACTAATGGCATTTGTAATGCAGATCATCCTGTATAAATTATTTCTCTGGTAAACAAAACAACAAATATTATTATGCAGCAAGTTGTACACTAATAATAAAAATACCAATAATACATGTATGTTTTAATTCACTTTAATTATCCGTAATGAATAATGGTAATTATTTTGATATATATAATACTAAAATAGAACACTTTTTTCTGACATGATGTACGTTGGAATAATGTGAATAAGTACAGTTTAAGAGATTTTTCTTTTCAAGTACATGTTGTTTTAAAAAGATAAATGTGAATATACTTGTGATATTTGAATTATTTAGTTGATTTTTTAAAGTCGTACATGTATCTCACTGAACTGAATGTGTTGACATAAAAAGAACCTGTGAGCCTTCCAGCTGTAAGTTGCCCTGCGTGACAGCAAGACAATTTTGGTTAGGTTCTTCCATTTTGAATGAACTTAGTTACATGTATATACTAATGTCTATGTACATGTAGTTCAGCTGTTGCTTAGTGTATGTTACTCCGCTTATGGCCATATAACATTAATTTACTTAAAAGGTACACGGCCCACTCAGTAGGCACAAACTTTTCTTTATAGGAATTAAATAAGTGTATTTAAATTGTCTCATTTTTCCTCTGGTTCTAAATATTACGAGTGCCAGATATACATGTACAGATAAAATAATTTAGTAATATTTATTTTTCTGACAGCGACTCGTGGTGGTATCAGGATATTTTCATACTCAAATGAGGAATGATATTTTTTAATTATTTATGCTAATTAAATGTCACCTGAAAAAATTATTGTTTCGACAGATTATAAAGTTTGATCATTGCACATCAAAATATAACTACATAGAATAAATAGTAATGTTTGTTAACATTTTTGTTAACATTTTAAGGAAACACGGTTATCGCCCCTGATATCAGTGTGAACATTTATGTCTGATATAAGATGTATAATAATGCCAATCAAAACGTTGTGTAATGGTGAAAGAACGTTTATTTTGCCAGAAATGTCTCTGATATTATAAAGAATATGTTGTGCCTACTGAGTGGGCATGTACCTTTAATATCATCCCTGCACGTCACCAAACAATAATGCCTATATTTTCCTATATTTGAAGAAAAATCATTAATAGCGGTAACTGTTTTCTTTTAATACTAATTTCAACAAATTTTATTAAAAAATAGTAAAATTCCATTCCACCACCACGCCATTTCCCCCCAAATTCGGATGATATTCAGTAACTTAATATGGCATATTCTGAGATTTATGTTGAAAAATAATGCCAGATTAATCTTTTTTTTTCCTATAATCAGTATATGTATCTGAAGGAAAATCGTAAATTACTGTTTTTAACACTAGTTTTTCATGATATTCAGTAAATTAACTTTATATGGTTCGGCGATTGGTTGGAGCATGCAAAATTTAATGATGGGTTTCATCCTTAACGCAATGGAATTCCAATATTCCTGGTTTGGCCCTCGGTTACAGTTTTGGCTTTCTTGTAAAGTTGTGACTCGAGAGTGTAATCCGGTTATACCCATTATAAAAGTAGTAATCCTATTACTTTTTAGGAGTGGGGCTAAGTGATTCTGGGGTGGTGAGGACCTTTCACCAGATCAGGTTATCCTAATTTACATTTATGTAATGTAAATCATTTAAATCTCTGCTACCATAACCATGATACCGGTAACTTAGATTGACTTTAATGCATGTGTTTCTTTGTCATCATCAATACATTCATTCTCTATCTGACCAATGTGACCCACTTACCCAATGTGTTTGTTTGACTTTGTTAAACAGACATAAGACACGAATGCCTGTGTCACATTTTATGGGTGGTGGGCACAGGCCGTCAGTATGTTGATAGGATGGTGTAATCAGAGCTACATATCAGTTTTGTATCTAAAGAGTATTGAACCCCAGATTTCAAATTCAGTGCATATTTTAAGTTAAAACAGTATATTACACCACCCTATCATCATGACGACTGCCTGTGGCTGACAATAGTCAGATTATGGAGTACGGTACTGCAACAGTTATTGTTTTCACATTCAAACAGTTGATTTAAAACTGTACTATTTCTTTCAGGTATCACAGGCTGCTGTGGAATTGTCACTGGACTGAACTGGACGTGACAGAAACTGGTGCATGCTCTGGACATACTCTTGTGGAGCAAGCTGATTAGTTATTGTGAACAGTGTTTGGATTGAACTTTTCATTCAAGACTCTTGTGCTAAAATTTGGATTAATTATACTCATTGTATCAGGGTATGGGATCATGTGGTTTTCAAAAGTTTCCGAACAACATTTTCAGACGTGACATAATTATTTAAACAGTAGATTTTCTCTAAAATATTCCTTTTGATGATATATAGCTCAACAAATATGAAACATGTTTTATGTTGCTGTAAAGGTACTTTACAAAATCTTATATTTAACTTTCACGAAGAATCAAGTTGACCGTTTATTTCTTACATGTACATACAATGTACACATGTTCTTGATTTGTATTTACATTGACGGTAATCGTTTCTCATGAGATTTACCAAACTACATTGAGTGTACAATATAGGGCCAATAGTTTTGCATTTGCTGCACTATGTTTCGTCAAATTTTGTCATTCCGTTAGAAAGATATTAAAGGAAACCTATTGTAACCATATCTAAAAACATGACAACATGCCATTGGGAAACCAGATGATCACACACCCTGTACATACAGTATGCTGATGGATATACAGTTCTAGTATGTCCAATTATCTGATTTAAGGTTCCTTCTGTCTGTATAAACCAACATGTTCAGGTACTTATTATCTCTACAACCATAAGTCGGGATTTAGTCAAAACCTTTTATATTAAAGGTACATGCCCACTCAGTAGACAGAGCTCCAGATACTCCCTGATTTCAAAATCATTGCGTATTTTACTTTTACACATAGAATATTGATTATCTTCATTACTAAATAGGGAACAAATGATAACAAAGCATATACAAAAATTAAACAGTTACTTATTTGAGTTGCAATGCAGCTCAACTAAGTGAATTTTCAACTTTATGACAGTATTTTCACTACTCAATTTGAAAATCAATGCGTATTTTCACATTGCTGTGCATATAATATATGCACAGCAATGTGAAAATACGCATTGATTATCAAAATTGTACTCCCAATTTTGATAATCAATGCGTATTATCAAAATTTGATTATCAAAATTTGGAGTACAATATATTATATTGTACTCCCAATTTTGATAATCAATGCGTATTCAGCTAAAATAAATGCATAACATACGCCAATACGCATCTTATCTGGAACTCTGAGTAGACACAAAATGCACTTTATATCAGAGACATCATCTGAGACATTTTCTGGCAAATAAACATTCATTCACCATTACCCTACGTATTGATTGGAATTATTATACATTTTATATCAGACGTAAATTTCCACGCTGATGTCAGGGGTCATAACCGTGTTTCCTTAAAATGTCAGCGGACAATAATATTTATTCTCTGTATTTATTTTTTTATATGAAAAGATTATTCTTTATAATTTGTCAAAAATATAATTTTTTCAGGTGACACATTAAATTTACTCATAGTATAAATAATTAAAGAATATCATGCCTCATTTGCATATGAAAATAGCCTGATACCACCTCGCGTCACTATCAGTAAAATAAACATTACTAAATGATTATATCTGGACAGCGGGCACTCGTAATTTTTAGAACTGGTGCGACAGAATTATACACTTACTTACTTCATATAAAGATTTTTTTTGTGCCTACTGAGTGTGCATATACCTTTAAATTGCATACATATGTTTGTTTATCAACATCCCTGTGTTCATTCTATAGTTCACCCATATGGTCAAGTAACTTAAATATGTCAATAAAATTATTTGTATAATTATGTTGGCTTAACATTTTTATACTCCCGTTTGAAAATACAGAACATATTATGTATTCACCTTGTACATGCTGGCGGGCGTCCAGCGGGCGGGCACAGCTTGTCCATGCATAACTAGAGTTCTACTTGAAATATTGTAACCAAATTTTGTATGCATTGTACATTACATGTTTATCATGGCACGATGAAGAAACCTATGCATTTTCAAAATATTCTGATGACGTATCTCCCCTTGGCGGCCATTTTTAATTTTCGCACACTACCCTTGTCTACGCAAGAACTCAGTGAGTTATCTCCCCTTGTTGGCTGGCCTTGCCTCAATGGGCATATATTGTGACCTTTGGCACCCTTGTTTAGCACTCTTGTTTAGCACCTAAAATCTTCTACAGCTATTGGTCAGATTTATTTTAAACTCCATATATGGTATTGTTCTTTATTGTCTATATTTCCATCTTCTCATCTTATTTCTGCTGCTTCTGTGTGATTTCCCATTGGGTATTAAAGTATGTCCCATTGGATTAATAATTCTGGGCCATTTCGAAAAGGTCCATTGAATCAGCGTGCAAACAGTAACTCTTGTAGTCTACTCCCGTACCATCGTCTGACCAGCCGATGTTGGAAACTATGTAGTGAACATTTTCACAAGATTAAATTTCCATCAGAATTTGCCTGGTTTGGCCCTCGGGTACCTATCTTTGGCTCTTTTGTTACCTGGGAGTTGAATTGGGTTATTAGCCATTATAAATGTACAAGTGATTCTGGTGTGGCGAGGACCTGGCATAAAATCAGGATTATTCTGATTTCAGGGTTGAATAATTTTTTATTTCTTTTTATTGTAAATATTCAGTTCTGATTTTGGGACCCCCTACCCCCTCCCCCATTTGCACATGTACTTGGAGCACGTACATTTACTTGTACAGGTAATATATGGGATTTAATACTAAACCCATTGACCCGGCCTTAAATGACCGTAGCTGTTGATAGGCCGTTAAAAAATCCCAACAAACAAACGTGTGTGGTGGAATGTGTAGTTCTATGTGATAGAACGGTTGCAAATCTATTTTTGCAATCTGTTATTCTCTTTATTTGCACACAAAGTTGCTGAGATTTTGCCACACAGAACAAGGGGAATGTGCAGCATTGAATCAGAATAAAATATTCTCTCAGTCTCAAACGTTTTTATCGTACACCGTACGCGACCGTACCGCACTCGGTCTCAAATCAATTCGTCGCTGTACACAGTAAACTTCCTTTGATATTATCATATATGTTTTCGGCGCCATATCCAACAATGTCGTAAGCACTCGCTCGTGTTTGATACAATTGTATACAACATTTTGCGACGCGAATGCTGGACGCGGACGTGATAGAAGACAGTATTTGACGTGGTATCTAATATAAACAATGCCTTACATACTTTCATTGTAGAAGAGCGTTTCCGGTGTTGCTAAAAATCGTATTGGATTCTCATAAATTATGCGCGTGACCTTTGTCTTAGACTTAAGACAAATCTTAACTGAGATTCGTCTTAGATTGGTCTAAGATTATACTTAAGACTAATTTAAGATAAATCTTAATTTTTATCTTTACTAAGACGGACTTAAGTCTAAGTTTAAGATAAATCTTAGATTCTTTATGAATACGGGCCCAGGGGTCGGTCGAATGGGTGGGCCATAGAATGAAAATATGGAAAGTGATAAAACACATGTGAAGTTTTGAGTCAATCAGCGAAGCGGTTGCAGAGATATAGTGTACCGGTACTTACTTTTTATTTAAAACCGAAAAACACTTAAAGGTAAATTTCAAAGTAATCTGACCTTGACAGTGGGCACAGGGGTGGCACAGGTGAGGCGTGGAATGAAAATATGGATGATGATAAACACCCATGTGAAGTTTGAAGTTAATCGGTGAATAGAACAGAATATTATTTAGTATCATCGACATGTAATATCCATGGCTTGGCTCTGGAAATATTTCTCTCATCACGTACATGGCTGTGTTCGCCGAAATTAATATTACCTTATATACCATGAATGAAGTCGAACGTCGATAGAAATTGCAGAGTACATGTATGTGCAGAATCCCATTGGAAAAAAACCGTAACATATCGCAATTAGTGAATTACGGCAACTTCTGGAAAGAATATTCATGAGTGGGTTTTATTTAATATAATGTGTACACTACAGCTATTTACATATATCAACTCGATGTTGCATGTTATCGGACTGAACTCTAATTTGTTTTTTTACAGAAATGCTGAAATGTGCGTATTGTCAAGCAGATATGACTTGTTATTTGCTACAGGTATTACAAATAACAAGCTATATCTGCCAGCATGTCAACTCCTTTGTGTATTTCACTGATGTCACAGCAGTAAAATAGATAATTGTTAAAACTTACAACAGGGATTATTTTAAAGGGCGAAATTATCTCACTAAATTGTTTGACTTCTCCCCATTTTGAGTTAGAAGTTTTTCACGATATAAAACAGAAATTTTTGAAAAAATGGTATATTTTCTCAAATTTTTAGTGAAAACTTCTCCCTATTTCAAAGGGCTAGCTTGAACCCTGTTTCAGATACAGACACTAAGCATAACAGCTGTAACAGTTTGCTACTGACAATACTGTTTGGCTTCTACGAATGTTTATTTTCACATTTCGGACGACGACAGAAAAAGCAGTGACTATAGACGTGCCTTCTGCTAAAGAAGGTGTGACAAAAATGGTGGTCATGTTGAACAATGTGTGCATAATAAGTTTTGAAGATTTTATTGTATACAGGAGTCATACCAGTTATCCGGACAATCAGTTTATCGGACAAATGAAAATACCTGTTAATTAAACGCATTCATTTGATCCGATTTTGCAGCGAACACATCTAAGTCACTCAGGTGCTTGCTGTTTCCATGCCAGTGTGAAGAATATATTGCCAAGGAAAACATTTCAGTAAACTTTGCAGAAAACATTCCTCAACTCTGTCCACAAGTTGTTTACAATGTCAAAAGTTGCGCGGGGGCTTCCAATCGAGTGTGCCTATTACGTCATTTCAGAGTTGTTCTATAAATACAATAAATACAATGTTTTCCAAGAAGCAAATGGTGATTGTTTTTTCTGCAAAACTACACAATGCTGTTTACACTGGTTTTCAGCCGATAAAATTATGATTTTAAGGTGAGAATACAAGTTATAAGATGATTACAATGGTGTCAGCTAATTCTGCGCACCTAAGGCTTTCCAAACAAATTTATATGTTATTAACCATTTCAATATACATATACAGTCAACATGGTCAAACTTTCCTGAATATTCAACGCAGTTCAAAGACGTCTGTGTAGGTAAAATGTCATAACGTTCTGACGTCAACAAGTGACGTAAATTGAGTGATGTACATGTATGACATCACATGCGTGTTTGCAACGTCACATTTTCAATGTCACATTTGTTTCTGCTAATGCTGCGCATCTGGTAGTGTAAACAAAATGGCGAGCAGAATACTGGATCTGCATATCAAAATTAGTATTACACTTGAAGCAGAACTATCCAGTGACATCATGACAGGTCAGTTTCTTCGTTTAACAGTTAATTTCGTAAATAAGACAACTATTCCATCAGCAGGGTCTGAGGATTTGGATACCGGAGCAGGGCTTCTAAAATTTCAGAATGCCAATCGGTCCAGTAGTAATTGTCGGCCCGAAGGTGCCGGTACAAACGATTAGTGCTACCAGATACCCCCCTCATGTTTTGTCGACTCCCCGTCTTCAGAAACTGAAAATCTGTCGGCTATTGGATGCAGATGAAATTAGGTTACATCTCGCCTCCATAATGTTGTAATGTTAGTTGGAACAGATAGCCACTATTTATTTGGGTTGTATAATAATAACAACAGTTGGGTTGTATAATAATAACAACAGTTGGGTTGTATAATAATAACAACAGTTGGGTTGTATAATAATAACAACAGTTAGGTTGTATAATAATAACAACAGTTGGGTTGTATAATAATAACAACAGTTGGGTTGTATAATAATAACAGTAACACTCTAAACTGTGAATCATTGCATGCATGGCCGAGTTTGCCACCATACAGGTAATGACCAATGAGGCTTGACCATGCATGATGGTTTCTGGGAGAGGGGTCACCAGAGGTCAGCCCAGGCCATGTGCTGTCTCTTACTCCCAAATCACAGACCAGACCACATGTCCAGTTCACACAGCTGAACCATTCTGGGAGTAGGGCATTTTACAGGTATATCATACTTATCTGTGTCATTGAATAACATTGCCTTACCACAAAGCTATTGCAACAATAGCTTGGCTAAGCGTTGTGCTATCTGCAGTTTGTGAAGCGAAGACACTTCGTGTAAACATAGAAAATACATCTTTTTAATTTGGTCAATGTACAGTGTAACCTCTCTACAACAGCCACCCATGGGAAGAGGCAAAATTGGCTGTTATAGAGAGGTGGCTGTTGTAGGGAGGTTAATGCTGAATACAATCTTATCGTCTGATGTTTATTTATTTTCTTCAATAATTCTCAATAAAAACATGTTTTGACAGCATTTTATATTGAGAAAGAATGCAAAATCAACATCAAACAACAATATTCATGCTCAGCAGTGTAAGGGTTAGATATAGAGGAAATCATCGATTTGGGATATAAAATAGCGGCTGTTACAGAGAGGTGGCTGTTGTAGAGAGGTGGCCGTTCGGGGAGGTTCGACTGTACTATATTTACAGATTTTTACAATGTAAAAGTCGTGTTTGAAACATTTAATATACACCGGCTCTTCGATGCAATGCCATAAATCGGCTGTCACATCAATTAGACACACAAGATAAAATAGTTAATCAAGTTTTAAAATGGTAATGTTTGACCATAATTCTGGTGTACATGTACATGTACCAGCATACACAAACAATTATTAACTGTTAGGGAAGCAAGATAATTTTATTTTTATCCAGTAAATAACGATAATATCAACTATCCACAACTATAAAGAGGTAAATGGAACAGCCGTTACCTGGCAATTGCCAGCTGAGTGGTTAATCAATGTTTGATTTTGGGAGTCTGAATTGACTGGTAATGTGTGCAGTGCTTTTCTTATTTGTGGCTGTGACTGGAGAAATAGGGCTTATAGGAATTGTGACCAGTTGAGTATAGCTCTTGCTTGTATACATGTATAACCAAACAAAACGGTGTGATTTTTACATAACATATGTTATTTTGTTTCGCGTTGTTTGTGCCTTTTTAAATATGATCGATCGATGGCCATTGTCATAAATATTTGGTGACGCAGACCCTAATTGACCCACACAATACATTACGTTGGCGCAGGGTTGGCAATTTCTCAGGAAATAAGAGTATTTCCCAGGACGGCGGGAAATACCGGGAAATACTGGGAAATACCGGGAAATATGAATCTTGGTAGTCTTTTTCATTCCAAAATGTCAAGATGAGTCTCTATATTCCCCTATATCTACTATGGTTTATATCTGTGTAGACTGATAAGCCTACAGGTAAAACATTCTGCAATAAAAAAATAAATAATAAGTTTATTTTAGAGAAAAAAAACATCATTATTTTCTAGACAATTTTCTTCCATATATACAAGTATGTATTATTTGCCAACTGTCTATTTTATTGTATATGAGAACATCCCTCATTACTATAGTAACCTGCCACTAATAAAAGCTGCTTTTGGAATTTTGAAAAAATCCCTATTGATAACAGGGATAATCCATGTACAGTGTAAGTGTAATTGTTTTACAACTTGACCATATACAGACCACCTGGGTTCTTATTATACAGTATGACACAAAAGGTGTGAGAGAAGGCTGACAATTAACAGCCTGTTGTCATAGTCTGATGGTTTATTAAAGTATATTAAAGTCTCATCAATGTACATGCAAATAAGTAGACATTAGTAGGCTTTTCGCTAATTTTAACGATTTTAGGTACTGTATCTCATACATGTACGTACCATGGCCCATAGACTTCACGTTAAATAAATGTCATAATAATAATGCAAATAAGTAATACAAATGCAAAGCATAAAACAACAGTACATTGTCAGTCAAATAAGATTTGTAAGAGACTCACCGTGTATGCACATCATGCATGCTAAGATCATTTATTCTCATTTCTTGATACCGAATATTAGTTTGGGAGAAGGTTGACAATTGACAGCCTGTTGTCTGAACATAGTCTGATCATGATGACGTTATCCTTGTGAATTGTATCTAGCAGACACTCAGATGCTTCCTAAAAAATGAAGAAGTAATTTACAAAAAAATAATACAACAAAATATAAATGTTATGGTTGCCAAATATTCCACCTGATGAGTACCCCTAGTTGGGAATGAAACAGATCTATGCATTGTAATTAACCCCTATATCTAATTATTAAGTTGTTGATTCAGCCCTTCCAGCAGTGAAAAAAAAGAGGATTTTTTTCAAAAAAATATAGGACACTATATCTGGCCTCCCAACACCCCTTCTAGCCAGCCGCGTTCCACCACAAATCATTTATTTGTGCAAATAAGTCATTTACCTTAACTTATTACATTAAAAAAGGGATTTTTGAAAAAACAATTAAGAATGAATTGGCACACATCATGGTACTACATAAATTAATTTTGTTGAAATGATGTCAACATCACATTAATAAATACTTATGGATGTCCTTTAAATTGCATGATGAATTTAACAAATAAGTTATATTTTAACAAAAGAAAAAGCAACCCTTTGCTTACCCAAAAAATATATAGGAATTATAGGAATTTTGCCCAAAATATAGGACATTTTGAAAAAGTCTGAAAAATATAGGCATTATAGGACCGCTGGAAGGGCTGTTGATTGTTTAATTAACTATTACTGAGCTTAAAACTCAATTTAAATAACTTAAATTATCAAATAATAACATAAAAATTCATATTTCCCGGTATTTCCCACTTTAGGGAGTATTTCCCGGGACGGGAAATATCGGTATTTCCCGCTGGGAATTCCCGCCCACGGTATTTCCCGGCCAACCCTGCATTGGCGTGTGTGGCTAGAAAATCAATATCTGGTAACACGAGGCAGCTGTGTATTGCGCCGCTATTCGGGATATCCGTTATCATGGTTATCTAGGTGTAAAACTTCACATGTCACACCAATAAACCAGTGACATATTGTGCATTATTTTGGGCATTCGGAGCGTGGATTGAGTCGGATTTCATTATTTTCGGACCAAATTTTAAGGATAGTCTGCAAATCTCAATCGGTCTGAGATTTCAAAATTCGGTCCAAAACCGACAAACTGAAATTTTTAGAAGCCTTGTAGGCTGTACCGGAGGTTTCAGTAAACTAGAAATGGACGCTTGTCGACAAGCGCATGTGTATCCCCCTCCCCAGATACACAAGTAGTTTGAAAAAAGGGTGTTCGAGTTATGCTCCGGAGACAAAATCAGTGACGGAAAAACAAAGGGAGATAACTAAAGAATTAGTGATGCAAGAGTTGTCATTCTTGCGGGACACACCTTTAGGGTCGTGGTCTATGCATGTGTGAAGTTTCATGAAAATATTCCAAAGGGTGTTCGAGTTATGCTCCAGACACGAAATCAGTGCACGAAACAACAAAGGGAGATAACTAAGAAATTAACGACGCAAGAGTTGTCATTCTTACGTGAGACACACCTTTGGGTCGTCTTCTATGCATGTGTGAAGTTTAATAAACTTGGCGGGGGCAGGACAAACGTGGATTTGGCACAGGGCGGTAGAGGACCATTAGAGCAATGCATATATGAAATATGAAGCTGATCCGTGAAAGAAAACAGAAATTATAAGATATTTACCTGAGCGTATGATGTTAACCCTGGGCTTGGCAGGGCGGGACGAACGTGGATTTGGCACGGGGCGGTAGAGGACCATTAGAGCAACGCATATATGAAATATGAAGTTGATCCGTGAATGGAAAGAAAATTTTAAGATATTTACCTGAGCATTAAAGTTTTTGAAGCACCAAGTATGTGACCTTGACCCTGGGATTGGCGGGGGCAGGACGAACGTGGATTTGGCACAGGGCGGTAGAGGACCATTAGAGCAATGCGTATATGAAATATGAAGATGATCCATGAAAGAAAACAGAAATTATAAGATATTTACCCCGAGCGTTAAAGTTTTTGAAGCACTAAGTATGTGACCTTAACCCTGGGCTTGGCGGGGGCAGGACGAATGTGGATTTGGCACAGGGCGGTAGACCATTAGAGCAATGCGTATATGCGTGTTCGAGTTATGCTCTGGATACAAAATCAGAGCACGAAACAACAAAGGGAGATAAGTAAACAAGAATTCCGCGGAATCAGATGCCTCGCCTTGTCCCGCCTTGACCTCGAGCCTGGGCCCGAAAGCAATTTTCACTGGCCCGAACATATTATACAATTATTGACTAGTGAACCATAGAATATCAGATTATATTCTATGGCTCACTAGTCAATAATTGTTTTATTATATGATAATAGTCTGTATATAGCACTTACGACCTTATGCTACTAGACAAAAATTGAAAAAGAATTTGAAAAAAAAAAATGGAAAAAAAGTTTAAAAATTAAAAATAATAATGCTTGCTACTGGAGCCCAGAATTTAATTTTTTTTAATAGTCCTATATTTATCTACATATATCTGCACAGGTCCACATAATGCCACAATATTTTCAACACAGTTTACGGAAATGTAATATAATCATTTACCTGTATAAATTACCTGTAAGTGGTCAGTTGCACATGCTAGCACATGCACAGGTGAATAGTCTGTATATAGCACTTACGACCTTATGCTACTGGACAAAAATTGAAAAATAATTTGAAAAAAAAAATGAGAAAAAAAAATGGAAAAAAAAAGTTTAAAAATAATAATGCTTGCTACTGGAGCCCAGATTTTTTTTCTCAGTTAAATTGAAAAATAATTTGAAGAAAAAAAAAAAGGAAAAAAAAAAAGGAAAAAAAAAAGTTTAAAAATAATAATGCTTGCTATTGGAGACCAGATTTTTTTTTAATAGTCCTATATTTATCTACATATATCTGCACAGGTCCACATAATGCCACAATATTTTCAACACAGAACCCAATGTAGTAATTTACCTGTATAAATTACCTGGTCAACAGTGGTCAAGCACTGGACATCTGCACATGCTAGCCCATGCTAGCACATGGTTCTCCCAGTTTCTATTGTTCTCTCTACAGGTAAGGTGTACAGTACAGAGCACACGAGAAAAGGTGTACAGAGCAGACGAGAAAACAGGTCTTCATGCATTATTGTCCAGTTTGTAGAGTGCGCAAAACAAAAAAGGGAGATAACTGAAAAATTAGCTACGCAAGAGTTGTCATTCTTGTGCGCGACACACCTCCGGGTCGTGTCTATGCATGTGTGAAGTTTTCATGAAAATATTCCAAAGGGTGGTCGAGTTATGCTCCGGACAGGAAATCAGTGAGCGAAAACAAAAAAGGGAGATAACTCAAAAATTAGCTATGCAAGAGTTGTCATTCTTGTGCACGACACACCTTCGGTTTGTGGTCTAATTGAATGTGTTAAGTTTCATAAAAATATTCCAAAGGGTGGTCGAGTTATGGTCAATCAGTGCGCGAAACAAAAAAGGGAGGGAGATAACTAAAAAATTAGCTATGCAAGAGTTGTCATTCTTGTGCGCGACACACCTTCGGGTCGTGGTCTATGCATGTGTGAAGTTTCATGAAAATATTCGAAAGGGTGGTGGAGTTATGCTCCGGACACGAAATCAGTGCGAGAAACAAAAAAGGGAGATAACTCAAAAATTAGCTATGCAAGAGTTGTCATTCTTGTACGCGACACACCTTCGGGTTGTGGTCTATGCATGTGTGAAGTTTCATGAAAATATTCCAAAGGGTGTTCGAGTTATTCTCCGGACAAGAAGTGTCTGCGGCGGACGCATACGCGGACCGCGGACGAGGCGCGCTGTCAAATCCATAGTATCCCCCGACGGAGTCCGGGGGATACAATTACCAGATCAGTAAATTACCAGATCGATAAATTGACATTATAGTGTGAATGGTTCGGAGGTTTCGGTAAAAAGGATTATTATAGTATAATTGATCAATAGTGAAGGCCTAACCATAGGATAACATGGCAAAGTGTGACCAAACAATGTAATTACAGTCGAACTTCGATGGGTCGAACCCTGGTAAACTCGTCAGCCATGCTTGCCTCGAACTAGCCTTTAGGTCCCGGCAGAATTCCTATATAAATACGTTAAAACTACCCGGTATAGGTCGAACTTGTGAAAGTCGAACAACCCTCAATGCCTCGAATCGCTGTCACGCCCGGTCATGTATAAATCCACTATAAACACCACAAAAACTTGAACATGTCAGACGATGGTCTCCAGACTAGTTGATTGACTTTCACACCTATTGTTAACCGGTTGTCAAACAAATCTCAAGTGGTCATTTGAGCGTATACAATAACGGCAGTCGTGACCAGCATACGTGGTAATTATGCATTGACGATAATGTATTTAGACGTTTTGTGATGGAGCAGGTGAAGCGGAAGACTACGAAGCAAGGCGAGATAACAGACTTCTTCAATACCGGACGTGTATAACTTTCATGTATAACTTGTACTGGGTTCCATGTGATAGTAAATTATGATATGCAGTGAATGTGGTTCCGGGTCCGAAGTAGTGATGGGGCGACTGGGCATGCATCTATTGATTTATCAGTGTATGACGAGAGATGCAATTTTATATATACAAGCATGCGCATCATTTTATGGCAAATACATATTCACTCACAAAGATTTATATTTGATTAGATAAATATTTGTCATGAAATTATGCAAATGCCAATAGGTACAAAATCAGAGATGCTTTCACATGATCGTATCAAACGGGACAATCAAGTCCGCCAATTGTATTTCGTAATCATTTTCTGTTGTTCTCATGTTCTATTGCTGTATAATGGCTATGTAAATAAAAACACACGTGAGTTTGCCGCTTTCTTTATTTTATTAAAGCCTGTTTCTGTTAATAAACGACTGACAATCAACCCTAAATGCAAATGTAAGTGCATTTATATGAAACAACGTGTCGTAATGACGACTTGTTTCACTTAGTACACTGACCAACTCGTAGATCTGAAATGGTTACAGTAGAAAATCCCGATGGGTCGAACAACGGATGGGTCGAACTAAAACTTAACCCCGCAGGCTGTTCGACCCATCGAAGTTCGACTGTACCTGATTATTAACTCTTTGATCAAGATTTTGACATATTGTCAAACTGCCAGAAATCGGTCAGTGCCTGTTTCCGGTCGGCCCCGGAGATTTTAAAAAAATTGCTTATTTTTTACAACACAGGTTGCGCGCGCACCACATTGTTTACGCTGACTACCGAGCTGTCAAAGTTGTTTGCTGCGTGAAAATGGAGGTTAGAAAGGTAATAACTGTTATAAAATCATGCCAAGTCCTAATTTAATGCATTTTCACTATGACCAAAGAAATCCTCAAAATAACAAGTTTATCAAATTTTTCATTCACCGTCTGCTAAAATGGATATTTTCCAGGGCCCACGCACTTGCCAAGCGGTGTCAATGTACAGGTGTTGGCCAAAAGTGAGAGACAATTTATGCAGTTGAGTTATCAAATTATTGTTTTCACCGATGATTTAGGCATATGTGTGAATGAGATATGCTTGTATGCATAGGTAAGAGGCACAGTCCGGACAAACAAAAGAGGCCATACATAATTTTAGTCACTTGGGGTGAATGTGAAAAATGCAAACGGTGGGTCCATTTGGCATTTTGTACACCAGTGAGTGTAATTAGGCGTGGGGACACATTTTTGTGCCCACACTGTGATGCTGCCATCACTCCAACCCAGGACTAAGTACATGAGTATACATTGTAAATAAGTTAAATCAGTTATTTGAAGTTAATTCGAGTTACATTTACAATAATTTTACTTTTCCAAAGAATTAATAAAGTTTCATTGTGAGTGTGTGTTATTTTGGGCATATCCTATAGATGTTGTAAAATTGACCGAAAACCGGTTGTGAATTTCTGCAGTATTGGAAAGTGGGTCACCGGTGTTCACAGCCGATTACTGGACATATTTCAAGGTAATCTTTGTTAAAGTTACAGTTTTATAACAATGAAATGTTGTATTATAAGTGTGTATAACATTAATTTCATGACATGTCTTTTAATTAAGAATTATGTTGATAAACATGCTAGGTGACCGATTTCTAGCAGTTCCAGGCTACTGGTCTGTTATTTGTTTTGGTATTTATATTTTTTCTTTGTAAAAGTTAATCTTCTTGAGTATTTTCAGTTACCGATGGACGAATGTCTCCAGGTCAAAGAGACATTCGTCCATCGGTAACGGAAAATGCATAAAGAAAATATTACAGACTAAACACAATATGTCACGAGCAATGGTGGGGTCACTCGAACGGGTTCGGGTCAAAACGTACCCGAGTCAAAACGTACCTTGGGCATCGGGTCAAAACGTACCCATATCTCGGGTCAAAACGTACCCAAGGTCGGGTCAAAACGTACCCATGGTCGGGTCAAAACGTACCCTTCGATATATCAATATATTATACAAACATATCCACATTTTATTTATCTTTTTGGCATTTGTGAGGTTAATTTGAAAAATATCAAGTATGCACAATAATCTTGTGGGAAATTTCAAGTTGTTTTCTGTACATTATATTTAGCAAAACGTATCCGAGTTCGCTCAAAACATCTCAATATTCTGACATAAAAGTATAAAACTTTGCAATTTTTTTTACTTCAAACTACACATTCAAGTAGTCTAAACAACCCACAATGCAAAATATATGAATTAAAATGATATATTTCACTTTTCATAGTGGGTTACGTTTTGACTCGAACATGGGTACGTTTTGACCCGACCATGGGTACGTTTTGACCCGACTTTGGGTACGTTTTGACCCGACCATGGGTACGTTTTGACCTTTTTGTTTTGGGTACGTTTTGACTCGGGTACGTTTTGACCCTAACCCACTCGAACCATCATAATGTTTATGTTGATAATGATAATGCAATTCAATAATAATGCTTATGAATTGAACAATATTTTTAAAAAAAAATCTGAATCATAATTTTTACAAGGTAGCTTCCGGCGGGATCTAATTGCCAACAGTCAATTAGTAGACCGGTAATTGAAAACTAACGACACTTGACAGCAAGTTACAGCACTGACAGCGACAAATGTATTGCAACTTACCCACACAAAAGTAAATCAGCAATCATTGTTTTACCCTATTGGACAGCTTTAAATAAATATATTGAACATGCATACAGTTGATACATGCGTCAGTGCTGTCTACTGGTGAGCAAAAACGCCTATATTCATGTTTATATCTGTGTAGTGTGCAAACTGTCACTGACACGCTTGTTGTTGTATTTTGTGACATGTCATTTCCGATGATGGCGCCACCTACAATTGCAAATTTCGCTCTGGCGTATTTGGCGGGGGCCCCGCGCTATGTCATAATCCGGAACGAAATTGGTATGTGATAATGTGTCTTTCCATTTTATTTTCCGGCCTATGTCGAGATGTATATAGTTTTCGCCTGTCCGTCTGCCCCCGTCTGTTCGTCCGTCCGTCGTTCGTCTCATTTTCGTTAAAGGGTTATGTTTATTATCTCTGTAATGGTAAGTCGACCGGATTTACCTCAAACGTAATTAATTATTAATATATTTTCTTATTATCATCCATTGGTTGTTCGGTTAGCGTAATCGGTAATAAACGCACTTCTCACCAATGCGGTCCCGGGTTCGATCCTCGGCCAGGTCAGTATGTGAGGTGTTATGGTGGTCGCCAGATCGGACAAGTGGGTTTCCTGTGGGTACTCCGGTTTACTCCCACATTAATTATCGCCATTATACGTATTCACCTGTGCCAACGAAAGCATTTGAATAAGTGCTTGTTTGTAATTGTTGTGAAATCAATAAAGTTTAAACTTTATCATCATCCATATTTTCATTCCATACCACACCCATGCATGCGCCCCTTCATGTACAATATCAAATTACATAGAAATTGCGTTCGTAAGATTTTCAGGTATATATACTGTACATAATGCAACGGTAAGTCGGATATTGACTTCAAACTTCATTTAATACCTTATTATCATCCATTTTTTTCATTCCACACCACTCTCATGTGGCCTTCATGTCGACGGTCAAGGTTAAATTACTTAGAATTTATACTTAAAGTTAAAGTTTTTTTTTAATATTTGCGTTAAATGTTTGTTTGTCAGTCCAGCCGGGGGTATCCGTGAGCTTCTGTTCACTTGCACTAGTTGTATGAAGTAAGGATGTAAGATGATGCGTATGAAATGTCATTATTTGTTTGATAAAACGGAAATTAACAATTATGCACATACAATGTATGTGTATGACATATACATTTGCAGGACAAAGTCAACTGTCTGTTCCACATTTTGCTGCCGATCGACAAACATTATAACGCCAAACATCTAGCTAAAGCACTTTCTCATCAGTAACAAAGAAGTCACCCTTCGCAAAACAATTAATTTTATGAAATTCCATCAAATATTGATTGTATTGCGAAAAATAAACACCCATAAATGTGCATAGTGACACTGGAGTAGACAAGGTACACTGAATGCTCTCTCTCTCTCTCTCTCTCTCTCTCTCTCTCTCTCTCTCTCTATATATATATATATATATATATATATATATATATATATATATAGAGAGAGAGAGAGAGAGGAGAGAGAGAATATGGGTGTTTATTTTTCGCAATACAATCAATATTTGATGGAATTTCATAAAATTTATATATAATTTAAATATATCATTGGATCTCGACTAGAAACGGCCGGTGTGCCGTAAAGTTCACATCTAACTATATGTACTCGTTGGATAATAATACACTTCTAACACAACCACGCAATTATGGAAATATGTATTCTGAAACTATTAAAAAGTTAATTATATGTTCAGATATTTAGATTTCAAGTGAGGATGGTATAACAGGTACATATATAGCCGTTTCACATAAACTGGCTAGCGTATTAATCAGGGGCCAGTTTCACTAAACTTTGTATGACTAAAATGTTCGTAAGTGAACATAATTTTATGATCGTCTGGAAATTTCAATCGATGTATTTACATTTATTGAACATAGGCTGCATATGCTCAATAAATGTAAATCAAATAATTGTTTCAAGAAAACATTGTCAATATGACATTTAAAGACTATCATCTGTTTGCACTTACGAACATTTTAGTCGTACGAAGTTTAGTGAAACGGACCCCAGATGCATACTGGGTTTCGCGAGATTTTACGTTGGTTCCTATGCTGTTATGTCCTTGGACAACGTGAAGGTATCCATGATAATCATCAGTCATCAGCAACAACATAAATAAAATATACATTTATCTGGCTTAAGCGATTTCAATGTAAATAGGATAAAGATAATACCAACAAAATAGGCAAAATGCAGTAACCGACGGAGAAATGTTTCTCGATAAAAAATACCGTCAAGTAATCTGCCATGCAATCACCAACCCAACAGTATGTTGTAATATTGGGAGGTCGTATATTCGGTGACATTTTTCCTAATATTTGTATGGATTGGACCGGAAACACACGACAAATATTTTACTAAGTTAATTAAATTTGTATAAGTTTGTAAACGTGTGGATGGACGATCCCATATACAATTAATGCATTATACACTATCAAAAACTCCGTTCACATCGCCATACTCACTGCACAGACAGGTATTTAAAAGCAGTCTCGTCCGCAAAGTACACCGACGTGGCAATCAGAAATAACCTTTCCTTGAGCCAGCAAATCAAGCTAGAATTTCAGAAATAAATCCAACAGTACAGTAGGGGTTGTTGAGAACAATATTAAGAATGCAAATCCCAAAGTATGTAACATACTTATAAATCACTATTCCGGTTATCGCAATTGGTAACGAGTAAATTTCTCAGCAATATGCGGCTCTTGTTCGCACCTTGACCGGGGCAGTATGTGAGATGGTATGGTGGTCGCCAGACCGCACACGTTGGTTTCCTTCTGGTGCTCCGGTTTCCGACTACATTGAGGATCGCCCTTAATTAAGACTTCATCTGTGCCATTTGTATAAGGGTTCTCGCGCTTGTTTTAACTGTTTTAAAATAAATAAAGTCTAAACTTTTAATTTCGTCCGCCCTAGATCGAATATGCCTCTTTGATCTGGAACACCCATAAGCAACAAAACAGAAAAAAAAAATAAGATGATTCAGCTCCGCGCTGTATACTGGACTGCAAGCGACTATGCACACAGTATAAAGTTACTGATACATGTATATCTACCAATTTCGGTTGGGTTAGCCTTCAATACAGGGAATCATAACCTCGTTTTGCAGTTTTGGTGTAAGAAAATATACATGTACCACACTATATCATGTTAAACAAATAGCACGCGCACAACGGTATTCGAGGAGCCAACGGCGCGGCATAAACAAACACGTCACGAACAACCGTGTGTGGTCCCAAAAGGAAATGAACAAAGGAGACCCACGTAAACAACAGTACATGAACTGCATACAAATAATACTACAACTACAACGACAACACGATAACAAGTATTCCAGAGCTACAGACAAGCTGCGTATTTGCTTAAATACCCAATTAAAATTGCCAAAAACACAATTGAAATCAGAAGTAGCGAGTATCAAAAAGCAATAACAATGTTGTTGTACCTTTAACATGCTGCAGAAAACAATAAATAGACCCCAAATGTAGCATATTTGTCTTATGTTCCACGAAAACACATCCAAGGAGACAATTCTAATGAAATGACAAGACATGTTTTCATTTCGAAGCAAACTATTCAATAAGTGCTGTCTGCTGATATGTAAACAGTAGTGTGATTTTATGTTAGCCAATTACAATTTTGAAATATTCAATTGCTTCAGAAATGATGGAGTGACAATACTCAATTACTAATTCCTTCTCTGGAGCCCTGTATTCTACCAAAAAAAAACAATTCCATCAGGAAAACAAACCACAATGAAGTACATGACAATAAGCTTTCCTTTTTAAGGGTGTCGCATTGAACCGGTGAGTGAACAAAACCGTCGACATGGCGGTTGAACCTGGTCAGTGCGACGCCGCAAACTTCACACTTACCTCGCCATAATGCCTCAAAACGACAAAAACACCATAGAAGTCAATCAAATAATTATTATATAGCAGAATTTCAAATTACTGCAATTGGAAGGACATTTAGACAATTAGACACAAATAAAGACGTTTACACGCACTATGGAGAACAAGAAACCAAAATGTGACGCATAAACCCATGCAAATAAAAAGATAACGCAATTCACCATCATCAAAACGTGACACATAAACAGCGGTGGTCAATATCTTTCAAAAATATAAAACATAGTCAAGTAATCCATGATAATCGCCGAACAGGACTACCAGAAAAAGGTATACACCACAAGTGTGATTTTATTGCACGTGTTATTTTGTGTTACGGACTGTGTTGTATTGTTACAGTCAATAACATAGACGTGGGGCCGGTTTCACTAAACATCCTACGACTAAGATGTTCGTAAGTGCAAATTTAGGATCGTCTGGAAATTTCAATTGATGGATTTACAATTATTGAGCGTAGGCTATGCTCAATAAATGTAAATCCAATAATTGTTTAGAAGAAAACAATGTTAATGTGAAATGTACAGACTATCTTAATTTTGTCCTTACGAACATTTTAGTCGTACGAAGTTTAGTGAAACTGCCCCCTGATACGGGGTTCCCACAAAAGAAAACAACACTACATAGACATATACAACACCAATACAGGCAGCACAAGACACCATACATAAAGGATCGGTAAGACAACAGCAGAACTCGATGCAAATACTAGCAAGGAGTCATAAAATCAATGGTATTGCCTTGCAATGATCAGGAAAACAAGCGTGCATATATATTTTGTAGATCGTTCTTTGGTTTACAATCGGACTTTATAACAATGTATCTCTTAACGTTCTTGTAATTTGCGTTTGTTGATGTATGTGTCCCGTTATCCCATCAATGCTATTATTTCCAATAAAATATAGAGGATAAATAAACACAGTCTGGTTCTAATATGTTCATTGTATTCCTTGGTGTCGACGGTAGTATGGTAATTGTTTTACATTCAGAAATGAAAGTGTAGAACAGTAAAAGAATCTATGGCAGGACATTGATAACAAACTGAAGTTTAGTGAACATACAACAAAATCGGTGTCAACAGCTAACAGGAATCTTGGTCTAATTGCTAGGACATTTAAATATTTGGAAAATGAAATGTGCCTGCAATTGAACAAATCCCTAAGGTCGAGAATAAACATCAGTAAGAACGTCTTCAGCAACAGAGAATAATCTTCCCAATTCAGTAGTTCAATCAGATACACTGAACCAATTGGAAAGTAAGAAGATGTACAGTAAGTGAAATACACGATAAGTTATAAGCTTGTATCGGTATCGGATACAGTAAGACTAGTTGCTTCTTATTTTGTTTCTGCTTTAGCTGCCTAGATACATCACATAGCATCATATATATGTAGTGTTAGGGCAATTGATATCTGCAAATTCTAAATTGAAACTGTACACGGTGTTTGCTGGAAACCATCAGCCCCTGAGGAGTTGTGACCGTTCCATATGCATTTTATAACATTGTTATGTAGAAAGATACTGGATTCGTTGGAGAAGTGCACATTGTATTATGCATCCATGAACTGTACAATATGAGTTTGTTAAGCAAGTCACTGTTACCTAGTACATTGCTTCTTGCTTCTTTATTCAGCCTTAAGGCCATATCAACTCACATGTATGTCTTCTATGCATGCATTCTTATATATGCTCATGGTATGTTAACTGAATCTATGTGGTGTACACGTACGCCACTACGGATTATGCAATTAACAACATTCGGTTTGAATATTCCGGTCTCCAGAATGAAGACTTTCAGTTATGTTAATACTTTATCTCTTGTTGTGCAGATACAGATGTGTTCTTCTTCACGGGGTGACGGTGGGGTGGTATCGACCTGGCCAACACAGACAAACTATTGACTATGAATGCCTATCAAGCAACTAGGGGTAACTCACATAGTATCATTCATAACCATACAATGACAAACACATATTATCAACGCTCGTTAAAACTATTTTTATGACACGTTCAGCAGTAAAACTTTTTTAAAATAAAACACGTAAAAACATGTGCAACATCCCGTAAGTCAAAATAAGCTATACGGAATTAGATTTACGCATGATCTAAATAATATAAATCCTTAATCGTCAAACGACGTATCTAAACCCGCAAAACATGTGAGAATGGCATGATAATGGAGAGGGGCGCCAACAATTGACCGATAACGTCACATCATTCAACCGCCAATTTTGTTTTGGTTGATGCACATGACGACGTCGGGCAAAACGTCCCGCCAAACATCCCGCCGGACGTCTCACCAAATCGATGGTCTAGAAACATAAGGTCGTAACTGCTATGCTAAAGCATAGTACTTACGACCTTATGTTACTAGATCATCGAAATGTCATTTATGGTATCTCATTTGTTCAATCCTTTCACCCGACTCATGAATAATAATTAGGTTCAATGAGTATGGATTTAGATGAGAACATCTTAATGTCTGTTAATAATTTCTCTCAACACGAATTAATTTAAAGCAACAACTGTTAAAAATATCTGATACACATTCGTATTAACTGTATCGCCCCATGACGAATATTTCGGATTTTCTCTTTATATCTGTTTAACCTTTCCGATATCATGATATCACGATGAGCGACAAGGGTGGGGGTATATGGTAGGGCATATATATAACGTTACCAGCGTCCTTACCACCACCCATGTGTGTCCATTACGTGAGTGTAATGTATTTTGATATTCTGTTTTGTTACACACATGTTCTTGATAGATCACATACGCTTTGCTTTAATGATCCTCTACCTCCCTGTGACAACTCTAAACTAAAGGTCAATGTCATATATTCTTGTGAGGTCGAAACCATAATACACGAGCAAATGTCTTTTTCATTATGTTTCCTTGCGCAGATCGGCTTCATATTCCACACACCCATTGCGCTAATGTTCCTCTATCGCTCTGTGCATGTTCGTTCTGTCCCTGTTAAGCCCGCGGTCAATGTCACCTATTTGGTTCAAAGCCTTAACCCAGGGTAAATGTTTTATAATTTCGGTTTTCCTGCACGGATCTGCTTGGTATTTCATACACGCATTGCTTTAATATTCCTCTATCGCCCTGAATGTAGCATATCCACGCTCGTCCCGCCATAATCCTAGGGCCAATGTCACATTCTAAGTGCATAATTATGAACCTTAACCGTTGTGTAAGTGTTTTATAATGTATGTGTCTTTGCGCGGATCTGCTTCATATTTCAGACACGCTCTAATGGTCCTCTAGCTATCACCCTGTGATAAATACACGTACGTTCATCCCGCCATAGCTAAGCAACAGGGTCAATGTCACATCCTTATATGCGTTTGAAACCTTAAATTAACACTCGGCTAAATGTATTTTAATGTCTGTTTCCTTACACGGATAAGTTTGACTTTTCATGCATGCATTGCTCAAACGTCACTCACTCGAATTTATTTTCGGGGAGCTCTTTTGTGGGTCCTTTGTTGTATGTTCTTGTTATTTATTTAATGTAGTTCTAATCATGGGACGTCCACTGCCGGTTGTGTTTGTCACGTTGAAGACGCTGCAACCACCGCTGTATTCTTATCATAGCCCGATAGGCTAGTAGTGTTATTATTTTGTTTTCCCTGGCTCATTTCCCCCTCCCCACCTTCGAGTTTAATCTTCTCTCTAATTGTATGATAAATTATAACGACCGTCCTGCTTCGGTTAAACCTCAATGGCACACACTTAGTGCGTTCAAAAGCTTAACGCACGGGTAAATGTCTTTTAGAAAATATGTTTCCTTTTATGCAAGTGTTTGATATTTCACAAATACATTCGATATATATCAGTGATTCTATATTTTATGTACATCTTGGTGCCGTTTTTCTAGGTTTCGAGGTGGAACCAATAATTCATTAAACTGTGTTTATTCGATTAGATGGCAGCCCAGGTGTTGCATTTATAATAGTATAGCCAATTGTTCTCGTCATTTTATATATTTTATTTCTACTTCAGGGGACCAGGGGTCTCGGAAATGTCATTTCCTTTACGTACATGTACATGACGTAAATATAGCTTTACATTTACATTTTTTTCTTTTCAACGGCATAAAACATAAAACTGAAAGGGCATCTATTAAGAAAAGTGTGAAGAATATGGTAATTAAGCTAATTGTATTAGTTTGAAACAGAGCAATTTAGTAGCAAGTCGTGGAATTTCTCATTTATGGTAACCCAATAGCATGTATTTAATATGAATCAGTAAAGTTAAACAAAACAAAATAACTTGGCATGTAACAGAATGCCATGTTTTACCACATGTACCAAATATCGTTATAAAGCTACATTTAATTAATAGAACAGCCTCCAAAAATATGGGCGTAACGGAAATGACAAAATGTAACGGTAATGACTTTCCATTTATTTAAGATACTAATACAGCATATATAACAAACATATTTATACTTTGCATATGCTGTACAATATAGCTGATAGTTAATGTTTACTTTTAATGTGATTTCCAATAGAAACCGACACTCCTCGAAGCTGTGTCTGTTTTTTGTTGTTCCAGAGCTTTTAGTAATTAAATCCTGATATATAAATGTTGTAGGTCTGAATAAATGTGCCATTACTGACCGACAACTGATGGGACATGGCTTATATCTAATTGACGCATGCACTGACTGGTTAGTATGGTAATTTATCATTGTCGTTACACGATCGTCATTACCGTTACACAATTTTGTAACGGAAATGACCGTAACGGTAATGATTTTTCTCTAAAAACTCCCATTTTTCACCCCTCTGTATACAACGCATCATGAAGGTAGAATATGCAAATACAACGTTGTAAGTGTGTCTATCCACCCATTTTGGTTTCAGCCAACCTACATACATATGGACGTGTATAAACCCCGAACGGTAATAATGCATGTACTGTGTAACCTTAACATTCTGAATACAGACCAGCCTCGTTCTCGGCAATGACTTAAGTTGTGTTACCACCGTGTTTATTTATAAATCGCGCGCCCATAAACAGTGTTCATTGCATTAATAGCTGAGAGTAGGAAAGGGAGGTTACTCTGATTTTACATTTTTTGTTCAGCGTAACGGTAATGATTCGATTTCTCGGGATAGATACAGTAACGTCAGTATTTTTGACAACAAAAGGCAATAATTCAGATGCAATGTATAGTTAAGTACAAATGGACAAGATTTGAGAATTATGGGCTTGTAAACTGTGCTGATTGATGACCGGGACATGCCCATTTGGTGCACCACACGTATGCCAACAACAGAAAATAATAACTAAACACATATAACAAGAATTGTAAATACTGTTTTCTTAATGGATTGGTATTGTACGTAATTTCTTTACTGAAAAAAAAATGTTTTCCTTATAAATTTTGTGATTTATCAGTAAATTACACCGGGACACCAGATGTACACAACATAATATGTTATGTACATCTGGTGTCCCGGTCTGTTATATCTGTTATATCAGTGATATCAGTGATTCTATATTATAGAATCACTGATATAACAGATACGAATAAAGAAAAAGCGGAGGTGTTGAATCTGTTCTTTAACAGTGTTTTTACTAGGGAAGACACGCAAAATATTCCTGAAATAAATGAGAGACAATTCTCATCAGAATTTAACGATTTCACTATCTTGGAGACGGATGTAATGAACAAGTTAGACACATTAAAAACTACTAAATCACCAGGACCCGATGGAATTCATTGTAAACTAATATATGAGATGAGACCACAATTATGTATTCCAATGACATACATCTTTACTAGATCTATGCAGGCAGGTGAAGTTCCTGCATATGGAAGTTAGTAAATATCTCACCAATATTTAAAAAAGGGAATAAAAATATGGCGGAGAAATATAGACCTGTGAGCCTTACATGTGTGATTTGTAAAATATTAGAATCGATTATAAGAGACAAAATTACAGAACATATGGACAATAATAATTTATACCACCAATTCTAGTTCAGGAGTGGTCATTCTTGTGTTACACAGTTGCTTCAAGTATTTGAAGAATGGTCAGGTGCAATGGACGAACATGCAAATATAGACGTGATCCTTACCTTCTAACATGGTTATCATGCAAAAGGAGTAAACTATTTGATCAGGAGCTATGCTGGTCATATCCAGAAATATAGTATATATTATATAATGACACTACAGTATTAATTAATACATACTATATGTACAGTCGAACCTCTCCGAACGGCCACCTCTCTACAACAGCCACCTCTCTGTAACAGCCGCTATTTTATATCCCAAATGGATGATTTCCTCTATATCTAACACTTACACTGCTGAGCATGAACATTGTCGTCTGATGTTGATTTTGCATTCTTTCTCAATAAAAACATGTTTTGACAGCATTTTAGAATCATTTCCATTGGAAATGATTCTAAAATGCTGTCAAAACATGTTTTTATTGAAAATTATTGAAGAAAATAAATAAACATCAGACGATAAAATTGTAATCAGCATTAACCTCCCTACAACAGCCACCTCTCTATAACAGCCAATTTTGCCTCTTCCCATGGGTGGCTGTTGTAGAGAGGTTGCACTGTATATAAGTGACATTAACATTTATCGAATGTATTTATTATTTTCTGCCGAATAATGATGCATTTAAAGATTATAACTTTTACATATACATGTACTTTAATATATATGTCTCATTTGCAGTTTTTCCCGCCGCATCAGGCTGATCTGTGTCTACACTGGTCGATACGGTGTCACGTCTGTAGCCACAGTCAGTAGCATACTGGTGTTTTGCAGAGTTACTGCCCGCAACTAAGTTATCGTTCACTGAAATGGACTCGTCCATGAATGATTGCTATCATTCAATATATTTGGACTCTTCCATGAACAATTGCTATACTAACTCAACAGACTTGTATTCTTCCGTTGAGTTATACTATTAAAGCAAGTGTTCATGGAAGAGTCCAAATATATTGAGTGATAGTAATCATTCACGGAGGAGTCCATTTCAGTGAACGATAACTTAGTTGCGGGCTATAACATAATTGGATTCTTCCGCCCGGGACACTGCGCGGAATTACAGGACCGAATTGGACCTATAGAAGCAGTGTCCCATTTCGGCACACAATTGTACACATTTGTCCGCCCTTGCATCAACATGTATCGGATACAACACTTTCGGCCTGTTTGGACTTAAATGTCCGGGTATGGAAGGTCTTCGAGTCAATTCCCACCCTTAACTATAAGCTAAATGAAAATGGATCCTTCCATGAGCGATTACTATAATAACTCAACAGAGTTTAAATCTCAATGAGCGATTATTATAATGACTCAATAGAATTTGACCCTTTCATGAGCGATTACTATAATGACTTAACCTAGTTTGACTCTCAATGTGCGATTATTATTATGACTATTGAATTTTACCCGTCCGTGAGCGATTACTATAATGACTCGACCTACATTGACTCTCAATGAGCTATTGCTATAATGACTTAACCTAGTTTGATTCTCAGTGAGCGATTAGTTGTATGACTCGATAGAAATTGACCCGTCCATAACCCAGTTTGGCTCTCAGTGAGCGATTATTATAATGACTCAATATAATTTGACCCGCCCATGACCTAGTTTGACTCTCAATGAGCGATTATTATAAACAAGGATTTAGGGTATACGTTTAGCAATACAGACTGAGACTCGTGTGGTGGTGTTGAACAATATGAACTGAGACTCGGCTGGTGGTGGTGTTGAACAATACGGACTAATATAGCTAGTACACCACCTGCGTTATTCTTGACGATATTTGTCAATTTCTTTATTACAAAATACTTACACATTGTGCTTGAATCCAAGCAGCTTGATTGGCTCAGCTTGAGGTGGTGTACATATGTACAGAGGGGGAAGTGTTATTTACATCTATTAATTTTTCAGTAATATTATCTATCATTTTGTAAGGAAAAACAGGATGTACAAAACAAATACATCGGAGGGGGTGGGAGGGGCATACTCCCAGACCCCCCCCCCCCCCACACCACCAACCAACTCGCCGCGGTTCACGCGTCTGCTGGTGCAAAGTTAGGGCTGAACTTATTCTCTCAAGGCTGGGGAGAACCTTTATCAAGTACAGCCAATATCGCCCCGCCCTACAGGTTGGAGTAGGCAGCCAACAAAGATGTGGCGACGAATTTACGCCTAGATGTCCATAGCTTTACCAGTACGGTAGTCATTATGCCCCCTATGCGGTAGCAAGGGGGGCATATTGCGTTGCTCTTGAGGTTCCGTCCGTCCGTCCGCACGGACGTCCGTACATTTACGTAAACAAATTGTAAGAGTTTCTCCAACATGTAATATCTCCAATATTACGCGAAGGGTTGCTTCAATACTTGGACATTGGAAGAACCTGAACACAACACACTCGCGCCACCATTAACACGACCTTGACCTTTGTCACCTTCGAAATGTCGTTGAAACAATTAGCCATTTTGCTAAGCCGAAAAGTTTGTAAGAGTTGCTCCAACATGGTATATCTTCAATAGTATGCGAAGGACTGCTTCAATACTTGGAAACTTGAATCACATGAACATTTGTCACACACTCGAGCCACCATTAACACGACCTTGACCTTTTTCACTTTTGGAATTTCGCTGAAGCACTTAAATTAGCCATAAATAGTACATGAAGGGTCGCTTTAATATTTGGACAGTTCATTCATCTGAACATGTGTGACGCAATAACACCACCAATGACATGACCTTAACCTTTGTAACCTTAAATATGGTGCTTAAACACTTAGCCATTTTCTTACGTCAAAATGTTTGAAGACTTTCTCAAATGACTTTGAAACTTGTGTCTTCTTTTTTACACACACTCTCTAGTTAGAGTCTAGTATGCCATGTTTCACAAACATAGTTTTCTACGGTTATACTGTGGCTAATTGCCCTATGGAATTAGACACAGATTTACGATATGCGAGGATATCATTTTCAAATGTGCAGTAATTATTCACGATTCTACAGACAAATGTCTGTCAAAAGAAAATGAAGAACGCATGTAGATTATAAATGCAAAATACACACAAATGTTTAAAAACAGTAGCATATCTATAAATGCCAGGTTTTTATTCATAGTTCCTGTCATCCGAGTACGAGCAAATTATTCTGGAGAAAAATTTGCAGTTGGTCTGCTGCAAATATAAAATACGGATACGCACAAGTTTTAATCATGGGAATAACAATGATAATCAAAGTGGTTATTAAATATGTTACAATAATGTAGCTAGCATGGCTATAGCCTGATAGCGTCTGCCGACATGGCAACTGCATGTACATGCTTTACAACTGATATATAGGAAATAAATGTGTAAGTAAGTAAATGCCTCAAAATGCCTCAAACGTGATGCTATTTGGAATATTTTAAGTTTATGTGACTTGGCGGGTTGTGAAACATTTTATCGGCATTTACATTATCTACAAAGGTCAATGTTGTGATCACTCCTTTCAACCACCTCACGGAGATGATCAAAATGAGACATACCACGCATATTTGAGGAAACAATAAATAGAAACACAACTTGCACAATATGTAGATTATATTCTGACAGATAAGTATGTAGCTAACCATGGGGAATAATAGGAACTTTCATATACATTACAAAATCAATTTACTACAAAAGCAATTTTCAAATCCTGGAACTGGCAAGCCAGCTAACCGCTACCATGATGGCGATGATTGCCAGATTACCATGATTACATCATATACAGTCAAAAGAGTTACCTTGTTGTTGGTGAAAACCAGTAGTGTTGACATTTCCGATCCAAATGACATGTTTTGAACTTTTGACTACTATTTGAATCGTCTCAACGAGACTGATCAAATGCTGTCATGACAGATACACATTACTGGCATAGGTTATTTTTATCCAAAAGTAACAGGAAATCTGTTGAATGTCGACGTAACTTGAGATTGTTATCTAAATTAAACTGGCACGGTTATCCTATCCATGTAAGTATATAGTGTATATGTATATATGGTATATGGAAAGTACATGCATCACATCATGAACATAGCGATGTTCTACGCATATGTGAAACACAGACATCATGTATGTGGTCAGCATTTACATGATTATACACATCATGACAATGACGACTTAATTGTCTTGTACACCACTATGGCACCTACTCCAATAGTACGTAATGAGAGTTTTCCTAGAATTGGTTGCATCAACGTTATTGCAGCAACGTTATTTTGACAATGTGGAGATGATGTTGTCACGCAATGCTATATAACAACATGAACAATTCGTAACTATAACTTTCCAAGAATTGTTTGCAGCGATGTTATTGCAGCAACGTTATTTTGGCAATGTGGAGACGATGTTGTCACGCAATGCTATGCTATATGACAACGTGAATGGTACGTTATTATAATTTCCCTAGTATGTGTTGCAGCAACTTGATTGCAACAACGTTATTTTGACAACGTGGATATGATGTTGTCACGCTATGCTATATGACAACGTGAATAATACGTTATGAACACGTTCTTAGCATTGGTTGCAGCAACATTATTGCAGGAACGGTATTGTGACAACGTGGATATGATGATATTATGCATTGATATATGTCAACGTGAATAATACGTTATGAGAACTTTCCTAGAGTTGGTTGCAGCAACGTTATTGCAGCAACGTTATTTTGACAACGTGGAGATGATATTGTCACGCTATGCTATATGACAACGTGAATAATACGTTATGAAAACGTTCTTAGCATTGGTTGCAGCAACATTATTGCAGGAACGGTATTGTGACAACGTGGATATGATGATGTTATGCATTGATATATGTCAACGTGAATAATACGTTATGAGAACTTTCCTAGAGTTGGTTGTAGCAACGTTATTGCAGCAACGTTATTTTCACGCCTTGGTATTTGGAAACGTTATAATAGTACGTAATGAGATATTTCGCTAGAATTGGTTGCAGAAACGTTTCTGTAGCAACGTTATTTTGACAACATTTGTATTATGTTTTCTCGCCCACCGGGGGCCCGTTTCACTAAACTTCGTAAGACTAAAATGTTCGTAAGTGCAAAGTTATGATAGTCTGTCAATTTCACATTAACAATTTTTCTTGCAAACAATTATTGGATTTACATTTATTGAGCATAGGCTGCATATGTAGCCTATGCTCAATAAATGTAAACCCATCAATTGAAATTTCAAGACGATCCTAAATTTTCACTTACGAACATTTTAGTCGTACGAAGTTTAGTGAAACGGGCCCCAGGTGTCCGAGACAAGGATATTCGCATAGTCACGCCCATGTGAGATTTCCTTGTCTCACCCTAAACGCGCGTGTCTCACATCTTGCAACGAAAAATTGTCTAATAGCGCAATAGTATGACTAATGTGTCTTACAATTACGCCATACAAAAATTAATACGTTTGATGTTTATGTTTTTCAATGGTTGTTGACGTGTTTAGTATCACGTCATAGCGTTATGACGTCGTTTTAAGTTTGATGACGTCAGCAATGTACATGTTGGCTCTGTCAGGACTGAATGGTGATGGCATTAAAGATTGCTTTGATAATAATTTGTGAACGATCCACTGAACTGGCATTAGCGTCCAATTCGTGGGTGAAAACTTTGTTTTAACCCATTTGTTGATATGGCAAACCCGTTGGACGTATCAAAAGTCGCATAAATTCAGAGAATACAAATTTAAGTCTTATTCTGGGTCAGAACAATATTTTAAGATTCGCAAATATGTTCACTGGTGTGGGACAAGGATATTCCATCCTCGTGATCAGAATATGTCGTCAGAAACTCGTCAAAGCCTCGTTTCCGACGACATATTCTGACACTCGGGTGAAATATCCTTGTCCCACACCACTGCATATGATGGATACTCTTAGTCACACAATGCCATATGACAGTGTGAACAGTACGTAATGATTACTTTTTTTAGAATAGGTTGCAGAAACGTTATTGCAGCAACGTTATTGTCCCAACGTTGAGATGATGTTTTCACCCAACGTAATATGACAACGTGAATAGTACGTGAAGAGAGTTTTCCTAGAATTGGTTGCAGCAACGTTATTGCGGCAACGTTATTGTGGAGACGTTTTTGCGACAACGTTGGCAAGATGTTTTCACCCAACCAGGCGCGTAGCTTCATTAAGGCACTGCAGGCCCGGGCCTGCAGAATTTTCGAGAAAATGGAAAAAATAATGTGCCAGAGTGCATCATTTACCTTCTTGTTTCGATTTTTGTTTCTGTGGGGGGGGGGGGGGCGCATGCCCCCAGACCCCACTAGCTTACTCGCACCAACGGTGCTCGAAGTCGTCAACCGGGCCTGCAGATTCAAATTGGCTAGCTATGCCCCTGCCAACGTAATATGACGACGTGAATAATACGTAATGAAAGTGTTCTTATAATTGGTTGCAGCAACATTATTGCGCCAACGTTTCGGTAATGACGTTGTAATCACGTAATCACATGCAACGTCATACGACACCATAAATATTATGTATTAAGAGCTTCCAAAGAATTGGATGCAGCAACGTTATTGTGGAAACGTTTTTGCGACAATGTTGAGATGATGTTTTCACCCAACATAATATGAAAATGTGAATAGTACGTAATGAGAGTTTTCCTAGAAATGGTTGCAGCAACGTTATTGCGGAAACGTTTAAGAGATAACGTTGTAATTACGTAGTCACATGCAACGTCATATGACAACATAAGTATTACGTAATAAAATCTTCCAAATAATTGGTTACAGCAACGTTACTGTGGAAACATTGTTGCAACAACGTTGATTTGATGTTTTAACCGAACGTAATATGACAACGTGAATAGTACGCAATGAGAGTTTTCCTAGAATCGGTTGCAGCAACGCTATTACGACAACGTTTATGTGATAACGTTGTAATTACGTTGTCATATCCAACGTCATATGACAACATAAATATTAGGTAATACGAGCTTTCAAAGAATTGGTTGCAGCAACGTTATTGTGGAAACGTTTATGCGACGACGTTGATATGATGTTTTCATCCAACGTCATATGACAACATAAATGTTACGTAATAAGAGCTTCCAAAGAATTGGTTGCAGCAACGTTATTGTGGAAACGTTTATGCAACGACGTTGATATGATGTTTTCACCCAACGTCATTTGACAACATAAATGTTACGTAATAAGAGCTTCCAAAGAATTGGTTGCAGCAACGTTATTGTGGAAACGTTTTTGCGACAACGTTGATAAGATGTTTTCACCCAACGTAATATGACAACGTGAATAATACCTAATGAGAGTGTTCATATAATTGGTTGCAGCAACGTTATTGCGTCAACGTTTCGGTAATGACGTTGTAATATCGTAGTCACATGCAACGTCATATGACAACATAAATTGTTACGTAATAAGAGCTTCCAAAGAATTAGTTGCAGCAACGTTATTGTGGAAACGTTTTTGCGACAATGTTGAGATGATGTTTTCACCCAACGTAATATGACAACGTGAATAGTA
Organism: Conchocele bisecta; assembly: GCA_029237695.1. Classification (NCBI taxonomy): domain Eukaryota; kingdom Metazoa; phylum Mollusca; class Bivalvia; order Lucinida; family Thyasiridae; genus Conchocele; species Conchocele bisecta. The sequence goes on along the minus strand of CM055268.1, from coordinate 123,535,116 downwards.
CGTAATGAGAGTTTTCCTAGAATTGATTGCAGCAACGTTATTGTGGAAACGTTTCGGTGATAACGTTGTAATTAGGTAGTCACATGCAACGTCATATGACAACATAATTATTACGTAATAAGAGCTTTCAAAGAATTGGTTGCAGCAGCGGTATTGTGGAAACGTTTTTGCGACAACATTGATTTGATGTTTTCACCCAACGTAATATGACAACGTGAATAGTATGTAATGAGAGTTTTCCTAGAATTGGTTGCAGCAATGTTATTGCGGCAACGTTTCGGCGATAACGTTGTAATTACGTAGTCACATGGAACGTCATATGACAACATAAATGTTACGTAATAAGAGCTTCCAAAAAATTGGTTACAGCAACGTTATTGTGGAAACGTTTTTGCGACAACGTTGATAAGATGTTGTCACCAAATGTTAAATTAACAACGTAAATTGAACGTAATTGGAACTTTCCTAAAGCTGGTTGTAGCAACGTTTTTACGTAATATTAAAACGTTACCTCAACTGTCTGAAAACGTTGTTGAACACGCAACCTGATTACGACATTCGCGCAACGTTGTGGTTACGTTGTGTGTTTGCTGGGTCCTCTGATGGTCGGCTTTCATACTGTGACAAATCCACGCTTCTATGACACTCATAAGATTCAAGAGAAGGCCGGTGTTATTCTTGTATTCCTAGCTGCTGCTCATTTTAATCAGTTCAATAGTCGTGGAAAGTCTACCCGGTATTCATATTCGTGGTGACATCTTTTGCAAACAAGTTCCTACTTGCTAAGCGTATAATTATATCTACCTTTCCAGTTGATATTCAAGCCTAGTTTCATATTAGAGTAGTGGATACCTGGAATGGCCTCCCAAATTCCGTAATAACTGCACCGTCAGTCAACACAATTTAAATTATTTAAAGTTTAAAATGTGCGACAGCACATATCCGGCATTTACAACCTTTAAGAACCTGTATCACCCTATTTTAACTAACATACAGAAATGGATGGATAACGGGTGGATAGGATGGTTGGATGGATGGAACTTGAGTGTGGATGGACTGATGGATAGTATGTGCCCTCTATAAAGTTGGTCCCGCTAGTTTGGCGCAATATTAACTACTCCCTTTCATCAATTGAATTGTTACAGAGGCGCTTGTAGTTTGTTTACAGCGCTTGTATAACACTGAGTAATTTCGACACATGTGAAATTTATTGACAGCAACAAAATGCCAAAAGAAAGGGCCGCAAAGAAATCTAGACAGCATAATGACATCCAAAAACAAGGTTGGGATGCGACAGGGTTATTTTTGCTATACATGTTTGAGTGGTATTCATCGATCTTGTCCGTTCAAGCCATTTGTCATGTGTTTTCGTGGGTATTAATTTTCTTGTATTTTGATTAGGCATCTTAACAAAATTCCCTAAATCTGTCTAACATCATGGACGTAACTGTCTCTGCGAAAATTCCAAAATTGTACGGGACATTCGGTCTGGTAAACTTGAAATCTTTACCAGAACGGGCAAAAATTTACCAGACCGAAAAAGTTTTATAAAAAATAAAATGGATTTTGTGTGATATTTAAGAGCTTTTTAGTTTAAGTACATCAGTCATATAAGAAATGCTATGTAGAACCAGAAGCGCATACCAAAGGAAGGTGATTTCATTTTTAGCCATGTTTTTTTAAAAAAAATCCAGGCTATTGGATTGGCGAAAGCCGGGCGGGCGGGCGGCGGGCGGCCTCCACAATCAATGTTAAGGTTTCGTGTTTGAGTCCATTTCTTTGTTACTGTACCACCTAGGACCACCAAACTTTCACAGCTTCATAATCAAGGGGTGCCCACCACATATCACTATCCAACATGTTACTTTTTTTTTAACTTGACCCATTTTTTCCGCGCAGTCGACTTAGCCATTTTCAATGTTAAGTTTTCGCGTTTACAATGTTAAGTTTTCGTGTTTAAGTCCATTTCTTTGGTACTGTATCACCTAGGACCACCAAACATTCACAGCTTCATAACCAAGGGGTGCCTACCACATACAACTATCCAACATGTTACTTTTTTTTTAACTTGACCCATCTTTTCCGCGCAGTCGACTTAGCCATTTTCAATGTTAAGTTTTCGCGTTTACAATGTTAAGTTTTCGTGTTTAAGTCCATTTCTTTGGTACTGTACCACCTAGGACCACCAAACTTTCACAGCTTCATAATCAAGGGGTGCCCACCACATATCACTATCCAACATGTTACTTTTTTTTTAACTTTACCCATTTTTTCCGCGCAGTCGACTTAGCCATTTTCAATGTTAAGTTTTCGCGTTTACAATGTTAAGTTTTCGTGTTTAAATCCATTTCTTTGGTACTGTATCACCTAGGACCACCAAACATTCACAGCTTCATAACCAAGGGGTGCCTACCACATACAACTATCCAACATGTGACCATTTTTTTTACCTTCACCTATTATTTCTACGTAATTGACATTTTCAACGTTAACTTTTTAACGTACGTCTGGTTAAAGTTTTTTGGTTAAAACTTTTTTGTTATACTATATCTCTGCTACTGCTTCGCCCATTACCTTGAAACTTCACATGGGTGTTTATCATCATCCATATTTTCATTCTAACCCCCAACCGTGCGGCCCCTGTGCCCAATGTCAAGGTCAAATTACTTTGAATTTTTTTGTTAATGTTGTTTCGTGTACTATATCTCTGCAACTGCTTCACCCATTACCTTGATACTTCACATGGGTGTTTATCATCATTGTCGCACCCGCTTGCGGAAAGCGCGATATCGTCGGCATTTTGACATATGTCCGTCCGTGTGTCCGGTTAAAGTGTTTTTTTCGTTAAAGTTTTTCCATCTACTATATCTATTTTTTTAGTGTCCATGCCTCGCCCCAAGGCGCGACATGCAGGCCACGGCCATCTAGTCTACAAAAAGTGGGTCTAATTATGTTATCCAAGTGTCTATGCTTGGAAAAAACCTGGCCTTCGTGGCTTTGCCTCGTTTCTTGCTTCACTTTTTGTCCCGCCTGCTTTAGCAGAAGCTGGACATAGGCATAGCTTTTCCGTCGGCGGCGCCAACATTTCCCGTTAAGTTTTTGTGTTTAGCTCAGTTTCAAGAAAACTAAGTCCTACGACCTCCGTACTTGGTATACATCAACACTGTGGTTCAAGCATCTCACACAGTGGGAGCCCATGTGACTTTGACCTAGTTTTCATGGTTCATTGACCTACTTTTCACATGCATTCAACGATAAGTTTTTGCGTTTAGCTCTGGTTCTAAAACTTAACGCTCAGGTTAATTCATTGTAACTTCTGTTTCCCTCAATGGAATGCTTTAATATTACATACATGCATTTGTAACAACATCCCGCATCATTATACAGAAAACCCATAGTGCCCGCTAACTTCTGTTTCCCTTAATGGAATGCTTCGGTATACATCAACACTGTGGTGTAACCATCTCACACAGAGGGAGCACATGTGACCGTGACCTAGTTTTCATGGTTTATTAACCTACATTTCACATGCATTCAATGTTAAGTTTTGCATTTAGCTCAGTTTCCGGAAAACTACAAGTCCTACGACCTCCAAACTTGGTATGCATCAACACTGTGGTGCAACCATCTCACACAGAGGGAGCCCATGTCACCTTGGCCTAGTTTTCATGGTTCATTGACCTACTTTTCACGTGCATTCAACATTAAGTTTTTGCGTTAATTTATTGTGACTTCTGTTTCCCTTGATGGAATGTTTTAATATTTCATACATGCATTTGTAAGAACATTCCACATCATCTGCAGAAAGTCCATGGTGTCCGGTAACCCCAAGGTCAAGGTCACAGACTTAAACAATTTCTAGTATAGAAATTTAGCTTCGGATACATGTCGTTGGCGGCATTCTTGTTTGTGTTTAGCTGTGTTTGTTGAAATATAAATGATTTGGTTTCAGTTTATTATCCCCTCGCGTAGTGAAAAGGGGATATAGGATGCAAAAGTTGTCTGTCTGTCCATCACAAAAATTAACATTGGGGTTAATCTGCAATAACTTCTGTTTCCATTGATGGAATGCTTTAATATTTCATATGTGCATTTGTAACATCATCCTGCATCATTCTACAGAAAGCGTATGGTGCCCGCTAACCCCAAGGTCAAGGACTTAGAAAATGTTTTGTTTTGAAAACTTTACACTTCATTATAACTTTAATAACTTTAATATTTCATAGGTGTATTTTTAACAACATCTCGTATCATTCTACAGAAAGCCCATGGTGCTCACTTACCACAACGTTATTACAAGCTCCTTATGTACTATCAAACTGCGCCAGGCAGGACATTTTGCTCCGCAGAGCTCTTGTTTACATCAAAAAGTTTGAACACGTAAACTTCTTCATCGTCGTATAACTTTAATATTACACGATAGATTGCTTCAATATTTGGACACCTGATACATGTAAGCATTTCGAACACACTCATGCCGCCATTAACATGACCTTGACCTTTTTTGTGCCCATGATCATCTTATGGTCAAATGCCTCAACACCGCTTCCGTGGCGGAATTATTGTATTAACAGTCAATGAATTATGTTGTTTTTTTGTGACAGATTTTAATATTTCATAATTTGACAACAATATATGTCTAGAATTGATGCTTTTTCTTCCACCTGTGTCCCATTGCCCAAGGTGAAGGACTTCTGTTGTATTTCAGGCATTAACTTCAACAAGGAGTTTGGTCAGCACATCTTGAAGAATCCACTGATAGTAGATAGCATGATAGACAAGGTAAGAATTGTAATAAATTAATAATGAGCTTGATTTAAAGAAAGTTCCATGCCCTTTTATGAGTAAAAAAAGTTGATGTAAAAAGCTTTGCATTCACCTAATACTGACTGATTACAAATGGTTGTACTCTATATTGACGATATGGTTGTACTCTACACAGATCTCCGGGTCATAGTGGAATCCACGCTGATTTTGCTTCTGTTGCATTGGTTGAACGTCATATGATGTAATCGAATGACATTGGTGTAATGATGCACGTGTCACGATATGCAACTCAGTGTAGGGTGGGGGGGGAGTGTGTATTCGTGCTAGCTCCGTCCCCGAATTCTATATTTAATTTGTCTCTGAATTCCATATTTTTGGTACATTTTGGGTAGTATATATATCAGTCACGGTCCCTCGTTGGGCGCCAAATGTCACAGGGTGAGAAGCATGCATATCCTACCCAACGCTCGAACCGGGGACCTCTGGATTACCATACCATCGCTCTAACCAGCTAGCCGGGCATGAACACACACTTTCTCCACACAGTGAGTTACGTACCGTGACATACGCAGCGTAAGAAAGTCTGTGCTGTTTTCAACAAAAATCACCTTATATTTGCACATTCTGTAGCATAAAACTTTACCTGATTCATAGAATAACATGTGTTTGGCTATCCGGTTTATCAGGGTAGACTCGGAAAACGGTCGAAATTCACTCGCCAATACAAATTACAATGTTCAAGCAGATTTATTGAGGTTTTGTGTAAATGTACGGTTTTTATTAACCCTTTGCTATCTAAGGATATGCTAGATTTTGCTAGGTTTTATTTCCTCGAGACAGTTCTAATGAGTGGTAACAACATATATTTAACAACATATATATACAGGGATTCCGCTGAGGAAAATAAAAAAATCGCCACTTCAAAAAAAATAAAACAATTGGCGATAAAAAATTACAATTTTCGAGAGAAAAAAATGAAAAAAAATATGTTTTTTTTTTGTTGTTTTTTTTCTTCGAAAATTGTAATTTTTTATCGCCAATTGTAATTTTTATCGCCAATTGCGAAAGTGGCGACACCAGCGGAATCCCTGTATATATATATATAAAAGGGAAAGAAAATAGCGGAATACATCTCCAAAGTTTCTTTCTATTGTAATTGTACCGGCTTTAATGTGTTAACAGGCAGCGTTGCGGCCGACAGATGTCGTGTTGGAGGTGGGGCCTGGCACGGGTAACATGACGGTGAAACTGCTTGATAAGGTGAAAAAGGTACAGTAGAACTGTCCTCAATCGCACAACACGTCGTCTGACACCGTGTTGGTAAAATTTGTTGGTACCAGTACAGTGGAAAACCCGGATATGCAGGCGGCCTCTCTGTGCACCATCTTGATGATTTTCTGAGCCTTTTATCTGTTCATGTTCGCAAGTGTGGTTACACTGTATGCCTGATTCACGCTCCAGATAAGCTGCGTATTTGCGTAAATACCCAATTAAAATTGCCAAACACCCAATTGAAATCAGAAGTAGCAAGTATCAAAAAGCAATAAAAATTTTGTGGTACCTTTACTATCATGCTGCAGAAAACAAAACACAGACCACAAATATAGCATATTTTTCTTATTTTCCACGAAAACACATCTTGGTATTTCATTAGAATTGTCTCCAAGGAGACAATTCTAATGAAATGCCAAGACATCTGTTCATTTCGAAGCAAACTATTCAATAGTTGCTGTCTTTTGATGTGATTTTATTTTACCCAATTAAAATTTTGAAATACCCAATTGCTTACAGTGGAACATCTGTAAACCAGACGCCCTGGGAAAGTCCTAGGGTGCCGAGCTCCAGATAAGTTTTGTATATAAAGAGTATTATACCCCCAGATTGCAAATCTATACATAGTTTACTTTTCAGATGTATTATTGATTTTATTCCTTATTAAAATAGGGAACAAATGATAAAAAATAAAACAAATTTAAAAATTCCCTTATCTGTTTGCACTGTTTACTTTTTGCAGCTCAACTAAGTAAGCTTCCAACTTTATTACAGTATTTTCATGACTCAATTTGAAAATCTATGTGTACGTTTTCTTTCATGGGTTGGTATATAATATAACTTTATTGTTGTAGGTTACTGCGTGTGAAATAGATCCACGATTGGTTGCAGAGTTACAGAAGCGAGTCATAGGAAAGTAAGTCCAGGAGAAGAATTCACAGACAAAAATGCGTGTTTTCTAATCTTGTTTATGTATCCTACTATTGTGTTATATATGTATGCATCAGGGCTCCAGATAAGCTGCGTATTTGCTTAAATACCCAATTAAAATTGCCAAATACCTAATTGAAACCAGAAGTAGTGAGTATCAAAAAGCAATACAAATGTTGTGGTACGTTTATCATGCTGCAGACAACATTAAACAGACCACAGACATAGAATATTTTTTCTTATTTTCCATGAAAACACGTTTTGGTATTTTCATTTAACAACATACGTTTTCAAGAAGCAATAAAATGAAAGGTGTTTGTTAGTAACTTATCCCGTCAATCCAGTGCGTATGTGCCGTGAAACACAGTGCCGTGAAACATGTTTGATATCCAGTCAATACTATTTTTGCATTTTACAGCCATTTGTAGGTGTTGACGGGATAAATAGAATAGTAGGTTAGTGCCGTGAATGGGAAAAAATATCTGGCGCGGCACGGAAACGGGATGTGCTCGGCAGAGCCTCGCCCATCCCGTTTCCTGAGCCTTGCCAGATATTTTTTCCCATTCACGGCACTAACCTATTATTCTCTATCTATTTTCCTTATTTCTGAACCAAAATATATGTTGTGACCACTCATTTGAACCGTCTCGGCGAGACGGTTCAAATGAGTGGTCACAACATATACTTCTGATGAGAAATAAAGAAATTATTGAGCCTTGCCAGATATTTTTTCCCATTCACGGCACTAACCTACTATTCTCTATGTATGCACCAAGTAAACACGTACGTACATGGACTAACACTATTGGCAAGTATATAGTTATTGACCGGATACAACTACTGTAGTATGAGATTTTCAAGAGAAATTTTCTCTTGGAAATCTCATACTACTGTAGTTGTATCTGGCCAATAATTATCATTTACTCTTGAAAATCTCATACTACTGTAGTTGTATCTGGCGAATAATTATCATTTACTCTTGAAAATCTCATACTACTGTAGTTGTATCTGGCCAATAATTATCATTTTCTCTTGGAAATCTCGTACTACTGTAGTTGTATCTGGCCAATAATTATCATTTACTCTTGAAAATCTCATACTACTGTAGTTGTATTTGGCCAATAATTATCATTTTCTCTTGAAAATCTCATACTACTGTAGTTGTATCTGGCCAATAATTATCATTTTCTCTTGAAAATCTCATACTACTGTAGTTGTATCCGGCCAATAATTATCATTTTCTCTTGAAAATCTCATACTACTGTAGTTGTATCTGGCCAATAATTATCATTTTCTCTTGAAAATTTCATACTACTGTAGTTGTATCCAGCCAATAATTATCATTTTCTTTTGAAAATCTCATACTACTGTAGTTGTATCTGGCCAATAATTATCATTTTCTCTTGAAAATCTCATACTACTGTTGTTGTATCTGGCCAATAATTATCATTTTCTCTTGAAAATCTCATACTACTGTAGTTGTATCCAGCCAATAATTATCATTTTCTTTTGAAAATCTCATACTACTGTAGTTGTATCTGGCCAATAATTATCATTTTCTCTTGAAAATCTCATACTACTGTAGTTGTATCTGGCCAATAATTATCATTTTCTCTTGAAAATCTCATACTACTGTTGTTGTATCCGGCCAATGATTATCATTTTCTCTTGAAAATCTCATACTACTGTACTTGTATCTGGCCAATAATTATCATTTTCTCTTGAAAATCTCATACTACTGTAGTTGTATCCGGCCAATAATTATCATTTTCTCTTGAAAATCTCATACTACTGTAGCTGTATCCGGCCAATAATTATCATTTTCTTTTGAAAATCTCATACTACTGTATTGTCTGGCCAATAATTCATTTTCTCTTGAAAATCTCATACTACTGTAGTTGTATTTGGCCAATAATTATCATTTTCTCTTGAAAATCTCATACTACTGCAGTTGTATCCAGCCAATAATTATCATTTTCTCTTGAAAATCTCATACTACTGTAGTTGTATTTGGCCAATAATTATCATTTTCTCTTGAAAATCTCATACTACTGTAGTTGTATCCGGCCAATAATTATCATTTTCTCTTGAAAATCTCACACTGTATTGTATTTGGCCAATAATTATCATTTTCTCTTGAAAACTCATACTACTGTAGTTGTACTTTGGCCAATAATTATCATTTTCTCTTAAAAGAAAATCTCATACTAACTTTTGCAGTTGTATCCGGCCAATAATTACATTTTCTCTTGAAAATCTCATACCTCTACTGTAGTTGTATCCGGCCAATAATTATCATTTTCTCTTGAAAATCTCATACTACTGTAGTTGTATCCGGCCAATAATTATCTACTCGCCAATAGGCAACAGGGGATATATGTTAGTCCATGTATGTACGTGTGTACTTGAGCATACGTAAACACTTTTCATTTTTCAATAACTTATGAACGACTTCAACTATTTGGATAATATTTGACCACAATGTGGCTAGGGTTGGTGCTTTATTTTGCATACGACCCGCGTCCGACCGCCCGAGGTCAAGTTCACTGAGGACTTATGTTCACCTTGTTTGTAGGTAAACATGTTTTTTGTTTTTCATTTATTGAATAACATGTTTTATTAACAAGGCTACTAGCGACGGGATTAGCTTAGTGATACCGATTTCCTTGTTTCTTTTGATATAAAGTTTATCAGGCTCGGCTCGACAAGCCTCATAATTCCAACGCGTTTCCTCACCTGATAAACTTAACACAAAGCGACCCAAGCCTGGTTTCTCTACGTAAGAAATATAAAGGTCGCCATGCTCGGTTCAGAAACGGTAGAAATTCCTCGGGAAGCCTCGTAATTCCTGCACGCTGCCCAGCCACATCTGATAACCTTGACCCAGAGACCCAAGATATTCTCTATATAAGAAACATAAAGTTCATCATGCTCGGATCAGAAACAGTAGGAATTACTCGGCAAGCCTCTTAATTCCAACATGTTGCCTAGCGTCACCTGACAAACTTGACATATATTGACTATGTAGGCCAGTACAGAACAAGCTGCAGGTGATGGTGGGAGATGTATTGAAGACGGACCTGCCGTTCTTTGACGTTTGTGTCGCCAATCTCCCGTATCAGGTACGCTCATCACAATTGGCTGGTGATTTGTCCTATCATTTTGTGAATATAACCATTGAAAGTTAGAGTTGTTGTGTCATTTACAACATAACTTGGAACAAGTATAAAACAGCTTATAGAAATGTTTCAAATTTAAACCCGAAAATAAAATGTTTTATTTTAAAAATGCAATGGAAAAATTAAAAAAACAATTGTTGTCACGCCTGCTTGCGGACTGCGCGATATACATGTAGTCGGCAAATTGGTGTACGTCTGTCCGTACGTACGTACATCTGTGCATGCGGGTTAAATCTTTTGGTTCAGTAAATAAAAATAAACTAATATATTACTGTTCTAATTATGGACAAAACAAAAAATTGCCAGAAAAAACCCTGATATTTTCCAACTATCACACTGGGTTGTAGTAGGGTTGATCATATAAGGTTGCCCATCACCAAATTTAACAAGTGATGTAATACATGACTTACAATTGTCCGTCAACCGATTGCAACAATTAATCAATTAGTTATAGTTAGACATTGGATTCGTACAAGCTAAAGTTGTACCATATTTCTTGTCCATTTCAGATTTCATCACCATTTGTATTCAAGCTTCTTCTACACAGGCCTTTCTTCAGGTAAACACGAACAGCATAACCCTAGGCTTACACCGCTATCTTAATGTTTGGTTGTCTGCTGTTTATTTCCTATTTTCCATTGTTATCATCAAAAACATACTTTGACAGCACTTTAGAATACTTTACAACATGCTTTGACAGCACTTCAGAATCATTTCCATTGGAAATGATTCTGAAGTGCTGTAAAAGCATGTTTTTTATTGAGAAATAAGGCAAGATATGAAAGCAACAGCAGACGACAATTGTTGTGAGTAGTTGTCGAACGGTTAAAGGGTTTACTCTTTCAACATGATGCATCTATCCCCATATTTAAGCCGGATGATCTGGATCAAGACTGTTTGTGGATTTAATTATTACAGTGCTCCAGATAAGGTGTGTATTCGCATATTTTATGCAATTATTTTAATACGCATTGATTATCAGCAGTGGGAGTACAAAATATGTGCGCATTGATTTTTAAATAGTATAAATGAAAATACTGTCATAAAGTTGAAAATTCATTTAGTGTTTGCTTTTTGCAGCTCAAATAAATTAATATTTAATTTATTTTAATACAGTGGAACCCCTCCAAACCGGACCCCCTCTATACCGGAATTCGCGCTATACCGAACATACGACCACGTCCCGAATATTCTGCTATATAAACACATTAGTTTCTACCCCTCTATTCCGGAACCCCTCTACTCCGTAATCCCGATGCCATTTCAAGTCCCAAAACCATATTTCAGCGTTAAAATAACCCCGGAAAACCGGAAACACGGTCACCTGTCAGGATGTCATCCAAGAAATACACCGCGCCCAATTTCAATGTTGTTGTTTCAAGCGGGTGTCAAAATCACACCGTGTTTACAATAGACTGGTTCCCGGTAGTATTGTTCAGCTCTGGTTCCCAAAATGCGGAGCCACGAGAATGAGACGATTATAACGGACTCCCAACTTGACATTTGTGTGGAAGAAATAACAAAATTGATCAAATTACGCACATTAACTTGAGCCTTGTACAAGCGCTATCCATGCGTGTAATCCGCTAAGCGGCGTGTTTTTTTAACGTTATAAGCGGCATTACAAAGTTAAGAATCTATTCAACACATGCGACCTAAATACGAGACATGTTTGCTGTTTTACAAGCTCATTACAATAGCATGGTTGACAATTGAATTATACGCGTACGTAACAATTACGGCAATAAAATAATCGGCACATTATTTGTGAACCTACCGACCGATTAATTGAGATAATCTGATAATTCCTTAACCAGGCTGTAAACTCGTGACTGTAGCCTGTGGGCTATTGTAGCAGCTCGCGGTAACTACACAGCACACGCGAAATGTGTCATATGCTCTTTGCGACCAGTGTAGACCGTAGACTCGGATTACATTGCGAATCTGCACTATTTGCTATACCCCTTGCGAATCTGCACATATTTATTGAAAAATGTGTACATATGCTTTCAATATGCTAATAATGGTATATACTATACAAATCCAAGAGTTAATGATGGAAAGCATACATTTCCTTAACTGGAAATAGAAAACCCCTCTAAACCGAAAACCCCTATAAACCGAACTTTTCAGTCTGTCCCCAGGGTGTTCGGTTTGGAGGGGTTCCACTGTATATATTTTTTTATCCTTTGTTCCTTATTTAGTAATTAAGAAAATCAATAATCCATTTGTAAAAGTAAAATCGCAATGATTTTGAAATCGGGGGGTATGTTTGGTACGCTTTAGACACAAAGCTTATTTGGAGCTCTGTATTATACAAAATTTTCCCTTTTCTGATTAAGAAATCGTTCAAAAATTAATGTGGTACAGTCCATCCAAACAGTTATTCTACTTCAGATGTGCGGTGTTGATGTTCCAACGGGAGTTTGCCCAGCGATTGGTCGCCAAGCCGGGAGATAAATTGTACTGTCGCTTGTCTGTAAATACACAACTATTGGCCCGCGTCGATCATCTTATGAAGGTAATATTGTCATATCTAACAGTGCTCAAGATAAGGAATTAGTAATTGAGTATAGTCACTCCATCATTTCTTAATAAGCAATTGGGTATTTCAACATTTTAATTGGGTAAAATAAAATCACACTACTGTTTACACATCAACAGACAGCAATTATTGAATAGTTTGCTTCCAAATGAAAACATGCATTGGCATTTCATTAGAATTGTCTCCTTGGAGACAATTCTAATGAAATACCAAGATGTGTTTTCTTAGAAAATAAGTAAAATATGCTATATTTGTGGTCTGTTTATTGATTTCTGCAGCATGGTAAAGGTACTATGAAATTGGTATTGCTTTTTGATACTTGCTACTTCTGATTTCAATTGGGTTTTTGGCAATTTTAATTGGGTATTGAAGCAAATACGCAGCTTATCTGGAGCTCTGATCTAATACTTAATTCATTGTATGCCATCACGTTATAACGTTTAAAGTGGATATAAATGTACAAACACTGCTTCTATCCTCTGCTATTATGTTTTCCCACAAATAAATCAACCACCTTTGTGTTTAGACCACAGGACCTGTGACACAAACAAAAATCCATTACCCCACCCACTTGATCTTGTACAGTACTAATGTTCTATTTATAATATAATAATTCCAGCACAAAAATATTTACACAATTCCCTAACATTTGATTGGTCCGTAGCAAGTCTCTGTCCAAAATTTATATCCCAGTAAAATCCCATGCCGAACTACTTTCGTAACCGTCGGGCGCAGTTAAAATAATTCTTAAGAAAACGGAAAATAAACACATTTTCTTGATGAATTTATTTCAAATGCTGGAATTATAAGGAATGAATGGCCTTTTTGTGGAATTTATCGGGGATATAAACTTGGAAAAGTCGCGGGAATACTGGACGAGGCCTTCGTCCAGTATTCCCGCGACTTTTCCAAGTTTATACCCCGATAAATTCCCCAAAAAGGCAATTCATTCCTATAATGGGTTAGGCTGATCTGGATCTACACCGGTTGCAAAACCAATAAGCCCCATTTTTGTCGCGCCCGCTTGCGGAAAGCGCGATATAGTCGGCACTTTGTACGTACGTACGTGTGTCCGGTTAAAGTTTTTGGTTAAGTTTTTTGGTTAAGTTTTTTGGTTAAAGTTTTTGGTTAAGTTCTTTGGTTAAAGTTTTTGGTTAAAGTTTTTGGTTAAGTTTTTTGGTTAAGTTTTTTTGTTAAAGTTTTTCGTTAAAGTTTTTCGTTATACTATATCTCTGCAACTGCTGTGCCCATTACCTTCAAACTTCACATGGGTGTTTATCATCATCTATATTTTCATTCTACCCCCCTTCCCGGCGGCCCCCTGCCCAACAAGGTCAAATTACTTTGAAGTTTTTGGTTTAATTTTTTTGGTTTTTTTGTTTTTTTTGGTTAAGTTTTTGGTTGTTTTTAAAGTTTTTTGTTATACTATCTCTGCAACTGCTTTGCCCATACCTTGAAACCCAATGTTTTTACAATATTATTTTCATTCTACCCCCCCCCGGTCGGCCCCTGTGCCCAATGTCAAGGTCAAATTACTTTGAAGTTTTTGGTTAAGTTTTTTTCGCTCCCACTTGCGGAAAGCGCGATATAGTCGGCACTTTGGCGTACGTACGTACGTACGTGTGTCCGGTTAAAGTTTTTGGTTAAGTTGTTTCGTTAAGTTTTTTGGTTAAGTTTTTTGGTTAAAGTTTTTGGTTAAGTTCTTTGGTTAAAGTTTTTGGTTAAGTTTTTTGTTAAAGTTTTTCGTTATACTATATCTCTGCAACTGCTGTGCCCATTACCTTGAAACTTCACATGGGTGTTTATCATCATCTATATTTTCATTCTACCCCCCTCCCGTGCGGCCCCTGTGCCCAATGTCAAGGTCAAATTACTTTGAAGTTTTTGGTTAAGTTTTTTGGTTAAAGTTTTTGGTTAAGTTTTTTGGTTAAGTTTTTTGGTTAAAGTTTTACGTTATACTATATCTCTGCAACTGCTTTGCCCATTACCTTGAAACTTCACATGGGTGTTTATCATCATCTATATTTTCATTCTACCCGCCTCCCGTGCGGCCCCTGTGCCCAATGTCAAGGTCAAATTACTTTGAAGTTTTTGGTTAAGTTTTTTGGTTAAAGTTTTTGGTTAAGTTTTTTGGTTAAAGTTTTTGGTTAAGTTTTTTAGTTAGTGTTTTTCGTTATACTATATCTCTGCAAATGCTTTGCCCATTACCTTGAAACTTCACATGGGTGTTTATCATCATCTATATTTTCATTCTACCCCCCTCCCGTGCGGCCCCTGTGCCCAATATCAAGGTCAAATTACTTTGAAGTTTTTGGTTAAAGTTTTTTTCGCGCCCGCTTGCGGAAAGCGTGATATAGTCGGCACTTTGACGTACGTACGTGTGTCCGGTTAAAGTTTTTGGTTAATTTTTTTGGTTAAAGTTTTTCGTTATACTATATCTTTTTTTTAGTGTCCATGCCTCGCCACAAGGCGACATACAGGCCGCGGCCATCTAGTTATACGACTTTTAAAAAAACTGTATGATGATGTTTTACGCTGGGGTGGGAGGCGGGTGGGCGGTGGACAGAAAAACTGCAGAGTTTGTCTACACTACTCCTCTAAAACCTTTCAGTCATTCGATCTGAACCTATACACACCTCAACTACACATATTGAAGACATGCACCTTGATGTTTTTATGCCGAAAAAATAATTTTTAACAATAATTGCATCTTTTTAACTTTGCCATATTTTCTACATTTGTGTATGCAATTCTATATAGGGTACAGAGTTTGTGTACACTACCCCTCTAAAACCTTTCTGTCAATCGGTCTGAAACTTTACACACATCTTCTACACATTGTGCACCTTAAAATATAGACTTTTAACATAGCCATTTTTTCTACATTTTTGTATGCACTTCTAATATCATTTCTACTTTGCACATCTCTACCTAAATTAGTATACCTGCTTATGAAAGAACAGGAAGAAATAATGCTTCACATTTCTGCATCTTCGCTGTCTGGCCCATCTTTGACGGGCGTATTTTGTGACTTACGGCACTTGTTTCAGATACATCCATAAATTTGAGTTGACAGTTTAATTTGTAGGTCAATTATATTATATTATATCTGTCCATTTCCAGGTTGGTAAGAACAATTTTCGCCCACCCCCCAAGGTGGAGTCGAGCGTGGTGCGGATAGAACCGAGAAACCCCCCACCACCCATCAACTTCCAGGTTTGTACAGTGGAACCCCCCTAAACCGAACACCAAGGACACATCTGAGATCAGAGCTCCAGTTAAGGTGCGTAATTTGACCAACTTGGGGTGAAATTTTGTTATTTCTTCATCAAAAATGGCAAGTTGGGAGTGCTTTAGAATCGTCTCATTGAGACGATTCTAAAGCACTCCCAATTTGCCACTTTTGATGGAGAAATAAGAAATTTACCTCCAAATTACGCAGCTTACCTGGAGCACTGATCTGAGATCTTATTTCTGATGAGTTTATAGTGATTTACTAGTATCTCAGGTGATAATGCCTGTTCATGATTGCATAGCACACAACTATGGCTCAGAATGATCAAATGTCTGATTTACAGTGAAACATCTAATCGGACACCCTGGAGACCTACCAGGGTGTCCGGTTTAGAGAGGTTCCACTGTAAATAAGCATTGGACACCCTCAGGACCTCCCCGGGTGTCCAGTTTAGAGACGTTCCACTGTACCTCTAACCAAGACTTTTGTTGGATGTGTGATGATCTACTGTCTGTTTCACGAAACCTGCCCAATTTTAGGGCTATATACACGATAATTTATTTATTTTTTTTTTTTTATAATATTATATTTTAACAAAATTTGAGAATGAGCATCATTTTATATTTTTATTTGGGAATTTAAAATGGGAGTAAACAAGCTGGAGGAGATTCAGGAGGAATAACAAACAAAAAACTTTGGAAATTGAATTCTAAACCTGGTTAGATAGCTGGGAAATAAGCTATTAAGAAAACAAATTATACATTTTTAAAATTTGAAAATTTCCTCATCTTTCGACATCATTTACGGAAAATACCGTAAATTTTTTAAAGAATTTTCATGAGATATATTGCACATGTTTGTGGGTACAAAATCACATTGTGCTTCACAAGTTTTCTACCCATTATACCTTGAGTGTCTCTCGTTACAGGAGTGGGACGGTCTTGTAAGAATCTGCTTCTCAAGGAAAAACAAAACGATAGGAGCTTCATTCAAGTAAGTCCTTGATCTGTCAGTGACCATGGAGTGTTTATTTCAGGAGGAGTGTTTATTTCAGGAGTGGAGTGTTTATTTCAGGAGTGGAGTGTTTATGGTCGAGTGGTAGAGGATTGGATGTCAATATCAGAGGTCGGGAGTTCAGTCATTGTCCTACACATGAAGCCATACCATATCTTTTCTATGTTAAGCGTCCACCAAGTTGACCAAAACCTACCAACGTACGTACCTGGTTTTAAAACAAGGGCTTGAAAAAAACATGGTAAAAATTAGCATAAATTTAAATTTCAGCCAGCAAACTTTAGAACAAAATAAGAAGAAAAATACTCTTATTAAACTTATTAAGTGCAAATTTATGAATGGATTTAATACTTGACAAGTCCCCCAATCAGTTTTCATATTACTTCACCAGTAAATAACGTAAACTAGCAGACACATTATGTTTGTGTTTCGCAGAACCACTTTCAAAACTTACCCGCACGACTGGTTTGGCCCTCATGTACGTTTTTATCTTTGGCTCTTGTTACCTGGTAGTTGAATTTGGTTATTGCCCATTATGAAAGTAGTAAGATTATTACTGAATCTACTGCTTTTGGAAGGGGGCCAAGTGATTCTGGTGTGGCGAGGACCTGGCATCAGATAAGGATTATTCTGATTTCAGGGCTGAATAGAAATTATTTTATTGTAAATATTCAGTTCTGATTTTGGGATTTTCCCCACATTTGTACATGTACTTGAACTTTGTACATGTACTTGCACAGGTAATATATGGGATTTAGTACTAAACCCATTGATCTGGTCTTAAATGACCTTTGCTGTTGATAGGCTGGTAATCCCCAACAAACAAACAAACAAACAAACAAACAAATCTCCATTGCACGGATCTTTGAGATGAGACTTGAATTGGAGGTACCGTTTTTATATGTGGCTGTGACTGGAGAAATGAGGTGTACGAGTTTTGCGACCAGTGTAGATCCAGATCAGCCTGTGCCTCCGCACAGTCTGATCAGGATCTGCACTGCTCGCCATTCCATTAATAAAACACCAGTTAGGCTTCTATAGATCGTTATCAGGCTACAGGAGCATGCCATTTGATCAGAAGTTAAACTAGTCACAAATCCCATAAGCCCCATTTCTCCAGTCATAGCCACATTTGACCTCCGCTGTTGGGGCATTAAACCCTTTCACCTTTTTTATGCCACCGGGTTTCAAAGAAACGGGTGGCATATAGTGTTTGGACCGTCCGTCCGTCCCCGTCCATCCATCCGTCTGTCCGTCACACTTTTCGGTTAACCAATTTCTCAAATATGCTGCAGGTGGCATCCGCGTTCGACAGACGCATTTCTTGTTTATTCTGCATTTATTCTTAACCAATGCAGTTATATCATTATCTGCTAGTATTCGTCTATAAATATAATTTTCCTCGACCTCAGAGCTCCAGATAAGGTGTGTATGTACTTATTTTAGCTAAATACGCATTGATTATCAAAAGTGGGAGTACAAAATACTCACAGCAATGGGAAAATACGCATTGATTTTCAAAAGGAGTAGTGAAAGTACTGTAATAAATTAAAAAATTTACTTAGTTGAGCTGTAAATTTCCACTGTTTTACATTATAATAATTATAAATAAGTGAATAAGTAATAATACACTCAAATAAGTGAATGGTTAAGGGCTGTTCCAGTAATACATACATGGGGGGGGGGGGGGGGGAAGACGCCACTTTTGAATTTGGGTTATTTATGTTTTATGTTTTGACCATTTGTTCCCTATTTAATCTGACATGAAGAAAATCAATAATCCATTTATAAAAATAAAATAACGCATTTAATTTGAAATCAGGGTGTACAATACTCTTTAGACTCACAGCTTATCTGGAGCTCTGGACCTATTACATTTTCTAAAGCTGCACACTTCATTGTCTTCTGACATCCCTCGTCTTTTACAGGTTTACAAAGGTCCTCGACTTGTTAGAAAAGAATTACAAAGTTCACTGTTCTGTTAAAAGCATTGTAAGTATATTGATACAGTGGAACCTCTCAAAACCGGACACCCTGGGAGCTCATTCTGGTGTGGCGAGGACCAGTAGCCTATTTCATCAACATTGCAAAGTATACTTTACTAGCAAAGTATACTTTGAGGGAGTAATCATTTATTTTCCCCGATATGCATTATTTCATATAGGGCTAACGACTGCATATATTTGATGATTAAAAGTATGCAGCATTATTATACTGAATTTATTACATTATCACAGCCAAATTGGCTGTGATAATGTAATACATTCAGTATAATAATAATTAATAAATTTCTCCTAAAATTTCTCCCTCAAAGTATACTTTGCTAGGAAAGTATACTTTGCTAGGAAAGTATACTTTGCAATGTTGATGAAATAGGCTACTTGTATCAGATAAGGATTATTATTATTTCAGGGCTGAATATATAGATGTTTTATTGTAAATACATATTCAGTTCTGATTTTGGGATTTCCCCCCATGTGTACATGTCCTTGAACATGTACCAGGGGGATTCCGCTGGCGATCGCCACTTTCGCAATGGGCAAAATAAATAATTGGCGATAAAAAATTACAATATTCGAGAAAAGAAATCAAAAAAAAAAATCAAAATCTTTTTTTTTTGGGGATTTTTTTTTTTTGGAACTGGCGTTTTTTTAATTTTCCCCAGCGGAATCCCTGATGTACATGTGTGTACTATATGGCATTTAGTACTAAACCCATTAACCCTGCCTTAAATGACCTTAGCTGTTGATAATCGTTAAATCCCAACAAACAAAACAAACAATCTCTGTGTGTGGTCTATGTAGTCCCAAATCAGCCGACGCACGCATTCAGTCTAATCTCTGCCTACACTGTGCTATATATACCACATGAATGTGCAATAAATTAATTACTAATTAAGGCATCATGCCCATGTTATAATTAGGACAGTCGATGATAACTAGCAAAATTAGGTTGTTGTATTAACCCTTATAATGCGGGAATTAGAAATAGTCACCTACTGTTGTTGCCGATTTTATTTTCTTTCTCAATAAAACCTGGTTTGACAGCAGTTTAGAATCATTTCCTTTGGAAAATGCTGTCAAACCATGTTTTTGATGAGAAAAATTGAACATAGAACGCAGACACCTGAGAATAACTTTTAATTCAGCAGTTAATGCGGTCAGGGCACATCTGCACTTGCATTGATCGGCGAATAAAACAGTGTCCTGATACGGTGCCAGGCACCTTTACAAAACGGGATAAAACCTGCTTGCCCAGCAGCCTTACATGACCTTAGCTGTTGATAGGCCAATAAACAAACTTCCTACACATATCCCCAGGTGCTAATCCCATCTTGGCAATGAATCCATCCTTAAGGATTCATATGTGGCTATAGGTATAACTGGAGAAATGGGGCTTGCGGATTATGCGACCTTGCAGTCTGATCATGGTTTGCCGTTCTATCAATGAAACATGCACCATACCTCTAGAAGACTGTATAGATCATTATCATGCTGGTGGAGTGTGCTAGTAGATTAAGATCTTCACTGGTCACAAATCCCATAAGACCCATTTCTCCAACCATGGCCACAAATGACAATTTATCGGGGTATGAATTTGGAAAAGCCACTTTCGCAATTGGCGATAAAAATAAACAATTGGCGATAAAAAATTACAATTTTCGAAAAAAAATAAAATATATATCGAAAATTGTAATTTTTTATCGCCAATTGTTTTTATTTTTTATCCTATTGGTTATTATAGGAATGAATGGCCTTTTTGTGGAATTTATCGGGGTATAAACTTGGAAAAGTCGCGGGAATACTGGACGAAGGCCGGAAGGCCTCGTCCAGTATTCCCTCGATTTTCCAAGTTTATATCCCCGATAAATTCCACAAAAAGGCCATTCATTCCTTATAATTCAAGCATTTGAAATAAATTCATCAAGAAAATGTGTTTATTTTCCGTTTTCTTAAGAATTATTTTAACTGCGCGTCACGGTTACGGAAAGTAGTTTGGTGTGGGAGTTTACTGGGATATAAACTTTGGACAGAGACTAGCTACGGGCCAATCAAATGTTAGGGAATTGTGTAAATATTTTTGTGCTGGAATTATATGACAATGAATTGTACTGGGATGTATAGCTGGTGCTGAATGTTTTCATGCTCCCGGTCTCTATCGTGGCAGGAGCATATACCGGTAGTGGTTTAGAGTTCAGACCGATTTTTAATACTAGTTTTCAAATCTCAATCGGACTGAGCTTTCAAAATTCGGTCCAGAACCGACAAACTAGAAATGTTAGAAGCCCTGGTTTGGACTGTGTCCGTCTGTGTGTGTGTCCGTCGATGTCTGTGTGTGTCCATTTCAGAAGTTTGTTGTCATTTCACCAATCTGCCACCCACTCTAGAAACAAAATTGCTAACCTGCTCCATACCTCTCGCGAGGCTAGCAATTTAATCACATTTCTTTAATGTAACTCATGGAAGAGTGATTTTTTGCAACCGGTTATCCGGCGTGATTGATATGTTAGCGATATAAAACTCAAAGCTGTATCAATACGTTATTAATAATGAACATACACATGCATAAATTGGTTATTTTACAGTGTCAATGTGTTTATCTGACATTTACATGTATACACTGCAAAATTACAAATTTTGACCTACATGCAACAGGTTTGGGTATGAACTTCGGTTGCTTACTTTTTTTGAATGGGTCAAATTGTAGCCGTTGATAACATATTGGAGTCATATTATTGTAGCTACCACCCACTCCAACTGTTACTGTTGAACAGAATTTGTCTTTTTCAGCCGATACCTACCGATTTTGTTGTGAAAACGAAAGTGATAGAAATGTTGGAGAAGAATAATTTCGCCCAGAAACGTGCACGTACAATGGATATTGATGATTTCCTCGGGTAAGTGTTAACGTAGGCACAATGTTGCTCATAAACATAATGGATGCGTTTTGGAATTTCATTTCATTAAATTTCCAGGACATATGTACTTACAGAGGAATAAGAAAAAATCTCCAAAATGTTGGCGGGTGTTTTCCTTGATAGCATGCAGAGTTAATACAATATTTATTAACTCTTTCACCCCTAAGTAACTGTAATGGATTTTTATATGTTAATTTTCGGACCAATCCAATTGTCACAAAATTATTTTCTGACTAGTCCATTTATGAAAAGAGGGTGTCTTTTTTCTCAAAAATGTGAAAATTACTTGCAAACAGTGCAGATCCTGATGAGACGGCTCGTCACAAGCCAGCTCATCAGGATCTACACTATTTGCCAATACAACTATACGGGCCTGTCGTGTTGAAAGGGTTAATTATCATTTTAAATCACAGTTCTAATGAAATTCCAAGACACAGATAGTTACAGAGAAGTAAGAAAAATACTAATTTGTTGGCTGTTATTTTCTCTGCTAGCATGCAAAGAGTTTAATATACAGTATACACTCGTTACCTCAAACTCTCTGCCACTACCACTATACAGGTCTGTGGTGTTGAAAGGGTTAAAGTTGTTGAATGATATTTGGCGCGACTATAGTCGGCGCTTTTTGCGTCGTCCGCGTCCTCCGCGTCGTCCGCGTCGTCCGCGTCGTCCGCGTCGTCCGGTTTTTTGTAAGGCAAATGCGTTAAAGTTATTGTTTTTTCACAATATCTCTTTAACCCCTTGCCAGACTTTGATAATATTTCACATCAATGTTTGTCTATATCATTTTAAATCATCAGTCATGTAATATCCTCTGTATGCATAATCTTACATTTCAGACTGTTGAATTGCTTCAACGCGGAAGGTTTCCATTTCTCGTGATCACCCACAAGGCACCCGGTCACATGATCATCCACAAGGCACCCGGTCACATGAATGCGACATCCACAAGGCACCCGGTCACATGAATGTGACATCCACAAGGCACCCGGTCACATGAATGTGACATCCACAAGGCACCCGGTCACATGATCACCCACAAGGCACCACCCCGGTCACATGATCACCCACACGCCACTCCCATTTCAATTGGTGATCCTAGATGGAGCTAGTAATGTGGTCAGCTCCCATTGACCAATGACCAGCTGGCTATCTGGCCCATTGACCAATAAACAGCTGGCTATCTGACCCATTGACCAATGACCAGCTGTCTATCTCGCCGATTGACCAATGACCAGCAGGCTGTCTGACACACCAACATAAAATGGATCATGCAACATTTGTGACGGACATATTGTATGTGTACCTTAGCTATGAACCTAACGGATTATATCTTACTGTTGAATGTTGGGATTCATACCTTCATTCCCGTCTGTATATGTGGCTGGAGAAATGGGACTTACAGGTTTTGCAACGTGTGTAGATCACTGATCAGGATCTACACTGGTCGCCATTCCATCAATGAAACACCCGCCATATTTCTAACAAACAATATACATCATTAACAGTCGACATGATCAGGATCTACACTGTTCGCCATTCTGTCAATGAAACACCCGCTATATTTCTAACAAGCAATATAGAGATCGTTAACAGTCGACATGATCAGGAGCTACACGGGTCGCAAAAGCTGCGAGCCACGTTTCTCCAGTCACAACCACATATGACCTTGCTTTTGAACAGATGTAGAACCCCAATCAAACCACAGTCCGTCTAGCAAGCAATTTACATCCTTACCGAGATATGAAAAATATTTGACAATATATGTTTGTCTAAAGAACAATTTACGTCGTTACCGAGTTATAATTTACGTCCTTACAGAGGTATAAACATGTTGATGATGTATATGTCAGTCTGGAGAGCAATTTCCGTCTCAAGTGTATTATTACTCCGGGTTCGTAAGGGTCATGAAAATCCTGAAAAATTCATGGAAAAACGCTGTTTTTCTGGCTGGGAAAGATTCGAATTCACTGTAACTTGTAGCATATCTTTTATTACATAGGGCCTCAAACTTTTAACTCTTAACGCACTGACGCGCAGCCGCATAGATCCCTCGTGACGGGTTCATGCAGTATGAAAAGATAGTTGGGATGCATGTAGCTTGTAGCACATACCATTCCCCACCCACAATTTGTCTTGCCCTCTTTGTCTTACCATATATCATTTATCATACAACATCATTTTTTAATTATTTTATTAGTCATGGAAATTAATATCTTTGTTATGGAACAGTTGTGGATTTAGTGTACGAACCCTGATTACTTATTAACTTATTTATACTGTAAAACAGTTAAACATTTACTTAGGTGAGCTGCAAAAAGCAGCTCAACTAAGTAAATTTTCAACTTTATTACAGTACATTTGTATTTCCACTACTCAATTTGAAAATCAATGCATATTTTCACATTGCTGTGAGTATTTTGTACTCCCACTGTTGATAATTAATGTGTATTCTGATAAATAAGTGCGTATAATACGCCAATACACATCTTATCAGGAGCTAAGAGTGTAGATCCAGGCGGCCGTTTCACTAAACTTCGTACGACTGATATGTGCAAATTTAGGTTCGTTTCGAAATTTCAATTGATGGATTTACAAGAAAACATTTTTTTAATGTGAAATTTACAGAATATCATGATTTTGCACTTACAAACATTTTAGTCGTACGAAGTTTAGTGAAACGACCCCCTGATCATTATGTTTGTTCGTACAACCACATATTCACCAAACTGTTAGATAGGGACATAGCCGACGTCTAATTGATGGAATTACGGCTATTCTCTGGTCCACATGTTCTGCTGACAAACTTTTGGCTATTAAACACATTCAGGTCTAAAATATACTTTTTCATCAATAACAAAACAGTCACCCTCTCCAATTTTTTTAATTTGATGAAATCCATCAAATATTGATTGTATTGCGAAAATCATGGGGGAAATGTGGTGGATGAGCTTGGGGAGGAGTCAACAAATGAAAGAAATTGAAAATTGACTCCGAAACCTTATCTGGAGCTATGTGTCAGTCTAGCGAGCAATTTATGCCTTTACTGAGTAATATACCTGCTGACTGTATATGAAGCTAATTGGCAAAGTACACCCAGATTAATTGGCTTCATTGTGTATACATGTATATGGTCACATTTATCGTGATCATTGTAGATGTCATTGCTCCACATTTTCTTGGATTAAATAATCCCCAGCACTCCAGATAAGGAATTAGTAATTGAGTATTGTCACTCCCATCATTTCTTAAGCAATTGGGTATTTCACAATTTTAATTGGGTAAAATATAATCACACTACTGTTTACACATCAGCAGCCTGCAATTATTATTGAATAGTTCGCTTCTAAATTAAAACATGTCTTGGTATTTCATTAGAATTGTATTATCTTCGAGACAATTCTAATGAAATACCAAGATGTGTTTTCATGGAAAAATAAGAAAAATATGCTATATTTGTGTGGGTGGCAGGTGGGAGCATGCGATGGGGAATTTAACGATCAGGGTTCATCCTTACCGGAATTCCGACTGGAGACCAGTAGCCTATTTCATCAACATTGCAAAGTATACTTTACTAGCAAAGTATACTTTGAGGGAGTAATCATTTATTTTTCCTGAAATGCATTATTTCATATAGAACTAACAAATGCATATATGTCATGATTAAAAGTATGCAGAATTATTATACTGAATTTATTACATTATCACAGCCATTAAATGGCTGTGATAATGTAATAAATTCAGTATAATAAAAATTAATAATTTTTTTAAAAAATTGAAAATTTCTCCCTCAAAGTATACTTTGCTACTAAAGTATACTTTGCAATGTTGATGAAATAGGCTACTGGTTTGGCCCTCGCATACTCTTTGGCATTTTGTATGTGACAGTGACAGTTGAATCTGGTTATACCCCTTATGTGAGTATTACAATTATTTGTAATCCTTTTAGGCAGGCGAAGGGGCCAAGTGACTTTGGTGTGGTATGGACCTGGCACCAGGTCAGGTTATTCTAATTTCAGGGCTGAATATATTTTTTCTCTATGTAAATATCTATGAAAGATTATAAAGTATGATTATTGCACATCAAAAAGTACATACAGAGAATAAATAGTAATATCCGTTAACATTTTAAGGAAACACGGTTATCGCCCCTGATAGAGAGATTTATATCTAATATAAAATGTATAATAATACCAATCAATACGTGGGGTAATGGTGATTGAATGTTTATTTTGCCAGAAAATGTCTAAGATGATGTCTCCGTTATAAAGGACATTTTGTGCCTACTGAGTGGGCGTGTACCTTTAAATTAAACAATTGCTGTAATCAAGATGGAGACTGTATGTACCATGTCAAGAAAATAATGCTGGCAAAATTACTGAAAATAAACTGCCAAAATGTTACAGGACATTCGGTCTGGTAAACTTGAAACTGTTGCCAGACCGAAAAAAAATTATAAAAATTAAAATTGATTTTGTGTGATATTTAAGAGCATTTTAGCTTTTTACGTATATCAGTCATATACGAAAAGCTAGCTAGCACCAGAAGCTTATACCAAAGGAAGGTAGGTGATTTCATTGGAGATTAGAATAAAAAAGCAATACAAAAAAAAAAAAAATTTGTTTGTGTTTTTTTTTTTTTAAATAATTTTATAGTCGTACATTCGGAATGGATTTTGATAAGTTAAGTTTGCAACCCAATCCAGTTGGATTGGGTTGCAAACTTAACTTATCAAAATCCATTCCGGTTGGGCGACTTGCAGTTTACCGGAGACTGTAAATGAGTCACCATGGAATAAAATGCACTCATTCTGTTGTGGATTGTTTTTATGCCCTAGTCTCGGTAGCGTCGGGACTCTTATAATGTTTGGACCGTGTGTCTGTCTGTCCGTCCGTGTCCGTCTATCTATGTGCGTGTCCTATCTGCGAGTTGCCAATGTTCCAATCTGCCTCCGGGGGAATTTGTGTACCTGAAGACCACGTTTTCTTGGTTTGGTTACCATTTAAATTTTATGAGTGGACTTTGGCTTGGCGGCCACAATATTTGGATTGGTTCAGAAGTGAGGTAGAGACAAAACTGCTAACCCACTCCATACAAGTACCTCTCGCGAGGGTAGCAATGTAACCCCATCTATTTAATGTAACACATGGAAGAGTGCTTTTTGCAATCGGTTATCTGGCGTGTTTGATATGTTAGCGATATAACACTGGCAAAGCTGTATCTATACATTATTAATTAAGAACATACACATGCAGAAGTTGATTATTTTACTGTGTCAAGGTGTTTATCTGACATTTACATGTATATCTTGTAAATTTGAAAGCTTCATGTCGTTATGTTGAATGTTGAACAACAACAATAGAAAAGATGTCTTCCGTGGGAAAATGATTTCCCTGTTCTGTTTTTTTTCGCGATTTACTAGTTCTACATCAAATATTATTTGTTTAAATGTATAAAATGTACAGTTTACTAAATTTTGACCTACGTACAACAGGTTTGGGTATGCACTACGGTTGCTTACATTTTTTGAATGGATCAAATTGTAGCCGTAGATAGCGTATCGGAGGTGAATTATTGTAGCGAGAAGTTATAGGTAGCCCAGTAGCCTATTTCAACAACATTGCAAAGTATACTTTTCTAGCAAAGTATACTTTGAGGGAGTAATCATTTATTTTTCCTGAAATGTATTATTTCATATAGAACTAACCACTGCATATAGTTGATGATTGAAAGTGTGCAGAATTATTATACTGAATTTATACATTAAAAATTAACTTATATGAGCTGCAAAAAGCAAACACTGTTTGCAGCTCAACTCAGTAAATGTTCAACTTTATGACAGTATTTTCACTACTCAGTTTGAAAATCGATGCATATTTTCACACTGCTGTGAGTATTTTGTACTCCCACTTTTGATAATTAATGCGTATTCCGTTAAAATATTTGTGTAAAATATGCAGCTTATCTGGAGCTCTGGTAGCCTACTGGCGATCAGTGCAGATCCTGATCAGACTGCGGATGCACAGGCTGATCTGATCCTACACTGTTCACAGAACCCATAAGCCTCATTCCTCCAGTCACAGCCATGTATTACACCAGTGGTATCTTCTACACCCACAATAATTGAAAACCCTACTGCACCACTTATTGCGGCGTATATATTATGGGAAACACCAAATTATTAATACATGTATACACGACCAGTCTTCATAATTGTAACTGTTTTATTGACTAGAAATCACACGGGAATAC
This sequence comes from Conchocele bisecta, assembly GCA_029237695.1. Lineage (NCBI taxonomy): Eukaryota > Metazoa > Mollusca > Bivalvia > Lucinida > Thyasiridae > Conchocele > Conchocele bisecta. The sequence goes on along the minus strand of CM055268.1, from coordinate 123,507,004 downwards.
AGAAATAAATAATAATGTTCAAAATGCACAGCTTCATGGTAATGTAATCTGTCACAATAAATAGACATTTACAACCAGCGTGGCTCCTGACCAGTAGACGATTTCACCAAAATTGCAAAGTATACATATCTTGCCGAGTACACTTTGAGGGAGAAATTTAAGGATAAATTTATTGTTATTTATTTAATGAAATAAAATATTTTCAGACCAAATAATTATACTGCCTTTATTACATTATCAGTCATTTTGGCTGTGATAATGTAATAATTTCAGTATAATAATTCTGCTTACTTTTAATCATTAAATATATGCAGTATGAAATAATGCATTTTGGGAAAAATAAATGATTACTCCCTCAAAGTATATATAGCTAGATAAGTACCGGTATGCTAAGCAATTTTGCTGAAATCCCTACAGTTGGCACACTCGAGCAGCCTGGCTGGATCTTTCCTTTTATAATATTATTGCAGTTTATTTATTTTCTTCGATAATTCTCATCAAAAACATGCTTTGGCAACATTTTAGAATCATTTCCAATATGATTCTAAAATGCTATCAAAACGTGTTTTTATTGAGAAAGAAGGCAAAGCAACAGCAGACAGCAATTTTCGTGCTCAGCAGTCTAATGGTTAGATACAGAGGAAATTATCCATTTTGGGATATAAAATAGCGGCTGTTATAGAGAGGGTGTTGTTGTAGAGAGGTGGCCGTTCTGGGAGGTTTGACTGTACGATTAAAAATTAAGAAGTTCGTAATTGCAAATATAATAAGTTCGCATTAGCGGCTGATTTTGGAAAACGTTTCATTGCGCTAACCTACTATTCTATTTATCCCGTCAACACTACAAATAGCTTTAAAATGCAAAAAAATAACCACAGACACATCTTCAAAATAGGAGAATCGACTAGTATGACAACCGCAAATATTCATACGCAGTGATTAGGTCGTATTCACAGGATATCAAACATGTTTTACGGCACCGCGTTTCACGGCACATACGCACTGTGTTGACAGGACAAACAGAGAATAGTAGGTTAGTGCCGTGAATGGGGAAACATATCTTAGGCTTAGGAATCACGTTTCCGTGCCGCGTCAGATATTTTTCCCATTCACGGCACTAACCCACTATTCTATTTATTCCATCAACGCCTACACATAGCTTTAACATGCCAACAAATAACCACATCCGCATCATCAAAGTCGGATAATCGAACATCACGCAGTGACTAGGTCGTATTGACAGGATATCAAAAATGTTTCACGGCACATACGCACTGTGTTGAACATTTTGTCGTACATGTCTTAGTGAGATGGGCTCCAGGTCCTGATCAGTTTGTTTGTGCAGATGTTATAGGCTAATAATAGAACATGGGCCGGTTCCACTAAACTAAACTCGCTTGCGGACAGTCGGCACATTGGCGTACTTCCGTACGTACACACGTCCGGGTTAAAGTTTTTGTTTTGGTTACAGTATTTCGGTATACCATCAAAGCCTCGGGGGTCGACATGCGGGCCTCGTACACACGTCCGGGTTAAAGTTTTTGTTTTGGTTACAGTATTTCGGTATACCATCAAAGCCTCGGGGGTCGACATGCGGGCCTCGGCCATGTCGTTATAAATGTGCGTCTTATAATATATGAACATGGTGAATTAATGCTTCCACTTTTGACCTATGGACACACATTGCTTTTGAACACCACCACCAGCTACCAAATAGTTGTCAACATTTGCTGTCAGTTCAAATGTTGTTACATAAAGCTCTTGTGAACTTTTTAGTCTTACCAAGTATAGTGAAACGGCCCCCAGTCGTTAACAATGCTTACATAAATTGGAATATCAGAGTAACTTCGCTTGGAGCAAATTTTGAAGTTGTTATAAGGGAAGTTACACGACCAGGACATCATCATTAGGAATGATGGATTTTGTCAGTTTGACGTCACATTGCATAGCTTAAACTAAGTAACGTGACGTCATATCGACACATTCCGCTCGATAATTCCAACATCAAGGACGGCTCGGAAGTTGTTATAAGGGACATTACTCGTGATTTAACAAGTTCTATAACCCGTTTATAAGACTGGTCTGTTGGCCTGGATCTGGTGTGGCTTTCCTTGCCGACGTCAATTACAAAATCAGTCATAGTTAACTAACTAAAGTACTGAAAGTACTGAATTCTCCACAAAAACTGATCGGTGTGTGGTGTAAGTTAACTTTGTAAAACACACTGGTGTAACTTGCAGGGTCAGTACTGACATATATAGGAAATCGTCCATCCCCTACTAGCTCGTACTGTCCCGTGAGACCTAAAGCTAGAGCTGCTGTATTCATACGCACGAAATGTCTTAATTAGTATCTTCCAGAATTTAACTGATAAACTGAGCACAAAACTGTATTACTGATATTGAAGTCCACTCGACCATAAACACTCCCTCCCACAGGTGGAACATTCGGACCTAGCACCTGATGAATGGCTCATTTGTAAACCGATAACAACCAATTACCGCACACTATACCGTATAGCCTATACTATATTGTGTACGGAAATTGATGAGTGGGGTAACGTTTTTAAAATGAGCCAGTTATCGGGTCCTAGGTCCGAGTCTTCCACCTGTGTTCCCTCCTACAGGCATGAGAATCTTCAGCTGATTTCAGATGATTTCGTCATAATTTCTGTTTTCAAAAGGATTCGGAATCGATCTGCTATGCTCAAATTGGATATTTTTACGAGTGGGTTGATGTGGTTTCAGTGGACTTTCAGATGTTTTCAGCGACAACTATTCTCGTGCCTGCTCCTAGAACGGTCATTTCTTGAGTCACGGACACGGAACTTATGTTGGATTTGATGTCAGACCGTGTAAACGTGTTCAATTCTATATTGACACTCCTGCCCGACTGGCGTGATTTCGGTCTGAAGAACAGCCAAAATCGTGTCCGAATATTGCGCGACATTAAGCAGTAGAACACTGGGTTGAGGCACGACTGGATGTACGGTAAACAGTTGACGAAAATCTGAAATCAACAAGACAGACGGTAGCTTTTGCTTTATCGTCTGCTGTTTATTTTGTATTTTCCCAATTTTCTTATAAAAAAACATGCTTTGACAGCACTTGAGAATCATTTCCAAATGGAAATGATTCTAAAATGCTGCCAAACCATGTTTTTATTTAGATCAAATACAAAATAAGAAATAACAGCAGACGACAATTTTCGGTTCCCGCCTTTTAAGGGTTAAAGGTACAGGCCCACTCGGTAGGCACATAATGTTCTTTATAGGAATTGGGAGGTCCTCAGGGTGTCTGGCTTAGAGAGGATTCAGTTACTTAGGCATATGATCACTCTGAACCATAGTCGTGTGCTATGCGATCACGAACAGACAGTATCACATGAGATAAACCCGCATCAAAAATAAGATCACAGGCGTTTGCTTGGTGTCGGGTTTGGGATTCACCCTCGATACAACAGGTAAAATGATATTCGACCCCTGTAGACCTGGCCAAAATGACCTTGACTGTTGACAGGCCGTTAAACGCCATTAAATAAATTAACCCTGTCAGCACAACAGGCATGTACATGTATAGTGTTAATGGCAAACAGTGTAGATCACATGCGTTTGCTTGGTGTCGGGGTTTGGAATACCATGTTACCTGTGTAGATCCGTCTCCTCGGGATCTACACCCCCTTTTCATAAATGGACTAGTCTGAAAATCATTTTGGACGATTGTATTGGTTGCAAAATTAATTTATCAAAATCGATTCCAGTTAATTAGGTGTGGAAGGGTTTAACCCTTAGACAGCTACACCCAACAATTGTCGTCTGCTGTTGCTTTTATATCTTGCCTTATTTCTCAATAAAAACATTGTTTGACAGCACACATCAGAATCATGGAAATGTTTCTGAAGTGCTGTCAAATCATGTTATAAATTATTCTAAAGTGCTGTCGAAGCATGTTTTTGATGATGAAAATGGAAAATAGAAAATAAACAGCAGACGACTAAAAGTTAAGATAGCGGTGCTAGGGTTAATATTACGGTGCCCCGCAGGGGACATGGCTTTTCTTTTATTAATTCGTTCCCACGAAATAACAATTCGTTCCCTCGAATTGACAATTCGTGCCCACAATAAAACAATTTGTTCCCTCGAATTAACCATTCCTTCCCACGAAATGACAATTCGTTCCCTCAATTTACCAATTCGTTCCCTCGAATTAACAATTCGTTCCCACGATATGACATTTCGTTCCCACGAATTAACAATTCGTTCCCGTGGGAACGAATTGTTATTTTGTGGGAACGAATTGTTAAATTGAGGGAACGAATTGTTAAAGTTAAATTGAGGGAACGAATTGTTATTTCGTGGGAACGAATTCTTAAAAAAAAAAGAATTCTACGTCCCATGCTGGGTTCCGTATAACAGGCTACAACGAAATAAAATACCTTTACACCATAAACTTCGGGCGAATACAGAACCGGAAGTTGTATCTTCTGGAGAATATCGAGAATCAGATTCGGCGACCAGCAGAGAAAATAGGCGACAATTATCATCAGTAGCAGCTTGATAACCTACAACAGAGGGTGGGGGTGGGGGGGATTAAAGGTACATGTAGAGCTACAGATAGGTTTTGTATCTAAAGAGTATTATACGTCCAGATTTCAAATTCAATGCGTATTTTACTTTTACAAATGTATTATTGATTTTCATCCTTATTAAAAAGGCAAAACATAAAAAAAAAAAAATAATTAAATTCACACATTTCAGCTGCAAAAGGGAAATACTGTTTGCTTTTTGCAGCTCAACTAAGTAAATTTTCAACTTTATTACAGTATTTTCACTACTCAATTTGAAAGTCAATGCGTATTTTCACATTGCTGTGAGTATTTTGTACTCCCACTTTTGATAGTCAATGCGTATTCTGCTAAAATATGTGCGTAAAATACACCAACACGCACCTTATCTGAGCACTGAATTGTCCCGGTTCAGCTCTGGTACATGTCCTCTCAGTCGGCACAAACTGCTATTTATAGGAATTAAATAAGTCTCACTATTGTGTCACTATTCCACCAGTTCTAAAAATTACAGGTGCCCGATATACAGATATAATCATTTAGTAATATTTATTTTACTGATAGTGACGCGCGGTGGTATTATGCTATTTTCATATGCAAATGAGGCATCTTCTTTTTTTTAAATGCGTCACCTGAAAAAATTATATTTTCGACAGGTTATAAAGTATGATCATTGCATATCAAAAAATAAATACAGAGATTAAATAGTAATGTCCGTTAATATTTTAAGGAAACACGGTTATCGCCCCTGATATCAGTGTGGACATTTACGTATGATATAAAATGTTTACTATTGCCAATCAATACGTGGGGTAATGGTGTATAGCGGGCATTCGTAATTTTTAGAACGGATGGAATAGTGACACAATTATACACTTAGGTAATTCCAATAAAGGACAGTTTGTGTCTATATACTGAGTGGGCATGTACCTTTAATATTGATTAATCGATAAAACGGACGTACAGTAAAACCCGTGTGTAACCCATTTTCGTGTAGGGTACTGATTAAACAGTTATTAAAATTTACCAACATTTTTCTCTTCTTTATTTCAAGATGAAAGTGTAATTATCTTGTCGTTGTTCTGGCATAATGGAATCGTACAATCCTTTCTACGCAAATGATCACGGACAGACAACACAGATGACAATTTCCCTTGTAACACGCCTTCTCATCATGATATTGTTCTAATAACAGCCCATGATTGTAATGGAGAATAGTAGGTTAGTGCCGTGAATGGGTAAAAATATCTGGCAAGGCTCAGGAAACGGGATGGGCGAGGCTCTGCCGAGCACATCCCGTTTCCGTGCCGCGCCAGATATTTTTTCCCATTCACGGCATTAACCTGCTATTCTATTTATCCCGTCAACACCTACAAATGGCTTTAAAATGCAAAAAAAATAACCCCAATCACCGCACATATTCATACGTAGTGATTAGGTCGTATTGACAGGATATCAAACATGTTTAACGGCACCGTGTTTCACGGCCCATATGCACTGTGTTGACGGGATAATTACTTATATTTACGCTACATGTTCTGATAGTTTCAACAGAGTAAATAACAATACGGCGTTAACATTATGTCTCTTATTGTTTTAAGTCATTTTGTCGAAATTCATAGAACAGCGACTTTGCCGGTCAATAGCGTCACCTTATCGGCAACGATGATGAACGCCATGTATTTTATTGACGTCAAACAAACTTTAACGAATCAACAACGTCCGACGACGTCACGTGGAGCTATAAATGTAATGTACTGGGATATAAACGCAATACTTTGAATGTGCGTTCCATTATAAATGTATGGACGGTGCAAATATTTAGGGGTGAAAGGCTAAACACACATTTGACGTATTGTGTTTACATCCCACGATGTTGTTGATTGGTTAAAGTTCGCAACGGTCGCTGTTCCAGGAATTGCGACAAAATGACGTAAAACAAGAGTATTGTTAATTTTATCGCTATATTTGATTATTTCCATTTTTCAATCTATCGGAAGATGCAGTGTAAATATAAGTAATGCAACCATGTGCTGTTGCGTATACTGTAGTATGAAAAACATTTGGTCTGTCTAAAGTGCGAGGAAGGACTCCTTCCTCGCACTTTAGACATACCAAATGTGTTGTTACTACAGTAAACGCAACAACCCATGGTTGTATTCCTTAATAAATACACAGTGACCTGTTTTCGTCTTTCCAGAACCTTTGACTTGTGTCTCTCTATCGCTCCATTCAGTCGCGGTGTAGACGGAGATTTTCGGCGCAGCGTGCCCGTCTCGATTCGCGACAGGATCGGAGAATCGCATCCACGTACTCTATAAACATAAAAAAACCACTTACTAGTTTTCATGTGGGACAAATTACGGGTTGTTTTATACCCATGCGCCCTTCATGTCCAAGGTCAAGGTCAAATCTGCGTCCATCAGGTTTGCATTAAAGTTTTTGGATATATATTATCACTGTAACGCTAAATCGGATTGACCTCAAGCTTCATATACTTCCTTATCGTCATCCATATTTTCATCCCATACCACACCCATGTGACCTTCGTGTCCAAGGTCAAGGTCAAATTGCAAGGTCAAATTACATAGGTCAATGTCAAATTACCCGACAACTTTAACGCAAATGTTACGGATGCAAAACAAACTTTAATAAGCAAATTTCTAAGTATGTAAGTAAGTCCGACTTACCGTTTCAGAGACTTATTTGTCTCTGCAACGGTAAGTCCGACTTACTTACATATTAGAAATTTGCCTTATTAAAGTTTTTTTTATATCGTGAGTTGTTATATCGTGAATTGTTATATCGTGGGAACGAATTGTTATTTCGTGGGAAAGAATTGCTAAATTGATGGAACGAATTGTTAATTCATGAGAACGAATTGTTAATTCATGGGAACGAATTCAATTGTTAAATTGAGGGAACGAATTGTTATTTCGTGGGAACGAATTAATAAAATAAAAAATGCTACGTCCCCTTCGGTGCTCCGTACATTCTCGATTAAATACCTGTGATAATGCGCCATGTCGCTGTGGTCTTTAATGCTGCTCCACAGGACGTGACAAACCCGCACGTAACATATCACCATGACGACCGCGGGCAGGACAAACAATATACAGAACTGATAGATTGCAATACCGAGTCGGTAGGAGGCGGCGGACGAGTGGTCGGAACAAAATATCAGGCTGACGGAACTTTCTTTGTTGTAGAACACGGACATCTCTGTTGACTGAAAATGAAATGGCGGTTCGTCGGATGATTCCTAACATGGTTCTGACTGGAGAAATGAGGCTTATGGGTAGTGTAGTACCTGATTAAATATGTTCTCATATAGACTGATAATACGGAGCCCAGCAGGGGATTTTTTTATTAACGAATTGTTAATTCAAGGAACGAATTGTTACTTCGAGCGAACGCATTGTTATATCGTGGGAACGAATTGTTAATTCGAGGGTACGAATTGTTAAATTGAGGGAACAAATTGTTATCTTGTTACTTGATATTGTTCAAACACGCATTCACATGGTGATTCTCCATAATTCTGTGACAAATCTACGGCCCCCGCTTATGCCTATGTCAGGGACATATGAGTCACATATCGATGGTCTAGTAACATAAGGTCGTAACTGCTATGCTAAAGCATAGCACTTACGCCCTTATGTGACTAGACCATCGATATATGACGTCATCGATATGCCAAGCCCTCGATTGCATAAAATGGGCTTCCGCAGTGCAATAACACAGTGTATTTAAATGATTTGGAAATATGTATATATACAGTGCAACCTCGACAACAGCCACCCATGGAAAGACGCAAAACTGGTACTGAACTATATAGAAAATCGTCCACCCGCTTTTACCGCTAGCTCCGTACTTCAAATCAGAAGTGTCTAGCCACCTACTTACCAGAATAAACTATTGCGCACTGGTCAAGATGGCCGCCATTTACTAAACGACCTATATGCTTTAAGTCACAGAACAATGTCTATCCACCTACTTACCAGAATAAACAGTTGCGGACTGGCCAAAATGACCGCCATTTACCAAACGACCTACATTGTATGGGCTAAACATAGTTTATTGCATATAAATGCAATAGGCTCGGGCTACAAGTTCTCTCAACATTAGTTACAGCCCTCACCTACATTGTATATGCTTTAAGTCACAGAACAGTGTCTCTCCACCTAATTACAAGAATAATAAACAGTTGCGGACTGGTCAAGATGTCCGCCATTTACCAAAAATAACTATATGCTTTAAGTCACAACACAGTGTCTATCCACCTACTTACAAGAATAAACAGTTGTCGACTGGTCAAGATGGCCGCCATTACCAAAAAGAACTATATGCTTTAAGTCAAACAGTGTCTATCCACCTACTTACAAGAATAAACAGTTGCGGACTGGTCAAGATGGTCGCCATTTACCAAACGACCTATATGCTTTAAGCCACAGAACAGTGTCTATCCACCTGCTTACAAGAATAAACGACCTGTCTACCACCTACTTACAAGAATAAACAGTTGCGGACTGGCCAAGAAGGCCGCCAATATCCAGACAACCAGTAATCGTTTGCGCATGATTCCCCGAGTAAACAGGTACCGAGATTGCATCGGATAAACAATGGCCACGAACCTGAAAGAATAATACGGTGAGCTTTGTAATGGGCGACTACGTATGGACTGATGACATTATATGTCGTATGAGGTATTGACCTGGGGGCGTTTCACTAAACTTCGTACGACTTAAATGTTCGTATGTGCAAATTTAGGATCGTCTGTACAGTTCAATTAATGGATTTAATGTGCAGCATATGCTCAATAAATGTAAATCCAATAATTGTTTACAAGAAAACATTGTTAATGTGGAATTTACAGACTATTATAACTTTGCACTTACGAACATTTTAGTCGTACGAAGTTTCGTGAAACGGTCCCCCTGATACGAGTATCCGGGTTACATCAAATTGAAAATTAACACTTCATTTGTGTCACATGGCGTTACCGAATGATGTCAGATTACTGAAGCATTGTTAACAATTTCGCGTTCGTTTCAACGAGTTCTATGCCATATATTTGATCATTGGCTAGCATAAAATGCTACCTGGGGCCCGTTTGACTTAACTTCGTACGACTAAAATGTTCGTATGTGCAAATTTAGGATCGTCTGGAAATTTGTATTGATTGGATTTACATTTATTGAGCATAGGCTGCATGTGCAGATTATGTTCAATAAATGTAAATCCAATAATTGTGTACAAGAAAAAGTTGTTAATGTGAAATTTACAGACTACCATATGGTTGCATTTTACGAACATTTAGTAGTACGAAGTTTAGTGAAACGGCCCCCTGATAAATAGAATACCAGCCTCGGAATTCCTACGAGTTTCATAGCCTTGCCTGAAAAGACATTAGAACGGTATTCTCTATTTATATCCATGTCGGGCTGCTGGAATGGTCAATGGTCAGTGGTTTGCGAATTATGGACAAATATTAGCGGTTTACGAATTATGGACACATCTTAGCGGTTTACGAATTATGGATAACTGTTAATGGTTTACGAATTATGGACACAACTTAGTGGTTTACGAAGTTTGGAGAAATCTTAGCGGTTTACGAATTATGTACTAATCTTAGCGGTTTACGAATTATGGACAAATCTTAGCGGTTTACGAATTATGGACACATCTTGGCGGTTTGCGAATTATGGACACATCTTAGCGGTTTACAAATTATGGACAAATCTTAGCGGTTTACGAATTATGGACAACTGTTAGTGGTTTACGAATTATGGACAAATCTTAGCGGTTTACGAATTATGGACAGCGGTTTACGAATTATGGACAAATCTTAAGGGTTTACGTATGGACACATTTTAGCGGATTACGAATTATGGACAACTGTTAGTGGTTTACGAATTATGGACAAATCTTAGTGGTTTACGAATTATGGACAAATCTTAGCGGTTTACGAATTATGGACAAATCTTAGCGGTTTACGAATTATGGACAAATCTTAGCGGTTTACGAATTATGGACAAATCTTAGCCTTTTACGAATTATGGACAACTGTTAGTGGTTTACGAATTATGGACAAATGTTAGCGGTTTACGAATTATGGACAACTGTTCGTGGTTTACGAATTACGGGCAAATCTTAGCGGTTTACGAAGTATGGAGAAATCTTAGCGGTATACGAATTATGGACAAATCTTAGCGGTTATGGACAAATCTTAGCGGTTTACGAATTATGGACAAATATTAGCTGTTTACGAATTATGGACACATCTTAGCGGTTTATGAATTATGGACAAATGTTGGTAACGATAGGCAAAATTTGTGCATGAAGTAAAATGCTAAAACATTTGACACAACCCGTCAAATGCTTTTGCCAGTTGATTTCCTTAAAAACAGTGAGGCTTAAGCAATTTTGAATGTGTCTGTTGTATCGTTTATGACGTATATTGGGAATTTAAGAAAATGTCTGATACTAAGTACACTTTGAGGGAGAAGTTTTCAATTTAAGGATACATGTATTATTTGTTAGTACATGTATACTGAAAACTGGCTGTGATAATGTAATAGATTCAGTATAATAATTCTGCATACTTTTAATCATCAAATATATGCAGTCGTTAGTTCTATATGAAATAATGCATATTGGAAAAAATAACTGATTACTCCCTTAAAGTATAAGTATGCTTAGCAATTTTCGGCTGCAGACTTTCGTTGTTGTCTACATGTACTTACTTACCGTCCGAGCAGAGAAGCAGTCGAGATGGTATGGTGGTCGCCAGACCGGACAAGCGGGTTTCCTCCGGGTACTCCGGTTTCCTCCCACATTAACCCTTAGCCTGTTGAATGAAATGATGTCGTCTGCTGTTTATGTTTTATTGTCGATTCTTCTCATCAAAAACATGCTTTGACATCACTTTATAATCATCTCCATTGGAAATGATTCTAAAGTGCTGTCAAGCCATATTTTTATTGAGAAACAGGGCAAAATATAAAGCAACAGCAGACGACAGTTTTCGCGATCAGCAGGCTAAGGGTTAAGGATCACCATTACGCCCCAAACTGTACCAACAACGAAAGCATTTGGAATAGTGCTATCGTGCTTGTTTGTAATCGTAAAATAAATAAAATGTAAACGTGTTGCTTACCTTTCCACGCTGATCATGCTGAGGTGTAAGGACTGTAAGCACGGCCGACATTATCTTGACGAAGCCCGATAACTTGCACAAGACTTCGCCAAGCTGCCATTGGGTGATAAAATAATGCGCCACTTCATATGGCACGCTCACTACCAGAAATAGCACACCCGAGATCGCTAGACTCGTTAAGCACATCGTCGTGCCGTTATGTCGCACCAACTGCGGGCAATCGTAAACATCATAAGCGCGTTACCGCCGATACCGACTAGAAAAGCCAGGCAGTAAACGACGGCCATCGGAATATAGCTGCGTTCCATGTTCCAGGGTTCGAGATTCGCCATGTCGCCGTCGTAGTAAAACGCGTTATCATCCCGGTATTCAGAACCTGTCGATCCTGAGTAGGAATAGTTGTCCTCGTTTGAAGTTATTGTGTCAAACATCTGCTCATCCATGTCACTTAAAAGCTCCTGTGATAAATGTGTAAAGTTTAAAAACGACATTCAATACAGTCGTTCGAATGTACATATAATGTATTTATAAAACTAGAAACGATGCTAGCGTGAATGGTCCCTAACTATATCTCATAGACATTCATTTGTTTAGTATTACAGTCACAATTAATTCCTTAAGTAATAGTCATAGTTTATATATTGTATTTTTAATAAATTAATTTCGTAGCGAGCGATAGCGAGCGAGAAATTAATTTATTAAAAATACAATATGTGAACTATAATTTAGAACGTATTGTTTACCTAGCCCACTCTTGAAGCTCCGCCCCTAACAGTGATTTCGAATCGCTATACTAACATGGGATTGGCGGTGTGACACTAAGTGAGCACGTGTGTGGCCGGTAATATGCTTTGTGTCTCGTGAACTGATGACAACAAGGCGTAAACATTAATTTGTTTAGTATAACAGTCACGTGACAATTAATTCCTTAATTACTGTTATAGTCTACATTTACGATGTTGGACTCAAATGGCGAACATAAGATTCGTGTGTTGTTTCTGAAAGTATTGTATTTTAAAACAAATCCAGATTTCCTCATATCCTCTGTCCAAACAAAAACCAGATATTATACCAAGGTAACTCGTATGTAATGATTCGTTTCTCACAAATCATCAATACGTTTGATGCCTCCGCAACTTTATGCAGCGGGTAATATGATTTACTTATAATTTAAAGGTACATTCCCACTCGGTAGGTACAAAATGTTCTTTATATCAGACGTAACTTTCCACACTGATATCAGGGGCGGTAACCGCGTTTCCTTTAAATGTTAACGGACAGTACTATGTATTTATTTTTTGATGTGCAATTATCATACTTTATAATCTGTCGAAAATATTATTTTTTTCAGGTTACGCATTTAATTAGTATAAATAATTAAAAAATACCATGCCTCATTTGCATATGAAAATAGCCTGATACCAACGCGCGTTACTATCAGTAAAATAAATATTACTAAATGATTATACATGTATCGCGGCCACTCGTGATCTTTAGAACTGGTGGAATATTGACACAATTATACACTTATTTAAATCCTATAAAGAACAGTTTGTGCCTACTGAGTGGGTATGTACCTTTACAGTAAGTGCATACAGGTATAGAACATGTATGACGAAAACAAAAACGCCAACGTCTTGGAGAATTATTTTTGCTTAATGAGTTGTCTATGTAGATCGTGGGTTGCATGTTGCTGTGACTGGATAAAGTGGCTTATGACATTTGCAACCGGTGTAGACACTCATACAAACAGTCTGCATATCCGTGCGTCGCATCAGGGTTTGCACTGTTCGCTATTCAACCAGTGATGCTTGTAACAAACCAGTGTAAACCCAGATCAGCCTGCACATTCGCGCAGTCTGATCAGGGTCTGCACTGTTCGCTATTCAGTCATTGAACCTCCAGTTATGCTTGTAACAAACCGTGTAGACCCAGATCAGCCTGCACATTCGCGCAGTCTGATCAGGGTCTGCACTGTTCGCTATTCAGTCATTGAACCTCCAGTTATGCTTGTAACAAACCAGTGTAAACCCAGATCAGCCTGCACATTCGCGCAGTCTGATCAGGGTCTGCACTGTTCGCTATTCAGTCATTGAACCTCCAGTTATGCTTGTAACAAACCGTGTAGACCCAGATCAGCCTGCACATCCGTGAAGTCTGATCAGGGTCTGCACTGTTCGCTATTCAGTCATTGAAACTCCAGTTATGCGTGTAACAAACAGTGTAGACCCAGATCAGCCTGCACATCCGTGCAGTCTGATCAGGGTATACATTGTTCGTTAGCCAGTAATTGATACTTCGGTCTGACGTCATCTGATGAACAGAACACCAGTATATTCTATTATCAAGTTATCAGGCTCAGTTTGGTATTTGATTCCTCGACAAGCCTCGAAATTCCTACACGTTTCCTAGCCTTGCCTGATATAACTTGATATTAAGACACACGTCTGAAATTCTACAGTTTCTTTCCATCATGGTAGCAGAGCCTGATAAGACTGCACGTGCTGATCTGTCTCTACACTGGCCACAAGCGTAACGAGCTCAAGTTGGTAAGCAGTCACACTACTGTCTGCTTCACGAAACCTGCCATACGGCCATATAAACAATGCAAAAACAATTATTTTTTTCGATAATATTGAATGTTATCAATATTTAAGAATGAGCATTCTTTTTATTTCGTGAAATTTTGTCAAATATTGATTTTAGTACGAAAAATTAGTTCTCTATGGACATTTAACATGGGAGAAAAAAGAGGTGAAGAACCTGGAGGAGTCACATTTTGGAAATTGATTCTGAAACCTAGCTAGATGGCTTGGAAATGATCTAACTAACAAAACAAGTTTCATTTTCTAAATCGGTCCACTATTTCTGAAAGTAGAAACATTTCCATATGTTAAATCCCCATATGGAGAAATTGTTTTTCGCAATAAAATCAATATTGGACCAAATTTTACGAAATAAAAAGAAGGCTCATTCTTAAATTTTGCTAAAATTTAATATTATCGATTTTTTAAATTGTTTTTGCATTGTTATGCTCCCCGAAAGATGTTTTTTCGCGAGAGCATAATTATAGTACCGCTTTGTCCCGCGTCCGGCGTCCGAGTTTTACGTTAAAGTTTTTCAAATTGCTATATGTCTGTGACTGCTTGGGATATCAACTTGAAACTTCATATACTCATTGATCATCATCCATATTTTCATTGTATACCCTACCCATGCTACCCAAGGTCAAATGACTTTTTGCTAAAGTTTTTCAAATTGCTATATCTCTGTGACTGCTTGGGATATCAACTTGAAACTTCCTTACACATTGCTCAACATCCATATTTGAATTGTATACACTACCCATGCTGCACAGGAGCCCACGGTCAAGGACAAATTACTTATAATTTTGTTTGTTAGAGCTTAGGTTAAAGTTTTTTTCAAATTGCTATATCTCTGTGACCGCTTGCAATATCAACTTGAAACATCTTATACACATTGATCCCCATGTATTGTGATTAATAAGCAACTACACCAATACCCAGGGTCAAGGACTTTGAATTTCAATCCATTATATTATCGGGGAGCATTTGTCGGATTGACCGACCATCTAGTTTATATGGCCATAACATTTGGTCAGGTTTCGTGAAACAGACAGTAGTCTAGTTTTCGATTCGGCTTATATTTAAGGGTGGGAATTGGCTCGAACACCTTCCATACCCGTCATAGTTTAGTTAATAATCAAGCTTATTAATAGCTCCATATACTAAAGTCGTGATTATGTCTGACACGTTGTCACGCCCTACGTGATCTTAGAAACAAATGTAAACGATTAATAACACTAATTTGTGGCTGTGACTAGAGAAATCAAACTAATTTGTGACTGTGACCGGAGAAATCAAACTAATATGTGACTGTGACTGGAGAAATGGGGCGTATGGGTTTTGCGGCCTGCGTAGGTCCAGATCAGCCTGTGCATCCGCAGTCTGATCAGGATCTGCACTGTTTGCCATTCCATCAACGGAACACCCGTTATACTTCTAACAATACATATCGTTATCCGGCTACACGAGTGTACTATTTGATCAGGAGCTACACTGGCCACAAATCCCAGAAGCGCCATTTCTTCAGCCACATACAAGTCACGTGATTTTGTACCTAAAACCGTTCGATTTTTCGTGAAATATATTCATATTTTCTGTAAATGACGTCGAAAGATGATGAAATTTTCATAGCAAATGCGGAAATGGCAATAAAAAAATTTCGCCAGCCGTCAATGTCATTTGAGGAAGATATGGTAAATGTTGTAAATAATGTTCATAAGATACTACACGTGTTCGTAGGTACAAAATCCCACAGCGTGGCTCATATACACATTTATCCCGTCAACACAGTGCGTATGTGCCGTGAAACATTTTTTATATCCAGTCAATACTATTTTTGCATTTTACAGCCATTTGTAGGTGTTAACGGGATAAATAGAATAGTAGAATAGTAATATCTGGCGCGGCACGGAAACGGGATGTGCTCGGCAGAGCCTCGCTCATCCCGTTTCCTGAGCCTTACCAGATATTTTTTCCCATTCACGGCACTAACCTACTATTCTCTATCTATTTTCCTTATTCCTGAACCAAAATATATGTTGTCACCACTCATTTGAACCGTCTCGGCGAGACGGTTCAAATGAGTGGTCACAACATATACTTCTGATGAGAAATAAAGAAATTCTTGAGCCTTGCCAGATATTTTTTCCCATTCACGGCACTAACCTACTATTCTCTATGTAGCTCCATGTAGAATGTGGACATGCACGACTGTCTCGAGGGACGTTCACCCTCAAACGACGGGAACCTATGTCGCCCCGCAGGGAACGTATTTTTTTTTTTTATTAATTCGTTCCCACGAAATAACAATTCGTTTCTCAATTTAACAATTCGGTCCCACAAAATAACAAATCGTTCCCACGGGAACGAATTGTCATATCGCGGGAACGAATTGTTAAATTGAGGGAACGAACTTTCATTTCGTGGGAATGAATTGTTAATCGAGGGAACGATTTTTTTTTATTTCGTGGGAACGAATTGTTAATTCGAGGGAACGAATTGTTATATCGTGGGAACGATTGTTAATTCGAGGGAAGGAATTGTCGAATTTTTAGGTTAATGATGGGTTCATCCTTACCGAAATCGCGATATCCCTGGTTTAGCACTCCGGCACATTTTACTTTCAGCTTTCTTGTTACTCGCCAGTTGAAGCCGGTTATACCCATGATAAAGCCGGTTATACCCATGATAACGCCGGTTATACCATGATAACGCCGTTAAAATTACCCCTTCCCATGATAAAGCCGGTTATACCCATGATAACGCCGGTTATACCCATCCGGTTATACCCATGATAACGCCGGTTATACCCATGATAACGCCGGTTATACCCATGATAAAGCCGGTTATACCCATGATAACGCCGGTTATACCCATGATAAAGCCGGTTATACCCATGATAAAGCCGGTTATACCCATGATAACGCCGGTTATACCCATGATAACGCCGGTTCCCATGATAACGCCGGTTATACCCATGATAAAGCCGGTTATACCCATGATAAAGCCGGTTATACCCATGATAACGCCGGTTATACCCATGATAACGCCGGTTATACCCATGATGATAACGCCGGTTATACCCATGATAACGCCGGTTATACCCATGATAAAGCCGGTTATACCCATGATAACGCCGGTTATACCCATGATAACGCCGGTTATACCCATGATAACGCCGGTTATACCCATGATAACGCCGGTTATAAAGTAGTACGATCAGTACTATCCTATTACTTTCAGAGAGTAACTCTGTAGCCGATTTCAACATTGTAAAGTACACTTTGAGGGAGAATTTCAATTTTAGGATAAATTTATTTTTTATTATACTGAATTTATTACATTATCACAGCCATTTTGGCTGTGATAATCAGGCATGGGAGTGGAACACTATCCCCAATCCTGAAAATTTATTTGAGCAGCGGATTGCGCTGCGATTTGCTAGGGGGGTCTGGGGGCATGCCCCCCCCCCCCCCCCCCCCACGGATTCCGCTGGGGAAAATAAAAGAATTGCCATTTAAATTATTTTTTTTTTTTTCGAAACTTGCAATTTTTTATCGCCATTCTCAACGGATTTACAATATTCACAAAAGTGGTCCCTGGAACCTCAAATCCGGATTTCCGGATTAATCCGAAAATTTCCCATACCTGGATAATGTAATAAATTCAGTATAATAATTCTGGATATTTTTCATCATCAAATATATGCAGTCGTTAGTTCTACATGAAATAATGCATTTCGGGAAAAGTAAATGATTGCTCCCTCAAAGTAGGCTTTGCTAGAAAAGTATACTTTGCAATGTTGATGAAATCGGCTACTGGTGGGGTGAGAACCTGGCACCATATCAGGTTATTATCCCCTCGTCGATGGTCAAGCCGGGATATACCGGTCGTCTATGTAGTGTATACTGGTATGCAGTCCTGCCTTTTTTTGCTGCATTTGGTAACCAATGTTTTTTGTCATATTTAGAGCATACAATACTGGGATTGTTTCCATTTCTTTTCGAATGCTCAGGTGAATGAACTGTCGAAATATTAAAACAATCCTTAAAGTATTATTACAGATATTACATCATAAGGAAACTTACAAACTTTTCAATGTAAATCAAATGTACACGGACGGATGGATGGAACCTCAAGAGCAAAGCACACAATATGCCCCCATCTCCTGCTGTAGCATTGGGGATATAACCAGTCAGACACTAGCAGCAACCACATAGCAGGCGTATTATCATCATCAGTAATTAATCGGTTGAACATTTATTTATATGACTAATAAATTTCAATACATTTTCAGATAAATCACGTCGGATTGTGGAACAGGCGCCCTTACAATACCACATCAACATGGCCAAATAAGTTGTTTGTTAGGAGAATGAGAAATAGGACAGGCCACTGTGCACTATTCTATTCCTGTATCCCATTTCACCAACATTGCAAAGTATACTTTTCTAGCAAAGTATACTTTGCCGGAGAAATTTTCAATTTTAGGATAAATATATTAATTTTTATTATACTGAATTTATTACATTATCACAGCCATTTTGGCTGTGATAATGTAATAAATTCAGTATAATAATTCTGAATACATGTACTTTTAATCATCAAATATATGCAATGATTAGTTCTATATGAAATAATGCATTTTGGGAAAAATAAATGATTATCCACTCAAAGTATACTTTGCTAGATAAGTATACTTTGCAATGTTGGTGAAATTGGCTACCGATATGCCATAGCCATCTAACAAATGCATATTTATGTACAATTTGAAAGACGACCTGCAGGAAAATGGCACAGAAGATTGCATAGCCATCCAATCCAACACAGTTGAATACTAGTGGTATCCAATAGTAGTTTTGTAGTTGTTACAACGTACGACATTTATCTATAGTGTCAATTTCATTGTCATGTTCATATATAGTTAAATTGGGCAAAAATGTGTGCGGCTTTTCAAAAAGGCCAAAACGATATATGCCAGACAGTGCTTCAACCAACTAGTTGCATCTTCCAGGGCTCCAGATAAGGAATTAGTAATCGAGTAGTCACTCCATCATTTCTGAAGCAATTGGGTATTTCAAAATTTGAATTGGATAAAATAAAATCATACTGCTGTTTACATATCAGCAGACAGCAATTATTGAATAGTTTACTTCGACATGAAAACATGTCTTGGAGACAATTCTAATGAAATACCATGATTAGTTTTCATGGAAAATAAGAAAAACATGCCATATGTGTGGTCTGTTTATTGTTTTCTGCAGCACGATAAATGTACCACAATTTTTATTGCTTTTTGATACTGGCTACTTCTGAATTAAATTGGGTATTTAAGCAAATACGCAGCTTATCTGGAGCTCTGACCTATAAATTCATAATGCAAACGACCATTCGACGTACCGCGAGTAGAGTACAGAGTTAAAATCCCAATACAATACATTAGACCCACGTGCCGTTGGTTAAGGTTTGTTTGAAGTCAATACATGAACTCCACGAGGTTGTCAATAACTGCACGCCATTCACCGGCAACGTCGCTGTTCCAGGAATTGTGACAAATCGATGTAAAACAATAGTATTCTTAATTTTAACACCATATTTGGTTATTTACATTTTTGAAACCAGCAATAAAACCATGGGCTGTTGCTTTTACTGGGGTGTACAATACATTTGGTCTGTTTAAAGTGCGAGTGTGCATACTTTAAAACAGACCAATGTACAGTCAAACCTGTGAATAAAGGCCAGCCATGGCAAGTGAAAAATCTGGCCTTTGTTCACAGGTGGTCTTTATTCACAAGGCCATTTATATGGTAATTGTGCCAACAAAAGTGTGGCCTTTACAGACAGGTGATTGCTATTCGGAGGTGGTCTTTAGCTCGACCGCATTCTACACCACAGTAAACACAACAACCAATGGTTTTATTCCTTAAATATTGTTTCTCCAAATATATAAATGATTTAAATGATGGAGCTATGAATGGTGATAAACAAGCTAAAGGCTCGCCTTCAGAGACAAGTACATAGACCGGGAACAAATATCTGGCAAGGCTTAGGAAACGGGATGGGCGAGGCTCTGCCGAGCACATCCCGTTTCCGAGCCGAGCCAGATATTTTTCCCATTCACGGCACTAACCTACCATTCTATTTATCCCGCCAACACCTACAAATGGCTTTAAAGGTACATGCCCACGCAGCAGGTTACACTGTACTACTACTTTTCATTTTCTGTCATGCCGTATATGAGCCATTCGTCTACCCACTAACGAGTTATTTTTAATTACGGCGCATGTTAATTGGTGTTAAATCACATTTTATATGCCGCGACCAGAAAGGGTATTTTCCGACCTCGTGCTACTTTTACCAACACGCGCCACGTGAAAATCTCTGTTCGAGTCCAAATCTAAATCTCCACGTAACTCTTTCCATTTGGTGATCTGGTCGCCAATATTCACCACTCTCTCTCTCTCTCTGTACTGCCTGTCCCTCAGACATTTCGCCTTTTTGTTTGGCCGACGCCGTTTCATACAATTTCCGTCCTGGACGTTTCGACATGTTGTTTACATATTGGGAAGCCTACTGGCACGCGTAGTATACTGCGCATGCGCACGCAAGCCGTAATGTGAAAGTCGTCGTCCCTGCACATTATCAAAATAGACTGTTACTGCCGCGCGTCGCTAACAGTAAATTGATAATTAATAAATGATTACATTTGTATAGCGGGCACTCGTAATTTTTAGAACTGGTGGAATAGTGACATAATTATACACTTATTTAATTCCTATAAAGAACATTTTGTGCCTACTGTGTGGGCATGTACCTTTAAAATGCAAAAAAAGGTAACCCCAGTCACCGCATATATTCCTATGCGGTGATTAGGTCGTATTGACAGGATATCAAAAATGTTTCATGGCACTGCGTTTCACGGCACATACGCACTGTGTTGACGGGATAAATTAAATTCAAACATCAAGGAAGGGAAAGACCAACCTGTATAACACTGGGCATAATGTATATGCCAAGTCAACAGCATATGGTATCGCTGTGAATTTATAAACTACAAATATTGATAAGGGAGACAACTATTTATTGGCAATGTTCACAGGTAAGAGTTCTTGTCCTTGTTTGAACACCCATCGTCAGTAAACAGCGGGCCACCTGTGTAAAGATAACAAAAAGTGAATGGGTTTAACGCCCAAGTAACAGCTATGGATGGACACACAGTCCAAATGCTATACCGAGATCAGGGGGCCTTTTCACTAAACTTCGCAAAACTAAAATGTTTGTTAAGTGCAAATTTAGGATCGTCTATAAATTTCATTTGATGTATTTACATTTATTGAGCATATGCTGCATATTCAGCCTATGCTCAATAAATGTAAATACAATAATTGTTTACAAGAACACATTGTTAATGTGACATTTACAGATCATAATTTTGTATTTACGAACATTTTCGTTGTACGAAGTTTAGTGAAACGGCCCCCAGGGGCATACAAAATAATAATGGTTCACAATTCTTCCTTACCGCTAAATGTACAGCAAAAATGCATGAAAAAAAATCTCCCATTCGTCATAGTTTGTGGTATCTACACAAATGGAAAAGTGAAAATGAGTGGGAATAACGTCCCACCAACAATGTTTGTACAGTTTGGCTTTATGTGCAGGGTTGAAAGGTTAACCTCATAACTGGATATGGGCGACAATTCGATATGAGCATGTCTGGTTTCGAGATTCTAACAATTTAGTTACTTATGTTGCACAATATGTTAATAGACTGATTAGTCTAGATTAATCCATTTCATACGGACACACACTTTTGTTTGT